>CM042151.1:84830731-84848800 GCA_023376005.1 Doryteuthis pealeii
ATTTTGTCTATATACTGCATCAGCTGAATTTGCTAGCAGATTATACAAAACCTTTAAACATGAAGTTGCGAGTAAAAAAATACAATCACTTTTGATTACTATACCTTTTATTCAACACTAGTAGTGGCTACCCGGCATCACCTAGGTAGAGGGGGATTTTTAAAAGTTAGTCCTGCAGATCCATCATTACTGAATTGTAAGTTGAATTCTCGTGGGATGCCCCATTTAAATCCCTATGTAAAAAAAAATAGACCTTGCATTGATTCTAGTCTGCTATCTAAAATATTAAATGAAAAAAAAATCCATGCTGTTATCATTTAAATTTTTTTTCAATTATCTTCACAAATATAAATCAAATCTCTATCATTTTTGCTCAAAAACCAAGCCTTGGTGATATTTAATATGTATATATATTTACTTTGGAAGTTTCCTCTGGACATACATATATACACAACTGTGCTTTATATATGTATAGATAACATAAAAATAAAAAGCAAAAATTACAAAAAATAGAGCTGAGATTTCATTTTAAAAGAACAAAAAAAAGACATGAACAACTAATTGAAGTAGAAAAAATAATTTTCAATGATTTATTTTATTCCTCAGCATTTGATATATTAACTGAGTTATTAGTTCAGATAGAAATACACATGAAGCAATACTGTTTTTCAATATTAAACTCTCTGTCCCTATGAATTATATTGCTGACTTTTATGGCTGGGTCTGTTTTGTCTTAGATGATACAATCAGATCTTAACACTCTGCCTTCAAATAGAATTCTTCACAAATTCAAAAAATGATCTAAATTATGTAAAAAAACATGGTATATCAGTGGAAAATTCTCGTCCCTGCATATATTCTAAAATGGTCAATCTCCAATCTATGTTCACCTGTATAATTTTACCTATCTAAAATGCTAATGAACAGAATTAAGTGTAGGGTCCATCTCCAGTGTGTTTTTGCATATGTGTTTTTAAATTAGAACTCTGTGAAAATGTCAATCCACATACTTTACAAGAAAAAGGTTTCTCTCCTGTATGTATCCGGATGTGTTTTTTTAAACTGGAGCTCTCTGAAAATGCTGATCCACACACTTCACAAGAAAATGGCTTCTCTCCTGTATGTATTCGCATGTGTTTTTCTAAACTTGAACTCATTGAAAATGCTGATTCACATACTTGACAAGAAAATGGTTTCTCTCCTGTATGTATTCGCATGTGCATTTTTAAACTTGAACTCTGGGAAAATGTTGATCCACATACTTTACAAGAAAATGGTTTCTCTCCTGTATGTATTCGCATATGATTTTTTAAACTAGAACTTAATGAAAATGCAGTTCCACACATTTGACAAATAAAGGGGTTTTCTCCAGTGTGTATTCGCAGATGGTTTTTTAAACTGGAAATCTGGGAAAATGCAGATCCACATACTTGACAAGAAAATGGTTTTTCTCCTGTATGTATTCGCATGTGGCTTTGAAAATTAGACCTCTCTGAAAATGCTGATCCACATACTTCACAAGAAAATGGCTTCTCTCCTGTGTGTATTCGCATATGTTTTTTTAATTGGGAATTTTCAGGAAATGCTGATCCACACACTTGACACGAAATATGGTTTCTCTCCTGTGTGTTTTCGCATGTGGCTTTTCAAAGTGGAACCCAGTGAAAATGCTGATCCACACATATCACATGAAAATGGTTTCTCTCCTGTGTGTATTCTCATATGCGTTTTTAAACTGGAGCTCATTGAAAATGCTGAACCACACACTTTACAAGAAAATGGTTTTTCTCCTGTGTGTATTCGCATATGCTTTTTTAGATGTGAATTCTCTGAAAATGCTGATTCACAAAGTTGACAAGAAAATGGTTTCTCTCCAGTGTGTATTCGCATGTGATTCTTTAATGTGGAACTTAGGGAAAATGCTGATCCACACACTTGACAGGAAAATGGTTTCTCTCCTGTGTGTATTCGCATGTGCCGTTTTAAACTGGAGCTCACTGAAAATGCTGATCCACACACTTCACAAGAATGCATTTTTCTCTAGCATGTGTTTGCAAATGTCTTTTCAAAGTTGAAAACTGTTCTGTTTCTTTGCAATCTATAAATAAAGAATAGACATTATTAATGAAATCAGGAAATAAATGCTTTATTTGTAATTATATTATCTTAACTAAATTTGCTTTTCAATGAATTTCAATATATTACATAATTCATAAATCAAACTTTCATCAAATTGTTCAACAAATATAATTAGACACAAACTTAATGCAAATTTTTTTCACTTTTTATTGATAATAAAATATAAAATTCCTAATAAAGATATGAAAATATTTTAATGAAGATATGTCAAAATTTACCCCTCCCCTCAATTTTTAAATTTATTTGTATTAAACCTTTTGAAAAGTAACCTGTATAAGAAGACTAATTTTTCAACTTTGCTTGCTTAGTGACCAATGACCGCTATGTTCGTGATATCTAATCGTTAGTGGGGAGGGAAAACACAACTTGTCTTAAGCATTTGGACTGTGTTTTATTCTCCATGTTCAGTCTGAGGCTATGGAAGCAGGTGGGAATGGATAACAGTCATAATTTGAATTTTTCAGACTGTTGTCCTCATGTTTACTATCATGTACACAAGTTTTTGTCCAATGTGCCCTCCTGCCTTCTTCAGGTGTTTCTTGTTGAACACAGAACCTTCTCATTGAAATTGGGCAACTTTTTGTGGAACTCGGGGGCTTTCCTGTTGTAATCGAGAGCCTTCCCACAACTTATGAAAATTCTAAGTTCTATTCTAAATAGAATCACTTAATTTTCATTGGAAATTTTCTAAGTTCTATTCTTAAATTAAATTAAATTAAATTTTCTAAGTTCTATTCTTAAATTGCAAATAGAATCACTTAATTTTCATTGGAAATTTTCTCTTCTTGGATTTTTGATTTATTCTTCATTTGGACCTTGTTGCTTTATTCCCCCCATTCAGTCCCTAAAGTCATAGAAGCAGGTGGAAATGGAGAATGGACACAATGTGTGGAGTAGCTTCTTTGTTCTTGTGGAAACAGAGACTTTTGATTCATTCCTCATTCTCCTTTCATGCAAACGTTTGTCTTTTCATACCTGAGCCATCGGAAGAGAGAATCAAGAAATTTGTTTCATATTGAGATTCACAGAACATCCCACCCCTAATACTGTTCGTGAAAGTGATTAACTACACTGGACTGTGAAATGCCAGGTTTGTCTGATACTCTCTGAGTACTACTCACGAGATTTGCCTCTATGGCTTGGAGCATGGCATTGGAATTTACAGTTTTAAGACTACCTGACTTTGTTTAAATGTCGAGGTTCTTTCTACCTGAACCATTTGCTTTCTGTACTGTGATCAACTGTATGTTTACCTTTTGCACAAGGTTTTTGGTTGCTTCCGTTGCATTATAGCCCAGTTCAAATGTGTAAAGCATAAGTTCTCAATTAAACAACATTGCACATTCATGTGTGGTTTTCAACACATGGCAGAAATAATGTACAACATGTCATTACATTAACTACCATGATACTACCAAAAACTTTAACCTAACCCTGTTCTCATTCCGCTAACCATAGCTGGGGTAGAGGTGTTAAGCTGTGTTAATTATTATTCTATATTACTGCTGCCCCTAACCAGGTTTGAACCTGCAGTCTAGAGATAACTGTCACTTAGAACTGTCTTAACCTAACTCCTTTATCCAATTGGATACATGGCTCCTGATTACACAAGAAGGTTCCTGATTATGACAAGAAGTTTCCTGAGTTTGAAAAGAAGGTTCCCGAGTCCGATAAGTCCTGAAGAAGTCCTGAGGGCACATTGGCAGAAACATTGTACAAATAACAATGAAGAGGAAAACAATCGTCTGAATAATACAAATAATACTAAAAAAACAACAAACAAACAAACAAAAAAACCCAACCCAAAACAAAAACACACAAAGAAATTATTTTTTGAGTTTTAAGAAGACAACTTTAAAATTTTCAAATAACTTTTTTCGAGTGTTGATTTTTAAAAATTCTATTTTATTTTTATGTTGTCTTCAGGATTTGAAATGTAAAAATTAGTGACTGGAAATTTTTTTTTTATTCAAATGACCAAATGTTGACTCTACATATCAATTACTAAAAACCATTTAAAGATTATTTAAAAAAATAAAGTAATGGTGAAAATTTGATTAAAATCGTACAGTTCCCTGAATTTTGGTAACTGTTTTCAAATAAATAAAAAAATATTAACTCCCTTGACCAAAAGAGCTCATTCCTATCTTCAAGATACACACTCCAGAATTATTTAGCTTTTTAAAAATATTTTTAGGAATGCTCTATTCTAATTAGTTGGAGCCAGCCTTGTATGAGCTTCTGATCTACTTTTATCAAGGAAATAACTTGTTTTTCATTTAAATTCTTAAATAATTTTTTATTATTCATTAATAAAAAAATTCGATGTTAAAAAAAAGTTCAGTGATATATATTCATTTAAAAATGACTAAAATAACTTCATTGAGACATATTTATTGAAACATGACCAAAACAATTTATGATAACAAAAAATTATTTAAGAATTCAGATGAAAATAAGTTTATTCACCAGAAAAATCAGCTCAAAAGAGCGTACGAAGCTGATCCTATTGGTAATTTGAAAGGAGCATCCCTTAAAAAGAAAAGCTGAAAAATTCGGGAGTGCGTATCTTGAAGATAACCTTGATATCCAATAAAAGTTAAACTTGGGGTAGGCGTTGTTGACTTATTAAAGAAACGTTTACCTTTCAACAAAATTTCATCAGGGCTTTTTTAAAAATAACGTTGTTAGTTTTTTTTTTTTTTTTTTTTGCGACATTTAAAAAAAAAGTTAAAAGACATTTACGTTTTTTCCTTCAATATTGCCTCAACTAATCACGTGATGTTTTTGGTGGTACCTAGGAAACGATCATGTTAAGGTAAAATAGCTCGTCAATCAGAAATAAACATGGTTTTTGCTTTTATTTCTATTTTTTAATCGTTTGTAAAGAAAATGGTTACGTCAGAAAAATAATTACTTGACCCTTGATCTATGATTTGCTTCCCCTCTTAAAGTAAACAAATGTATTTCGAAACAGTAATTTTCTTCCAACCAAATTTCTAAAATAAAAAAAATAAAAAAAAATACTGCAATTTTTTTTCTAGTATAATTTTAAAAACAGAGTTTAAATGTCCTTCGTTGGCCGTGATAGCCATCATGGTGTCTTCCGGGGTAAATAACACTTAAATTTTAAACAATAATTAAAGACAGTCAAAAAACATTTATACAAACACACACAAAGTAATTTCCTTTTCTTCTTTTTTTACGTATAACTTTATGCTAGTAACTTTAATTAAAAAACAACATAATATTACTGAATTTCGTTTCTTTTAAATTGCATGAATTTATTCACCTACATAAATTTTGTAACTTTAAAAAGTTATAATAAAAATGGCAGGGTAAATGAAATAATGATTCACTGAAATGAAAACAAAAACAACAAAATCATAGCGATTATGAATTTAAGAATAAAAAAAAGAAGAAAAAAGTGATATATTTTTTTCTAAAAATAAAACTATTCAATTAATTTCAGATAATTTTTTACATCCAATCAATAAAGGATAAAATATTTTTACACATTAAATATTTCAATTCTACTATCTATCTATCTATCTACTATCTCTTTTTTTTTCTTTTTTTCTTGCAAATAAATAAATACATTTTTATTTGTAACGATAAAATACTATTGCTAACGTTATACTTACTTCTTTTCATCTGGTTCGTCTATGTCAGTAACAACGTAACATTAGAATAATTATAAAAAATTTAAATTTAAAAATATATAATTTTTTTTGGTTGAATTAAAATTAAAAACAGCTGCGATTTGCGATCGATACAAATTGATTTTTTTGGAGAGTTTAAGTCAAGGGAGATAATTAAAGAAAAATTTAAAAATTTATTTTTTCAGTACGACAGCTTTATGTGGTGTAATTTTTTTAGCAGCTAGATTCTCTGATCATTGTTAGTGAGTTTGATTCTCAATGGGTGTCCTGTTGTGACCTTTAGCCACATCATAATGAATAAAGTGTTGAAATTTCATTACAATTGAACAATTCCTTGATTATTTCTCTGAATGTTTGAGATGAGGCTTGATGATTAGTATTATCTGCATTATTCGGACTATTGTCCCCATCTTTATTGTTATTTGTACAACGGCTTCTTCAGGTATTTCTTGTCGGACTCGGGACCTACGACTCGGAACCTTCTTTTTCGGACTCGGGAACCTTCTTTTCGAACTCGGGAACTTTCTTGTTGTAATCGCGAGCTATCACAGAACTTCGAACTTAACCCTTTTATTCAGTCCATGGGGGTATCCTGTTCTCATTCTGCTAAACCATAGCTGGGGTAGGAGTTGTGTTAATTATTTTTTCTATTTACTGCCTCTACTCAGGATTGAACCCGGAATCCAGAGATAACTGTCACTTAGAACTGTCTTAACCTAACTACCTTATCCACTAGGCCATGTGTCCAATTGGATACCTGGGCAATAGTCCAAATAATGCAGATAATACTAATTCCTTGATTGTTGGTAATTGTTTTAAAATTTAAGAATTTGAAAATGTTTTGTTATTATATCCCATTAGTGGATTAGTAAAATTCGACATAACAATAGACATTTATCTTTTTATAGAAGCAAAATATTTGTGTCTTAGTTCTTGCTGAATGGCTGAGTTTTAGTTTGTTTGTTTGTTTATTTTTTATCTAGGGCATAAGGGATCAATGTTCAAATTAAAGTAATTCTGCTTGTTTCAAAAGGAAGCTCTTACAATTGGAAATTTTTGCCATTATTACCACAATATTAATTTTTGCCATAATATGTGTACACACACACACATACACACATGTAATTATGTATATTTGCAAATCAAGGTTTTTTTGTTTTGACTCATTTGACTTTTATCTCTGATCACAACACCACAGAGTAAACGGGCTCTGAAGATGATTTTTGTAAAATCGAAATATTGATCAATATCAGCAATGATTATGTTATAAATTGTTTTCTCTTTAACAGCATTGTGTGGTGTTTTTCATTCCATCTTTTTCATACTCATATATATATATTATATATATATAATTATATATATATAGTGTCTGAGCACCTCTTCAATGTTTTTGTTGGAGTAATTATCCAACCATGCTTAATACTTCATAAAAGTAAAGCTTTAATAATGATAATAATTAATAATAATGATAATCATAATAATGGCTGCACAAAATAATCCATAAGGAAAAACTATATCTAACCAAAAATTGATAAGACCCAACAAAAATAGTAAATGTAGACTTATGCAGTGACTGAGATGAGACTGTAAACCATGTACTAAAGTGAATGTAGCAAACTAGCACAACGGGAATACAAAACTAGGCACAACTGGGTTGCGAAGTGATCCACTGGGATTATGCAAAAATTAAATTTTGTCCATAAAACAAAATGATATATGCATAAACCAGAATCTGAATGAGATGCATAAAATTCTCTGGGAGTTTGAGATAAAAACGGATCACTTAATCCAGCAAGAAGACCAGACCTAGTGGTTGATTAACAAAAATAAAGAACTTATCAACTGGTGGATTTTGCATTTCCAGCAGATCACAGGTTGAAGATGAAGGAAAACGAAGAGATGGACAAATACCTGGACCTTGCAGAGAACTGAAAAAGCTATGGAATATGAAAGTCAAGTGATAGCAATTGTAGTTGGTGCACCTTGGAACGGTCCAAAAGGTTGGAAAAAAGACTGGAAAATCTGGAAATCAGAGGAAGAATGAGAACATCCAGAATACTGCATTGCTGCAATCTTACAGGATACTCAAAAGAGTCCTGAGACCTGAGGAGACTTGTCACTCAGACTCCAGTGAAATACCATCAGCTAACGCTGATGTGAAAACTCAATAATAATAATATGAAACATGTGGGAGGTAGATGCAAAAAGTCAAGCAGCCTGACGCCTTAAAGTTAAGCAAGGCAAGGAGAGGAGTGAGGTGGGGAGGAGAGTAGTCTTGACAGCAAGAGAGCCAGAAAGAGGGAGAAAAGATAGCAGCCCCAGAAAGCATCACAGTTCTGTGCAGTCAATGCACCAAAGACTTTCACTCAGGAATTGGCCTGCACATCGGCTGAAATGTTGTACAGATAAACAATAAAGATGAGGATAATAGTCCGAATAATCGAAATAATTTAATTATCAAACATCATCTAAAAATTCAGAGAAAAAAATATTTGCTATTACTATTAGATAAGGATAGTTACTTGAGACCATATAATTGTGTATAAAATTATTAGTATTTGATAAATTACTTTAACGCATATAACTGTGTGCAAATTATTTATATTAGATAGGAATACTTGATACCATATATATGTGCAACCAAATTATTATATTTTGAGTTTTCACATCAGCATTAACTGATGGTCTTTCACTGGAGTCTGAGTGACAGCAAGTCTCCTCAAGTCTCCAGGACTCTTCTGAGTATTCTGGTGTTGCATAGCGCCTTCTTTACCAGCACTAAATAGGTATATGTTATATACTGATCTTTTTCACGATACCAAATCAGCATATAACGTTATATACCTTTCTTTAATTCTTACTCTGGTCGTCTATCATCTATCTTGGTCTGGTATATCTTCTAAGGTCTCGTCTGGTCTTCTATTGCTAGGTCTGGTTTCTGTTGCTAGGGATTTCTTGTTATCAGAAGCCCTGTGTTATCGTTAATTTTTAGTAATAAACACACAAGACTTCGATTTACGATGATGTTACTTTATTCGTAGATCCCCAGACCAGACAATCTGCGCAGTGAGACTCACATCTTGCTAGCTTGGCTTCTAAGTTTCTAACTGCCTAACTGAGTTGCTTACTCCTTAAACCGGAAGGGGCTTTCTATGTGTTCCGGTTCTCACGATTCTCCCCAGAACGCAAGGTGAGATCGAGGTCAAGACACGTCACTCACTCTCAAGGCCATCAGCTGTACTGATCGCCATAATGATTTCTAACACTACCTTAAAAAAGTATTAGGGATCCAATTATTATGTAACACTGGCAGATTGCAGCAGTACAGTGTTCTGAATGGTATCATCCTTCCTCTGATTTCCAGACTTTCCAAACCCTTTTTTTAATCCTTTTGGGACCGTTCAGAGAATTTATGCATTTTGTTCTGAGTTCTGCATGAGAGGAAGGATTGATATACCATTCCAGAACACTGTACCTGCTGCAATCTGCCAGGTGTTACATAAATAATTGATCCTAATACTTTTTTAAGGTAGTGTAGAAATCATTACTGGCGATCAGTACGCTGACTGGCCTTGAGAGTGAGTGACGGTGCTTGACCTCGATCTCACCATTGCCGTTCTGGAGAATCGTGAGAACCGGAAACAGCATAGAAAAGCCCCCTTCCGGTTTAGAGAGTAAAGAACTCAGTTAGGGCAGTTAGAACTTAGAACCAAGCTAGCAAGATGGTGAGTCTCACTGCGCAGATTGTCTGGTCTGGATCTAACGAATAAAGTAACATCATCGTAAATCGAAGTCTTGTGTTTATTACTAAAAATTAGATAAACACAGGGCTTCTGAATAAAAGAAATCCTAGCAACAAGAAACGCGAACCCTAGCAATAGAAGAACCAGACGAGACCTAGGATATACGCAGACCAAGATAGATGGAATAGACGACCGAGTAAGAATTAAGAAAAGTATATAACGTTATATGCTGATTTGGTATCGGAAAAGATCAAGTACTATAACATATACCTATTTAGTGCTGGTAAAAAAGGCGGCTATGCAACACCAAGAATACTCAAGAGTCCTGAGACTTGGGAGGAGACTTGCTGTTCACTTCAGACTCCAGTTGAAAGACCATCAGTTAATGGTGATAGTGAAAACTCAAATATAATTGGGTTGACATATATATGGTATCAAAGTATTCTATCTAATAATAATAATCTTGCACACAGTTATATTGCTTAAGTAAATTGTTCAAATACTAAATATTTATACACAATTATATGGTCTCAGTAACTATCGCTTATCTAATAGTAATAGGCAAATATTTTTCCTCTTGAATTTTTTTAGATGATGTTTGATATTAATATTATTTTCCGATAATTCGGACTATTATCCTCAATCTTTATTGTTATCTGTACAACTTCAGCCGATGTCAGGCAATTTCTGGAGTGAAAGTCTTTGGTGCATTTGACTGCACAGAACTGTGATGCTTTCTGGGGCTGCTATCTTTCTCCCTCTTTCTGGCTCTCTTGCTGTCAAGACTATCTCTCCTCCCCACCTCACTCCTCTCCTTGCCTTGCTTAACTTTAAGCGTCAGGACCTGCTTGACTTTTTGCATCTACCTCCCACATGTTTTTCATAATTAGTATTATTTTGAGTTTTTCACATCAGCGTTAGCTGATGGTATTTCAACTGGAGTCTGAGTGACAAGTCTCCTCAGGTCTCCAGGAGGTCTTTGAGTATCCTGGTAGATTGCAGCAATGCAGTATTCCTGGATGTTCTCATCTCTTCCTCTGATTTCCAGATTTTCAGTCTTTATTTTTCCAACCTTTTTGGACCGTTCCAAGTGCACCGCAACTACAATTGGCTATCACTTTGACTTTCATATTCATAGCTTTTTCAGTTCTCTGGCAAGGTCCAGGTATTTGTCCATCTCTTCGTTTTCTTCATCTTCCAAGCCTGTGATCTGCTGGAAATGCAATCGCACCAGTTGATAAGTTCTTTATTTTTTGTTAATCAACACTAGGTCTGGTCTTCTTGCTGGGATATAGTGATCCGTTTTTATCTCAACTCAGAGAATTTTATGCATTTTGCAAATTCAGATTCTGGTTTATGGGCATATATCATTTTGTTATGGACAAAATTTAATTTTTTGCATAATTCTCAGTGGATCAACCTTCGGCACCCAGTTTGTCTTAGTTTTTGTTAAAATTCCCGTTGGTGCTAGTTTGCACATTCACTTTTAGTAGCATGGTTTACATGTCTCATCTCAGTCACTGCATAGTCTACATTACTATTTTGTGGGTCTTATCAATTTTTGGTTAGATTATAGTTTTTCTTATGGCATTATTTTGTTGCAGCCATTTATAGATTAATCATTTATTATTATTAATTATTATCATTATTAAAGCTTTACTTTTATGAGTATTAAGCATGGTTGGATAATTACTCGCAACAAAAACATTGGAAGAGGTGCTCAGACACGTATATATATATTAATATATATATATTATATATATATACTATGCAGTATGAAAGATGGAATGAAAACACCACACAATGCTGTTAAAGAGAAACAAGTTATAACATAATCATTGGCGTGAATATTGATCAAGTATTTCGATTTTACAAAAATTCATCTTCAAGAGCCCGTTTACTCTGTGGTGTTTGTGATCAGAGATAAAAGTCAAATGAGTTCAAAACAAAAAACCTTGATTTGCAAATATACATAATTACATGTGTGTAATGTGTGTGTGGTACACTATTATGGCAAAAATTAATATTGTGGTAATAATGGCAAAAAATTTCAATTGTAAGAGCTTCCTTTGGAAACAAGCAGAATTACTTTAATTTGCAACATTGATCCCTTATGCCGCTAGATAAAATAAACAACAAACAAACTAAAACTCAGCCATTCAGCAAGAACTAAGACACAAAATATTTGCTTCTATAAAAAGATAAATGTCTATTGTTATGTCCGAATTTTTACTAATCCACTAATGGGAATATAATAACAAAACTTTTCTAAATTCTTAAATTTTAAAAACATTTACCAACAATCAAAGGAATAGTATATCTGCATTATTGGACTATTGGCCAAGTATCCCATTGGACAGCTATGCCTAGTGGATAGGTAGTTAGGTAAGACAGTGTCTAAGTGGACAGTTATCTCTGGAGTTCCGGGTTCAATCCTGAGTAAGGCAGTAACATAGAAAATAATTAACACAACTCCTACCCCAGGCTATGGTTAGGCAGAAATAGAACAGGATACCCCATGGACTGAATAAAGGGTTAAGTTCGAAGTTCTGTGATAGTCGCGATTCACAAGAAAGTTCCCGAGTTCGAAAAAGAAGGTTCCGAGTCGCGAAAAGAAGGTTCCCGAGATCCAAGTAGGTTTTCCCGAGTCCGAAAAGAAATACCTGAAGAAGGCCGTTGTACAAATAACAATAAAGATGGGACAAGTCGCGAATAATGCAGATAATACTAATATCATCAAGCATCATCTCAACATTCAGAGAAATAATCAAGGATTGTTCCAATTGTAATGAAATTTCAACACTTTAATTCATTATGATGTGCTAAAGGTCACAACAGGACACCCATTGAGAAATCCAAACTCACTAACAATGATCAGAGAATCTAGCTTTGCTAAAAAAATTACACCAACTAAAGCCTGTCGTACTGAAAAATAAATTTTTAAAATTTTTTCTTTAATTATCTCCCTTGACTTTAAACTCTCAAAAAAATCAATTTGTATCGATGCAATCGGCAGCTGTTTTTATTTTTTAATTCACCAAAAAAATTAATATATTTTTTTAAATTTAATTTTTTTTATAATTATTCTAATGTTACGTTGTACTGACATAGACGAACGCAGATGAAAGAAGTAAGGTATACGTTAGCATAGATTTTATCGGTTACAAATAAAAATGTATTTATTTATTTGCAAGAAAAGAAAAGAAAAGAGATAAGATAGATTAGATAGATAGATAGATAGAATTGAAATATTTTAAATGTGTAATATTTTATCCTTTATTGTGGATGTAAAAAATTATCTGAAAATTAATTGAATAAGTTTTATTTTTTAGAAAATATATCAACTTTTCTTCTTTTTTTTATATTCTTAATATTGCCATAATCGCTATGATTTTTTTTTGTTTTGTTTTTCATTTCAGTGAATCATTATTTCATTTACCCTGCCTTTTATTATAACTTTAAAGTTCAAAAATTTATGTAGGTGAATAAATTCATGCAATTTAAAAGAACGAATCAGTAATATTATGTTTGTTTTTTTTAATTAAAGTTACTAGCATAAAAGTTATACGTAAAAAAAGAAGAAAAGGAAATTACTTTGTGTGTGGTTTGTTAAATGTTTTTGACTGTCTTTAATTAATTGTTGAAAATTTAAGTGTTATTTACCCCCGAAGACACCAATGATGGCTATCACGGCCAACGAAAGGACATTTAAACTCTGTTTTTTTAATTAATACTAAGAAAAAATTGGCAGTATTTTTTTTATTTTTTTTATTTAGAAATTTGGTTGGAAGAAAATTACTGTTTCGAAATAGCATTTGTTAAGCTTTAAGAGGGGGGGAGCAATCATAGGATCAAAGGGTCAGTAATTATTTTCTGACGTAACCATTTTCTTTACAACGATTAAAAATAGAAATAAAGCAAAAACAGTTTTTATTTCTGATGCGAGCTATTTTACTCTTAACATGATCGTTCCATAGGTACGCACCAAAATACATCCGTGATTAGTTGAGCAATATTGAAGGAAAACTAATGTCTTTTAAGCTTTTTTTTTTAAATGTCGCAAAAAAAAAAAAAAAAAACTAACAACGTTTATTTTTAAAAAAAGCCTGATGAAATTTGTTGAAAGGTAAACGTTTCTTAATAAGTCAACAACGCCTACCCCAAAGTTTAACTTTTATTGGTACAGGTTATCTTCAGATACGACACTCCGAATTTTCAGCTTTTCTTTTAAGGCTGCTCCTTTCAAATTACGCATATAGGAATCAGCTTCGTACGCTCTTTTGAGCTGATTTTCTGGTGAATAAACTTATTTTTCTCTGAATTCTAAATAATTTTTGTTATCATAATTGTTTTGGTCATGTTTCAATAAATATGTCTCAATGAAGTTATTTTGTCATTTTTTAAATGAATATATATCACTGAACTTTTTTTAACATGCCGAATTTTTTTTATTAATGAATAAATTAAAAAATCCCTATTTAAGAATTTAAATGAAAACAAGTTTATTTCCTTGATAAAAGTAGATAAGAATCTCATACAGGCTGGCTCCAACTATTAAGAATAGAGCATTCCTCAAAATATTTTTAAAAAGCTAAATAATTCTGGAGTGTGTATCTTGAAGATAGGAATGAGCCTCTTTTGGTCAAAGGAGTTTAATATTTTATTTTTTTATTTGAAAACAGTTACCAAATTCAGGGACTGTACGATTTTAATCAATTTTCAACCATTACTTTATTTTTTAATAATCTTAAATGGTTTTTAGTAATTGAATAATGTAAGAGTCACATTTGGTCATTTGAATAAAAAAAAATTCCAGCACTAAATTTTACATTTAATCTGAAGACACATAAAAAATAAAATATCAGAAATTTTTAAACATCAACACTCGAAAAAGTTATTTGAAAATTTTAAAGTTGTCTCTTAAACCAAAAAATAATTTCTATTGTGTGTTTTGTTTTGGGTTGGGTTTTTTGTTGTTTGTTTGTTTGATTTTTTTAGTATTATTTGTATTATTCAGACGATTGTTTCCCTCTTCATTGTTATTTGTAGCAATGTTTTGCCAATGTGCCCCTCAGGAACTTCTATTCAGCGACTTATCGACTCACAGGGAAGCCTTCTTTTCAAACATCAGGAACTTCTTGTCATAATCAGTGAACTTCTTGTTGTAATCAGGAGGCCATGTATCCAATTGGATAAAGGAGTTAGGTTAAGACAGTTCTAAAGTGACAGTTATCTCTTAGACTGCAGGTTCAAACCTGGTTAGGGCAGCAGTATATTAGAATATAATTAAAAACAGCTTAAACACCTCTACCCCACCTATGTTAGCAGGAATGGAACAGGGTTAGGTTCAAAGTTTTTGGTAGTATCATGGGTAGTTTAATGTAATGACCTGTTGTACATTATTTCTGCATGTGTTGAAAAACCACACATGAATGTGCAATGTTGTTTAATTTGGAACTTATGCTTTACAACATTTGAACTGGGCCTATAATCAATGGAAGCAACAAAAAAACCTTGTCAAAAGGTAAACATAACAGTTGATCACAGTAGCAGAAAGCAATGGTTAGGTAGAAAGACCTCGACCATTTAAAACAAAGTCAGGTAGTCTTAAAACTGTAAAATTCCAATGGACATGCTCCAACGCCATAGAGGCAAATCTTTAGTGAGTAGTAACTCAGAGAGTAGCACAAACCTGGCATTTCAAGTCAGATGTAGTTAATCACTTCACGAAACAGCTATTAGGGGTGGGATGTTCTGTGAATCCAATTATGAACAAATTTCCTTGATTCTCTCTTACGATAAGCTCAGGTATGAAAGACAAAACGTTTGCATGAAAGGAGAATGAGGAAGTTAATTCAAAAGTCTTCTGTTTTCCACAGAAAAAGAAGCTACTCCACACATTGTGTCCATTCTCCATTTCCACCTGCTTCTATGACTTTAGACTGAATGGGGGAATAAGCAACAAGGTCGCCAAATGAAGAATAAATCAAAATCCAAGAAGAGAAAATTTCCAATGAAATTAAGTGAATTCTTATTTAGCAATTTAAAGAATGAACTTAGAAAATTTAATTAATTTAAGAATAGAATTAGAAAAATTTATTTTAATTTAAAGAATAAGAACTTTGAAATTTCCAAAATGAAAAATTAAGTGGAATTCTATTAGAAATAGAACTTAGAATTTTCATAAGTTGGTGGGAAGGCTCTGATTACAACAGGAGCCCGTCGAGTTCCCAAAAAGATTGCCTATTTCAATGAGAAGCGTTCTGTGTTCAACAAGAAAACACCTGAAGAAAGGCAGGAGGGCACATTGGGACAAAAACTTGTGTACATGATAGTAAAGCATGAAGGACAACAGTCTGAAAATTCAAAAATTATCGGCTGACTGTTTCCATTCGCCACATCTTCATAGGCCTAGGACTGAACATGGAGAATAAAACACAGTCCAAATGGCTTAGACAAGTTGTTTTTCCCCCCACTAACTATTTACGATATCACGAACATAGCGGTCATTGGTCCTAGCAAGCAAAGTTGAAAAATAAGATCCTTCTTATACAGGTTACTTTAGAAAGGTTTAAATAAAATAAATTTTAAAATTGAGGGAGGGGTAAATTTTTGGACATTTTTTTCTTTCAATATTTCATATCTTTATTAGGAATTTTTATATTTTATTATCAATACAAAGTGAAAAAATTTGTATTAAGTTTGTGTCTAATTATATTTGTTGAACAATTGATGAAGAGTTTGATATTATGAATTATGTAATATATTGAAAATTCAATTGAAAAGGCAAATTTTAGTTAAGATAATATAATTACAAATAAAGCATTTTATTTCCTGATTTCATTAATAATGTTTCTATTTTTATTTAGCAGATGCAAAGAAACAGAAGCCAGTTTCACTTTGAAAAGACATTTGCAAACACATGCAGAGAGAAAAATGCATTCTTGTGAAGTGTGTGGATAGCATTTTCAGTGAGCTCAGTTGTAAAACGGCACCATGCGGAATACCACAGGAGAGAAACCATTTTCCTGTCAAGTGGTGTGGATCAGCATTTTCCCTAAGTCCACATTAAAGAATCACATCGCGAATACACATTGGAGAGAATACCAATTTTCTTGTCAACTTTGTGATCAGCATTTCAGAGAAATTCAACATCTTAAAAAAGCACATGCGATACACACTGGGAACCATTTTCTTGTAAAGTGTGTTGTTCAGCATTTTCAATGAGCTCCAGTTTAAAACGCATATGAGAATACACAGCAGAGAGAAACCATTTCATGTGAATATGTGTGGATGCAGCATTTTCACTGGGTCACTTTGAAAGCCACATGCGAAAACACACAGGAGAGAAACCATATTTCGTGTCAAGTGTGTGGACAGCATTTCTGAAAAATTCGCCAATTAAAAAAACATATGCGAATACACACGGAGAGAGAAGCATTTTCTTGTGAAGTATGTGGATGCAGCAATTTTCAGAAGAGGTCTAATTTTCAAAGCCACATGCGAATACATACAGAGAAACCATTTTCTTGTCAAGTATGTGGATCTGCATTTTCCAGATTTGCCAGTTTAAAAAACCATCTGCGAATACACACTGGAGAAAAAACGCCTTATTTTCCAAATGTGTGGAACTGCATTTTCATTAAGTTCTACGTTTAAAAATCATATGGAATACAATACAGGAGAGAACCATTTTCTTGTAAAGTTATGTGATCACATTTCAGCAGAGTTCAGTTAAAATGCACATGCGATCATACGGAGAGAAACCTTTTTAGTCCACAGTATGTGAATCAGCTTTTCATGAGTTTCTAAGTTTAGAAAAACACTGCGAACTTACATACAGGAGAGAAGCCATTTTCTTGTGAAGTGCTGTGGATCAGCTTTTCAGAGAAGCTCCGTTTAAAAAAACAGCATCCCGGATACATACAGGAGAGACGCTTTTCTTGTAAAGTATGTGGATGACATATTTACCACAGAGTTTACACATTTATACAGATATGCAAAAACACACCTGGAGATGGACCTACATTAATTCTGTAATTTGGCATTTTTCAGATGTTAAGGAAATTATACAGCTGGAAGATTGACCATTTTAGAATATGTGCAGAGGACGAGAATTTATCCACTGACTTAACCATGTTTTTTTTACATATTTAGTCATTTTTTGAATTTGTGAAAGAATTCTATTTGAAGGCAGACTGTTAAGATCTGATTGTATCATCTAAGACAACAGACCAGCCATAAGTCACAATATAATTCATCAGGGAAGAGAGTAATATTGTGAAAAACTGTATTGCTTATGTGATTTCTATCTGAACTATAACTCAGTTATATAATCATGCTGATGAATAAAATAATCATTGAAATTATTCTTTTTCTACTTCAATGTAGTTTGGTGTTCATCGGTCTTTTTTTTCTTTTTTTCAAAAAGAAATCTCAGCTCTATTTTTTTTGTAATTTTTGCTTTCTGTATTTTTATGTTTATCCTAGTAACATATGTATAGGACAGTTGTGGTAAATCAGTG
>CM042151.1:84848900-84870912 GCA_023376005.1 Doryteuthis pealeii
CTGGTTGAAGAAGTGTTACGAAAGTTATGTCAGGGAATAATTTTCCTTAATCAAGTTGTGGCATAAAGAAAAACAAGTCAAACCTTTCTCTAGTAAAATCACAACATTTTATTTTCTAATTAAGAGCAAAATACACTGTATTTATCAAGTTATAAAATTTAAAGGTAATTTTATGCATGGTTTTTTAGAAAGGATATTAATGCTGATCAGCGGTAAGTATACAATTCGAGTAGAGATTTTATGCCTACATATTATTTATCAAAGGATCCTTATTTAGATATATTACCTCATAAAATATAAATCAATCAGCGCAAGTAAAATGATAAATCAGAAAATACCGCTAGTAATTATAGAAAAAATAATAGAGAAATATAGATAATTGGATAATCAGCTAAAGCAAAAGGAAATTCAATGGACTTTAAAGGTCATTCCTGCATATTTTTGAAAAAACAAAAAAAAATCATACAAATAACGGGGTAAAGAAAAATAATGCCTATCACATTTGAGTTAGGATAGTCAATTATAAAAACAAAAAAAAACAAATTACAAAAAAAACACAAAAAACACATGATGCTTTAGAAAAGACAATAAAAGGATTTAGCTTTCAAGTGAGAATATCTACACTGCTGAAAAGCAGGAATATTTTTATATTTCTGTATGCGTATTCACCCTGCCGATCAGTTGAGCCCAGCTCCAACCAATGGAATTCACCTGTTGGTAGAATTTATTGAAGGAGTAACAATGCGGAATAAAAAATTCACAAAACTTGTCTCTAACCCCACAGTGCATTATCCCGCCATCAGCCGCGAAAGTGAGATGCCCCTTGCTTTACCACAGATATTTCCACAGATGCCAGTGACAAATACACTAAAAGTCTCGTACTTGATTCCTAAATATGATTGCCTTGGGTTGTGGTCCTGAGATACCACTGAGCTACAGGACATGCCACCTTGCGGTGATCCTATCAGCCGAAGTTAAAGCTTCCCTGAAAGCCATGATTCTGACACAACCAAGTTTTACCACAGCCCTGTTTGCCAAATGAGGAGGGGAGGGACTTTAAAAATAATGTACTAGGATGGCCATAGAGCATATTGAGTGTTATCTGCCTTTTTTACAGGTCTTGTTTCTTTGCCTTCTGCAAGTGTCTAGCCACCCGCCAAACCAGACAAAAATCTGTGGTGTACTCTTACCGTTTTTAGTCGCCCCGATGATCTGACTATGAAACAGGGTAGTACTTTACTATAATACTAGTAGCCACATTGAGCAGCCTGACACATAAAGCCCCAAATATACAGATCATTTAAAAAAGAAAGTCAAGAATTATCACAAAGTCTTTTGGAGGGTAATAAGCGTAATGGATAAGCACTTATTCATTCATTAATGCAAAATAGAAATTTATTTATTCAACTGGCTGCCATACTTTTGGTAACATTGTTTTCATAGCTACTGCCACAAAAATTCTAAATTCATGATAATTGAAATAAACTAACATCACAATTAAAAATATTTTTTATTTTTAAACTTTTCTTTCATTTAATCAAGAAATTCTTTGGATTTACATTAAAATGCTGAAGTTTGAATGAAGTATCTTTTTATTAGCCATAAAAATAATGAATATGATTAGCCCATTAAATTTGCTTCCCAAGTGTCTTTAAATTGGAACTCCTAGAAAATTCTGAGCCCATACACAATAACAAATTCAAAAGGTCTCTTTAATGGTTTATGTTCATGCCTGTATTTTCAGCCCTTTGGTGAAATTGATGATCGTTCACAATGGTTCTCTTTGGTCGTGCCCTTTGCATATGTATTTTTAAATTTAATTTGTTCCGAATGTCTTGATCCACACACTTGACACAAAAATGTTTCTCTCCTGTATGTATTCGCTACATGCTTTTTTAAATTGGAAACTCCTGAAAAAGCTAATCCACAACACTTCACAAAGCAAAAAGGTTTTCTCTCCTGTATGTATTCGTAAGTGATTTTTTTAAGGTGGAACTCTCAGAAAATGCTGATCCACATCTGCCCCTACATGGATATGGTTTCTCTCCAGTGTGTGTTCGCATAATGTTTTTTTAAACTGGAACTCTCAGCAAATGCTGATCCGCCACACTTCCACAAGAAAATGGTTTCTCCCCAGTATGTATTCGTATATGTTTTTTTAAACTGAGCTTACTGAAAATGCAGCCCTCCACACATTTGACATGAAAATGGTTTCTCTCCTGCTGTGTATTCGCCATATGGCTTTTTTAAATTACAATTTTGGGGAAAATGTAGATCCACCACACTTCACAAGTAATTAGGTATTCTTTCCCTTGCTGTTATTTGCATATGCTTTTTTTTTAAGGTGAACTCTCAGCCCAAATGCCTGATCCACACTCTGTTACAAGGATATGGCTTTTCGCCCAGTGTGTTTTCGCATATGTTTTTTTTAAGTTAGAACTCTCAGAAAATGCTGTCCACACACTTCACAAGAAAATGGCTTCTCTCCCATGTGTATTCGCATGTGTTTTTTAAGTTAGAACTCTCAGAAAATGCTGATTCACACACTTCACAAGAAAATGGTTTCACCCCAGTATGTATTCGCATATGCTTTTTTAAATTTGAGCTCACTGAAAATGCCAGATCCACACACTTCACAAGATAATGTTTTTTCTCCCGTGAGTGTTTCCATGTGTTTTTTTGAGCTGGGGGCTATCTAAAGACGCTGATCCATGTTTTGTACTCAAATGAGGTTTACCTTGTGTGTTGTGTTTTCATATGTTCTTCTAAACCCAGATTTTCTGAAAATATAGAGCCCACACAAGTTACAAATGAATGGTTTCTCCTCAGCGTGTGTGATCATGTGCCCTTGTCAAACTAGATTCATCAAAAAATGCAGAATCTCACACACTGTGCATGAAATAGATTTTTCTCCATCATGGGTTTTGCATGTGTACTTTTAAACTAGAAATCTCTGAAAATGCAGATCCACACACTTCACAATTATATGGTTTCTCTCCAGCATGTGTCTGCATGTCTTTTTGATTTTGAACTCCTTGAAACTGATGTCAAGAACACTTGCTAACAGTAAGGCTTCTCTAGAGTGTCTTTATGTGTGTGTTGATAAAAAATGCTGACATCCAGACTTTTCCTTTTTATGACTGTATGTAAATAGTAAAATATAAACTCAGTTAGAATACACATCAACACATTTGAAATAATATATTTTATCTTCAGCTTGTGTATGCCTGTGTCTTTTCCAATCAGAAAATTGTTGTTCTTTCTTATTTTTGATATCTGTGAAGGAAAAAAAAAAAAAATTTTAAAGTAGGAAACTCATACATTATTTTAAATTATGAAATTACAATTATTCAATTTGAATGCATTATGCAACACAAATATGGTATTTCTCATTAATTTTCCATTGTTATAGCTATTCAGTGATGTCAGTATATGCATAGGAAAGGCATGGACTGCTATTGACAGATTTTCAATCATATGGAATCAAATCTCTCTGATAAGATAAAGAATGAATTCTTCCAAGCTTAAACAATATCAGTGCTATTGTATGGCTGCACCAGTTGGACACTAATGAAATGTTTAGAGAAAAAAATCGCCTAATGTTTACATTTCTTGAAAGACCAAATCTTGAGAACATATCAAAAATAAAAAATAAAAATTTCAACACCCAAAGAAAGTTATTTGAAAATTTAAAAGTTATTTCTTAAAACTCAAAAAAATATTTTTATGGTGTGTTTTCTCTTTTTGTAGATTTCTCTGATTCAATCGGCTTATTTCTATTCACTAAAAAAAAAATCTAATAGTAAATTTTAAATGTCTGGAAGTTGCATGTTGAACAGGAATCAAGATTGATTTAATCTATCTGAAAATCTATAATTAAAAATGTGCAATTTTGTGCAACATATTGTCAGAGATGTTTATATATTTACAAATGATTGCTAACAATCGTTCTTTTTTGTTAATGTAATACTAATATGATCTTAATTAAAAGTGAGTTTTTCCCTATTCTACTTCAAAATAACTAGATTGTCACTCTGGGGAGAGCAACAACTAAGAGTGTTCTTATTCTTGTTGTGCTGTTATTTTTTCTTACGTTTTTTGGCTATGCAGAGTAACTTTGCTATATGAAATTTTAAATGTTATAGGCTCCCATATTTTTTTTCAGTGATGTCTTCATACTTTAAAACGTTTTAAAAATTGGTTATACCCTTTCAACCCTGGATAATGGACATACCTAATATTAAGAATTTCAAATAATGCAAGAAAAAGGAAATTGAGATTTTAAATTTAGATACATTCTCAAAAGAGTATGAAGTGGGATACATGAGTTCATGCAAAGTTTTTTTGACATCGTTCTTATATTGAAAAGAAGAAGAAGAGAATATACCTTTCCCAAGGGTATAGAAGAAGAAGAAGAAGAAGAAGAAGAAGACAATGGTTTATTTTCACACATTATACAATATGGTAATTCATGAGGAAGTGCGTCCCAGTCTCCTGCCTCAGAAATTGCTACCTGGTGACTATTAAAATAACGTCCCCAGCTATGTTGTCTCGGTGGGGTTACCTGAAAGAAAACAACCAACTTAGGGCGTTAAATGTATTTTTGTCATAATTCTTATTTATTTATCGTAATTTGTTTACAAATTGATTTATAGAAATTTGCCGTAATTCTTGTTTATTTATAGAAATTTGTCATAATTCTTGTTTAGATATGAAGATGGATATCTATCTATCTATCTACCTCAATTTGTTCATTTTTTACTTTGTTTATATATATCTATCCACCCATCTCCATTTGTTCATATCAAAAAAGAGAAGCCCCTCTAAAATACATTTAACGCCCTAAGTTGGTTGTTTTCTTTCAAGTAACACTGCCAAGAAGACATAGCTGGGGACGTTATTTTAATAGTCACCAGGTAGCAATTTCTGAGACAGGAGACCGTGACGCACTTCCTCATAAATTACCCACAATATAAACACAAAACAAAAAAAGTAATGCTGGTTGTTGTAGTAATGTGTGGAGGATGATCACCAATTAGGACTGTGCCTATTCTAGTAGTGATCACCGCAGTTGTTTTTTGTTGTTGTTGTGGTTGTTTTTTTTTACATAGTTTAAAAGTTGATTATTGTGATAGCATGTTACAAGTTTACTTATGTATTAAAATTTTCTATTTTTATAAATAATTGGAGTTGGTGAGCAGACATTTTAGTGAAATCAATGTTTGGAAATTTTTTTTTTGTCCACATCTAAAACGCTAGAAAATAAATATCTAAAACATCTGACAAATTTTGTATGGGAGATAAATAAAAAAAATTAAAAAAATAAAGACGAATGAACAAGATTTTTAAGTGTTAAATAAATGCAAATCTATGGAAGCCTATATTGTAAAATTATTCTTTGCATTTCATCGATCCTGGTTATAAGGAGAAAATCAGTGAAAATACTTTTTCACATCAATTCAAAGAAAAATACTGTTTTAAAAACTACACCCCCCCCAAAAAAAAAACACATTACAAAAATTATTTTTTGAGTTTTAAGAAAATAATTTTAAAATTTTCAAACTTTTTTAAGGTATTGAATTTAATTTTTTTCTATGTGCTCTTCAGGAAGTGATCTTTCTAGAAATGTAGAAATTTTTTTTTTTTTCAAATTTAAAAAAAAAAAGAAGCTATTTGTTATGAAATTAAGTGATTAACGGATAATTTGGTTAAAATTTCATTAAAATCGGAGAATACCCTGATTTTTGGTAATAGTTTGAAAATTTAAAAAATTAAAAATACAGTTTTATTACCTCCCTTCCAGATTTGTTTTATCATACCTAGTGTTCCATAAACATTATTAAAAATTACTTGCGAAAACAATATTTTGGCTAAACTTGCAAATCGGTCGAAAAATTAGGATGACCCAGAAAAAACAGAACCCACAAATTTTGTAATAAAACTGTTAATTTTAACTAAGGAGTGTTAGTGTTGGGGGTTAATGTTAGGGAAAATAAATAAATAATTTGGGTTCTGTTTTTTTCTGGGTCACTATATATACAGGGTGGCCCAGAAAAAACAGAACCCACAAATTTTGTAATAATACTGTTAATTTTAACTAGGGGCGTTTAGGGGTTACGGTTACGGTTGGGGTTTAGGGTTATTTTAATGGGAAAATAATTAATAATTTCAAATTACAAAAAAAAAAAAACAAATTAAAAAAAAAGAACCTAAATTATTAATTTGGGTTCTTTTTTTTTCTGGGTCACCCTGTAATATATTTTAATTTTCCGACCGATTTGCAAGTTCAGCCCTTTTAAAAAAAATAAAAACGGGACCCATAGGATTCATATATGCCCCCCCCCCCCAAAAAAAAACAACAACAAAACAAAACAAAAACAAACAAACTGAGGTGGTCACTACTAGAATAGGATCAGTGGCACTGATAATGTGTGGAGGATGATCACTAATTAAGGCTCAGTCCTAATTAGTGATCATCCTCCACACCTTACAACAAATAATATTACGTTTTATTTCGTTTTTTTTCTTAAGTGACATTGTTTATATTAATTCTGTAATGTGTAAAAATAATCCATTGTCTGTCTTTGCTATTTACCTTTTAAATTTTTTTAGTATACCCATACTTACAAATATTTTCGCATATATAAAAAATATTTCGTAACCCCCCCAAAAAAAACAAAAAAACAAACCAAAACCAAACCAAAAACTAAATCTTGTTTGTAAAACGTATTTTGGTAATTTTTGTAAACAAAGAAATTAAGTGAAAGTGACACTTATTTATCTCTCTTTTCATCTGATCTCTTTTCAGCCGGAAAATGCGATATTAAAAAAAGACAATCTAGAAAAGTTTAAATAAACTTATGTTTTCGAGTTCAATCAAATTTCAACAATCGTTGTTTCTGATCGATGCAAAATGATTTCTACAAGGGATATAATTATAAATTATGTATTTAAAATAACTAGACACGTAGGGAAGTCACTGATTCGTAAAATCAGAGATCGTTTCGACATTGTATTTATATTGAAAACAGTACATCCCTGCCCATCTAAAACCATAGAAAATAAATAATTTCCAAATCTAACAAATTGTCTGAATATAGATAGGTGGTATTTCATCACAATTTTTCCTTCTTCGTTAGGAAAAAAATAATTGAATAAAATAAAATAGAATAAAATAAAATTAAATAGAATAAAATTAAATAAAACTTAGTCTTTTCACAAAACATATTTGTCAATTTGTAAACAAAGAAATTAAGTGAACGTGATACTTACTTATCTCTGTCTCTTTTCGTCTGAACTGTTTTCAATGATGAAATGCGATATTGAACAAAAAAAAAAAAGAAAGACGAATGAGAAAAGTTTAAATAAATTTATGCTTTCGAGTTGAAGCAAATTAAAACAATCGTCGTTTCTGATCGATAACAAAATGATTCACACTCAAGGGAGATAAATCCACCAATTCTTGAATCAAAAATAAAATTGCAGTTTTGACTGCTACGTATTATTGTTTTCTTTTCTTTTCTTTGTTTTTATTTTTATACAAAACTTTAACTTTATACCTAATGATATTCCTTTTTATTCTATAATATTCCACTAAAAATAATAAAATCTTGGTATCTTTGATTCCGAAGAAAATTTAATTTTTATTCAAATCTTTTGGGGGTGTTGAAAAAATAGTTTATCTATATAGGGTGGGGCAATTACACACACACACTGACAGAGATTATTGAAAAATTGAACACATTGATCAATCTCTTCAAAAATAGTTTTGTTATCCAGGTACAGTCAGTGTATTGAAAGTCCATCAGCCAAATCGTTGTGTATAAAACAATAAAGATGAGGACAGCAGTCAGAAAAACTAAATAATACAGATTATCAAGCCTTATCACAAACATTCGGTCAAAAAATATATAATTTAATATCTAATTTGTTTTAAATTTATATGTAACTTAAAACTAGTAAAATTTAAAAATTGATTTAGTCTGAAAATGTTTTCTTGTGGCATTAAAAAAATTAGGAAATAAAACATAAAAAGACAGAATAAAATAAAATATAGAAAGATAAAATGATAAAAATGAAAAAAAGAAAAGAATATAAATTTACGTTTTCTCTATCATGTAAGGGATTTTGGTCACCAAATTTCCCATCAAAGGTCATGCTCAGTGGCATGCCAACATCATGATCCAGTAGTAAGACAAGAGGTCAACCAAACACCCCCCCCTCTAATGGCTAACAAATACTGATTCAGATTTTACAAAGCTTTACCTACCTGACCACTTTCAAATTCTACGCATTCATAGTTCAGGTGTATAATGGCAAAAGATAGGCAATATATTTCAATGTTATATCAATTCAAAGGCTTTTGGGTTTGGTGATGCTGTAATGGTTAATAAAATGGCAGTTGCCGATTATATTAAAAAGGGGGAGTAAGAATCCCAAAAATGCAGTAACGGAAAACAACAAACGCTGAATTAAAATCAAGCGCCAAAAAGGAAAAGCGGGAATTTTTCAGTAGTTCAGAGAATGACAAGACGAGTGGTCACGCAACAAATCAGCTCCAGTATCAGCAAAGAAAAACAAGATAAAATATGAACTATTAATACCACAATATAAAAGAAAGGACTATGCTTGGTACGCTATTATACATGTCTGTAATTCTATTTAATACAGATTGTTATTTTAATACGACTCCGTTGATTTTCTTTCATTGTGTTGAGTTTTGTTTAAAAGTTAGTAAGTTGTGTAAACCTATAGAAAATATATACTACACCCAGCTTGTTACAATGCTTTGCCAAGAATCCAAGAAATGAAAGTACCTCACAAGTGACAAAAAAACAAAAAAAATTCCAAATTTCCAATCAATGCTCTCTCTTTGGTTTTTGCTTTTATTCTGCTTCTTTTTTTTTTAATTTTTAATTTTACTTTATTTTACTGCAAACCTTGTTTGAGAAAGGACACTTTTCTCAGAAGCCAGACATATGGAAATAGCACACAAGCACCTCAATTCAGAGACACATTGACTTTGCTGCTACTCTTACACATTTTTCTGTAAATTTCACATGGTTTGCAATTCTCAGCCACTGAACATTTAATGACAGACCTCTGTTAAACCTGGAGCAATGTATTTGATTTTAAATATTCTTGCGAAATTAAAATCATAATTCCAAACAATGCAGATTTTTATGAAAAAAAGGTTTACATTTTTATGAAAAAAAATCTGAAAAACATTCTTATCTATTGTATGACCCTGATATATTCATAATGTAAATAAAAGAAAATACAGATGAAATTATATAAACTTATTCTTTTAAGTTGGTGAATCTGTAATTACGTACAAACAGCTGCTATGAGCTTATATGAATAAATATATAATAATATGATATTATAATAACATAAATATATTATGGTTCTAGTTCATAGATCACTTCTGTCGTATATAGACTAATTGATGGCATGTCAACCTGTCAGGGTTATCTTATGCCTAAATGTTAGGGAAATTGTGTTGCATGTATTGTATGCTTATATCTAAATTCTTTGTGTAATTATTTCTTAAGAGATTTTTTTGCATAGTTATATCAAGTATTCCTATCTAATACTAAAAATTATACAAGATTATATGGTTTCAAGTAATTATTTCTATTTAATAATCATTTGTTTGCACACAGTTATATATATTTACCAGCCCCTCCGCACGAGCAGGATGCAACACAAGGTCAATATCTTAAGCAGAGTTTGACAGGTTTGAATTCAGAGTTTTCCTTCTGCCTAACCAAGGTTAAAGAGCCCAGTCTGCCCTACTATTTATCCATAGTTGGAGGGAGAGTAGGATTCATACCTTTCCCAAGGGTATTAGCGCTAAGTGAAATGCAATTACCATGTCCAGGATTTGAACTTGGGGCGACGAGTCCATTTCCCATGACTTTAACTATTACACCACACGCTTCCGTTTGCACACAGTTATATGGTTTTAGATAGCTAATAATGATGTTGCGTTACTAAACGAAATGAGTTATCTGTAGCTGTCGCCTTTGAGTGCGCCTAATAGTTATATTTATTTTTTACCCTAAAAATATACCCTTAAATTTGGACAGTGTAAGGGAAACAACTCTGTTAGGGTCTGATAATAGGTACCAACCGAGCCTGAATTGCATTGTGGGAATATCAACAGGTTTCCTTAGGGCAAAATAGGGACTTCCGCCTGGCTGATGCAGCCAAAAGGTTGTGTGGAAAATATCGTCCTAAAATTAGAACTTTAAGTCTTTTAGTTAGTTCTCGGTACTGGTACGGCGCACAGGTATGTTTCTTTCCAATTTTCCTGTGAAGTTGCTGGCATTTGTTAAAGACCCCTTTTGTAAATTAGTAATTGTTTTATATCCCATTTTATTTCAGTATTTCACGGTGTTTGGAAGTAAATAAAATATTCTACGTTCAACATCAGTCGTCTTCGTGTCATCAATACATCACCAGAAAATATTACCAGGGAACTGCTACATTATCTTCTCTTGATGCATCTCGTTTTTCGAGAGGTGGCATTAATATCTGACCACAGGAGGGAACTTCGATTCCCTAGCTTATTTTCACTCAGATCGGCGATGTGTAAAGATGGGCTAGAGTGCTGCTACCCTAATCTTAAGTTAGGGGTCTTACCCCCTACCTGCCCTACTAGTAGTCCTACCCTACTAAGAAATCCTTTTATAGAACATTCATGTATTTGTCTTATATACCTTCTGTTCATATATATACTCTTTTTGTATGTCTTTTTCTGAGTGTATTTTCCGTCACTGATGGAATAAATATATTGTTATCTTTTGACCTTTGTCGGAATGGTTTTTATGTATATGCATGTACCACATTGGTAGGTTACTTTAAGCCTTCCAACGTTATTATAACAACCACATGTTATAATGATACAATTTGCACAGCTACATGTTTGGCTTGGCTTGGTTTCTTTGTTTAATGGCAAATCAAACTTCATGGGTTATCTAATGCCATAGCCACCATGAAGAACAGTAGTATTTAAGGTACTATTTAACCCATAGCTGGGGGGGGGATAAGAAAGTTCACCCCTTTCCTAATGGTATTAGTCTGAAAATTAAAGTAATAGTGTGACTGGAGTTCGAACTCAGTACAATGTTGCAGTCCAACATGTTAATCACTACACCACAGGAACACCTATACACAGTTATGTGGTATCAAGTATTCCTATCTAATCTAAACAGATCTATTTAACCCATATATGGGACTCTAGCATGTACTCTCTAGGTCATAGTGAACCTAGAAGTAATTAAAAGTGCATCCACACCCAATAACCCCAGAACTGGAGACTCACCACCAGATGCAGTTTAGTCTCATGCATAGAACATCTTTTTTTGTGGGGCGGGGAGTTCTCATTCAGCTTCCACCATCCTGTTATTCCTAGCTGGATCCTGATTGGCTGATACACCTGCTATGTAGATGATATACTGTCCTATTGAAATCATGCACTAGTACCACCATTCCACTTCTTCAGACATGCAGTTATTCAAGGGGAGATAACTCTTATTTTAACAGCATTTGCAGAGCCATAATGAGGGGCTGATATGTGTCATGTGAGAGTGTAGATGTGAATGTGTACACTACATGTCTCTTATTCTGCATGCGTTTATCCAGGAAGAAGGACATAAGTGAGAGTTATGAATCATAACTTGCCAAAGAGTGTAATAATATGAAGCACAAACCAAGGAAATTGTTTTTGTGCCTGAAGTGGAGTGCCACGCCTACCATCAGCTTCTCACTTTACTACACAGATACCTATGCTACTTGTACACTGAGATGGCATGGGCTGGTATCAAACCCAGAACCTTGTGGTTCCAAGGCGCACACTCTACCAAACTGGCCCTACTAATTAAACAGACAGTGAGGGAGTCCATCCCCTTTTCACTAGCGCTAGACCAAGGAGATTGTTTTTGTATCTGAGGTAAGTCTAAGTATCTTGTGTCTAAGTAAGTAAAATCGTTGGGCTGTCCTAAAATTATCATCTTTGCAATACTCTTTGGTTAAAAATCAGACCGTCCAAATCATCTAAGAGGAAATGCAAAAATGTAAATCCTGAATATCTAGCGTTGCCTATCCGCAGAATTCTTATTGTATGAGTGTTGTCACCTCATATAAATAATGGACCATTCTGTTTTTATTAAAAAGAAAGAAGGGAAGAAAAGGACATGCTACACAGGAAAAAAGAAAGTAAGAGAAAGAAGGGTTGATAGTGATAATCTGTTTCAATCAAATATAATGAAAAGAAGGAAAGAAAGAAAAAAATGTGAGAGAGAGTTAAATCAAGATTATAATCCCCTTTACATATGGAACTATTGCAATAGCTCTTAAATGTTGCATATCAAACATTACAATAAGTAGATCATCATACCGGCCAGGATAACTCAGTCGGTAGAGTTCAGCAAGAAACCACAAGGTTTCTAGTTTGGTACTGGCCGTCGCCAACTCAGCATATGAGGATCTATGCAGTAAAGTGAGAAGCTGATGGTAGATGTGGCGCTCCACCTCAGACGCTAAAACAATCTCCTTGGTCTAGCCCTAGGGAAATCGGGGTAGACTCCCTTGCTGATTGGTTGATACTGACTTTAGGCCATTCCAATGACTTTACTTACTTACTGTGGTATATCCACAGGTCCTGCTAGTTAAAAATGATCTTTGAACATTGAGTCTGAAAAATGTCAAACTTAGAAAAAAATAATATTCTTTACTGAAAACTAATATTTGAGATAAAATATTGGTGAATGGGAGGATGCAGCCTTTTGTCCATTTATCTATTCTATTTTGTCTATGTGTAGAATCTTGTCTCGTGGGAATCTTAAGGCCGGTCATCATAGCAACAAGCTAAACCACTCTTTTAGAGGCGCAAAATTCTGGGGTCACCAGTACTCTTACAATTCTGATTGTATGCTGTCGATACTAGGTCAAATATAGTTACATATTTCTGTTTGACATTTCTGCAATTGGAATGGGGAAGGTTAAAATCATCATTCAACAGTGAGGTAGTATTAACCATGATGATACAAATTTTCTTTGAAACAGAGTGAATGATTTTTTTGCTCGCCCACGCATTATATCTAGAATTTTACAAAGGCCTATATCTACTAGTTGACATACTCGTATTGTGTCACAGTTGCAATAATTAGATCATCATACTGTGGTATATCCACAGGTCCTGTTAGTTAACAATAATCCTTGAGCATTGAGTTTGAAAAATGTCAAACTTAGAAAAAAAAATGCAGGTAAGTTGATTTTTTCCTTATAGTTTCCAGATATATTCTTTACTTAAAACTCATATCCATATTCATAAGAGAGAAAAGAATGATATGACGGCATTGCAGGCATTTTGTTTTGATGCTGGTAGAGGATTGCTCAGAAAACAACTTTTTGTTTCGAATACAAAATGTAAACAAATATATTTTATATTGATGGAAACTTTTGCACAGACCTAATAATTTTTTAACAAATCAGTTTCTTGCTGGAAACTTTTGCACAGACCTAATATTTAAAATTAAAATTTTGCTGGAATAATATCATTTTTTAAATACATTTTTCGCTGGAAACTTTTGCACATGCTGAATTATTTTTTAACACTTGCTTTTTTTTTTCACTTAATGCTAATACTAAAAACATTTTTAAATTGATTTCTTGTGCTGGAAACTTTTGTTTAAGGAATAGCTTCCCTTAATTTACCAACATACTCCGAAAGATCGCACCGATATTTCAAAATATGTCGGTAAATTTTAAAACTTAACATAATCTCCGAACTCTTTGTTTATGTTGGAGATTGATTCTGTTTCTAGATAAATAAATAAAAAACGTTTATCTGTCTTTAACGATAAGGATGGCCTTGTGGTAAATTTAACTGTTAAGATGAAGATGAAGATGGAAATGATGAAGAATTTAAAGAAAGAAAAAATATCGTTAAAAACAAAATTTGAAAAACTAAAAGGTTAAAGTAGAAAAAGTGTTTGTACTTTTTATTATAAAAAATACAAATAATAATTTTAAAAATCATATAATCATAAGTGTATTTAATCCGGATTCATCGAGAGAGAAGCAGAAAATAATTTAAATTCAAAACGAAAAACATTGATGAAGTGTATTTAATTCTCTAACCTCTATCTAAAAAATAACCCCAGATGGGTTGAAAAGCTGTTAATATTAATTAATCAATCCTTTCCCATAGTTCATGGGAATACAAATAGACTAACATAGACTAACATATAAACAACCAATTGATATAAATGTATAAAAATACCATTTATATATTAAGAATTTTACCCTTTTTTTCTTCTCTAATTTTTAGCCAGTTCTATTACATTGTCTTATTATTTCTCTCTTTCTTTCATTTCTTCTTTTTTTTCTTTCTTATATTCTTTTTTTTTTCGTTAATCTGTTTTCTTCTTTTTGTCTTGTTGTTCGTTTTGTTTTCTTGTTTCTTTCTTTACATTTATTTATTCTATTTTGATTTATTCATTTTTCTTTCTTTTTAGGGGTTTTTATTTTATTATTCGTTCATTTGTTTCTCTCTTTCTTTAAATTTTCTTTATCTCTATTTTTTATTTCTTTCTTCCCTTTTTTTTACACATTTTGTCTCATTGTTTCCTCGTTTCTCTCTTTCTTTTTTTCTTTCTTTCTTTCTTCCTTTAAATTCATTACTTCTATCTGTTTAATTTTTTATTTCTTCTTTCTGTTTTTAGACAGAGTTGAAAAGCTGTTAATATTAATCAATCAATCCTTTCCCATAGTTCATGGGAATACAAATAGTAACATAGACTAACATATAAACAAGCAATTGATAAAAATGTATACAAATACCATTTATATATTAAGAATTTAAAAAGCTGACAATTAAAAACATTTCCTGACAATTAAAATGTCATTGCTTTCTTTTAACGCTATTTCATTTTTTTCTATCTCCAAAAGTTTAAGTTGAATATCATACTTCAGTCTTCAGATTTCAAGGTCACATTCCATAATGTGAGTGACACAAAAATAATCTGGAAAAAAAGAAAAAACAGATTTCTTCTGGAAAGAAGAAAAAAGCATGATAGAGAGTTAAATCAAGATTATAATCCCTTTTACATATTGAACTATATGCAATAGCTCTTAAATGCTGCATATAAAATGTTGCAATAATTAGATCATCATACTGTGAAATGTCAAACTTAGAAATAAAATGCAGGTAAGCTGATTTTTCTTAATAGTTTCCAGTTTATATTCTTTACTGAAAATTCATATTTGATATCAAATATTGGTGAGTGGGAGGATGCAGCCTTTCGTCCATTTATCTATTCTATTTTGTCTATATACTGCATCAGCTGAATTTGCTAGCAGATTATACAAAACCTTTAAACATGAAGTTGCGAGTAAAAAAATACAATCACTTTTGATTACTATAACCTTTTATTCAACACTAGTAGTGGCTACCCGGCATCACCTAGGTAGAGGGGGATTTTTTAAAAGTTAGTCCTGCAGATCCATCATTACTGAATTGTAAGTTGAATTCTCGTGGGATGCCCCATTTAAATCCCTATGTAAAAAAAAATAGACCTTGCATTGATTCTAGTCTGCTATCTAAAATATTAAATGAAAAAAAAATCCATGCTGTTATCATTTAAATTTTTTTTTCAATTATCTTCACAAATATAAATCAAATCTCTATCATTTTTGCTCAAAAACCAAGCCTTGGTGATATTTAATATGTATATATATTTACTTTGGAAGTTTCCTCTGGACATACATATATACACAACTGTGCTTTATATATGTATAGATAAACATAAAAATAAAAAGCAAAAATTACAAAAAATAGAGCTGAGATTTCATTTTGAAAAGAACAAAAAAAAGACATGAACAACTAATTGAAGTAGAAAAAATAATTTTCAATGATTTATTTTATTCCTCAGCATTTGATATATTAACTGAGTTATTAGTTCAGATAGAAATACACATGAAGCAATACTGTTTTTCAATATTAAACTCTCTGTCCCTATGAATTATATTGCTGACTTTTATGGCTGGGTCTGTTTTGTCTTAGATGATACAATCAGATCTTAACACTCTGCCTTCAAATAGAATTCTTCACAAATTCAAAAAATGATCTAAATTATGTAAAAAAACATGGTATATCAGTGGAAAATTCTCGTCCCTGCATATATTCTAAAATGGTCAATCTCCAATCTATGTTCACCTGTATAATTTTACCTATCTAAAATGCTAATGAACAGAATTAAGTGTAGGGTCCATCTCCAGTGTGTTTTTGCATATGTGTTTTTAAATTAGAACTCTGTGAAAATGTCAATCCACATACTTTACAAGAAAAAGGTTTCTCTCCTGTATGTATCCGGATGTGTTTTTTTAAACTGGAGCTCTCTGAAAATGCTGATCCACACACTTCACAAGAAAATGGCTTCTCTCCTGTATGTATTCGCATGTGTTTTTCTAAACTTGAACTCATTGAAAATGCTGATTCACATACTTGACAAGAAAATGGTTTCTCTCCTGTATGTATTCGCATGTGCATTTTTAAACTTGAACTCTGGGAAAATGTTGATCCACATACTTTACAAGAAAATGGTTTCTCTCCTGTATGTATTCGCATATGATTTTTTAAACTAGAACTTAATGAAAATGCAGTTCCACACATTTGACAAATAAAGGGGTTTTCTCCAGTGTGTATTCGCAGATGGTTTTTTAAACTGGAAATCTGGGAAAATGCAGATCCACATACTTGACAAGAAAATGGTTTTTCTCCTGTATGTATTCGCATGTGGCTTTGAAAATTAGACCTCTCTGAAAATGCTGATCCACATACTTCACAAGAAAATGGCTTCTCTCCTGTGTGTATTCGCATATGTTTTTTTAATTGGGAATTTTCAGGAAATGCTGATCCACACACTTGACACGAAATATGGTTTCTCTCCTGTGTGTTTTCGCATGTGGCTTTTCAAAGTGGAACCCAGTGAAAATGCTGATCCACACATATCACATGAAAATGGTTTCTCTCCTGTGTGTATTCTCATATGCGTTTTTAAACTGGAGCTCATTGAAAATGCTGAACCACACACTTTACAAGAAAATGGTTTTTCTCCTGTGTGTATTCGCATATGCTTTTTTAGATGTGAATTCTCTGAAAATGCTGATTCACAAAGTTGACAAGAAAATGGTTTCTCTCCAGTGTGTATTCGCATGTGATTCTTTAATGTGGAACTTAGGGAAAATGCTGATCCACACACTTGACAGGAAAATGGTTTCTCTCCTGTGTGTATTCGCATGTGCCGTTTTAAACTGGAGCTCACTGAAAATGCTGATCCACACACTTCACAAGAATGCATTTTTCTCTAGCATGTGTTTGCAAATGTCTTTTCAAAGTTGAAAACTGTTCTGTTTCTTTGCAATCTATAAATAAAGAATAGACATTATTAATGAAATCAGGAAATAAATGCTTTATTTGTAATTATATTATCTTAACTAAATTTGCTTTTCAATGAATTTCAATATATTACATAATTCATAAATCAAACTTTCATCAAATTGTTCAACAAATATAATTAGACACAAACTTAATGCAAATTTTTTTCACTTTTTATTGATAATAAAATATAAAATTCCTAATAAAGATATGAAAATATTTTAATGAAGATATGTCAAAATTTACCCCTCCCCTCAATTTTTAAATTTATTTGTATTAAACCTTTTGAAAAGTAACCTGTATAAGAAGACTAATTTTTCAACTTTGCTTGCTTAGTGACCAATGACCGCTATGTTCGTGATATCTAATCGTTAGTGGGGAGGGAAAACACAACTTGTCTTAAGCATTTGGACTGTGTTTTATTCTCCATGTTCAGTCTGAGGCTATGGAAGCAGGTGGGAATGGATAACAGTCATAATTTGAATTTTTCAGACTGTTGTCCTCATGTTTACTATCATGTACACAAGTTTTTGTCCAATGTGCCCTCCTGCCTTCTTCAGGTGTTTCTTGTTGAACACAGAACCTTCTCATTGAAATTGGGCAACTTTTTGTGGAACTCGGGGGCTTTCCTGTTGTAATCGAGAGCCTTCCCACAACTTATGAAAATTCTAAGTTCTATTCTAAATAGAATCACTTAATTTTCATTGGAAATTTTCTAAGTTCTATTCTTAAATTAAATTAAATTAAATTTTCTAAGTTCTATTCTTAAATTGCAAATAGAATCACTTAATTTTCATTGGAAATTTTCTCTTCTTGGATTTTTGATTTATTCTTCATTTGGACCTTGTTGCTTTATTCCCCCCATTCAGTCCCTAAAGTCATAGAAGCAGGTGGAAATGGAGAATGGACACAATGTGTGGAGTAGCTTCTTTGTTCTTGTGGAAACAGAGACTTTTGATTCATTCCTCATTCTCCTTTCATGCAAACGTTTGTCTTTTCATACCTGAGCCATCGGAAGAGAGAATCAAGAAATTTGTTTCATATTGAGATTCACAGAACATCCCACCCCTAATACTGTTCGTGAAAGTGATTAACTACACTGGACTGTGAAATGCCAGGTTTGTCTGATACTCTCTGAGTACTACTCACGAGATTTGCCTCTATGGCTTGGAGCATGGCATTGGAATTTACAGTTTTAAGACTACCTGACTTTGTTTAAATGTCGAGGTTCTTTCTACCTGAACCATTTGCTTTCTGTACTGTGATCAACTGTATGTTTACCTTTTGCACAAGGTTTTTGGTTGCTTCCGTTGCATTATAGCCCAGTTCAAATGTGTAAAGCATAAGTTCTCAATTAAACAACATTGCACATTCATGTGTGGTTTTCAACACATGGCAGAAATAATGTACAACATGTCATTACATTAACTACCATGATACTACCAAAAACTTTAACCTAACCCTGTTCTCATTCCGCTAACCATAGCTGGGGTAGAGGTGTTAAGCTGTGTTAATTATTATTCTATATTACTGCTGCCCCTAACCAGGTTTGAACCTGCAGTCTAGAGATAACTGTCACTTAGAACTGTCTTAACCTAACTCCTTTATCCAATTGGATACATGGCTCCTGATTACACAAGAAGGTTCCTGATTATGACAAGAAGTTTCCTGAGTTTGAAAAGAAGGTTCCCGAGTCCGATAAGTCCTGAAGAAGTCCTGAGGGCACATTGGCAGAAACATTGTACAAATAACAATGAAGAGGAAAACAATCGTCTGAATAATACAAATAATACTAAAAAAACAACAAACAAACAAACAAAAAAACCCAACCCAAAACAAAAACACACAAAGAAATTATTTTTTGAGTTTTAAGAAGACAACTTTAAAATTTTCAAATAACTTTTTTCGAGTGTTGATTTTTAAAAATTCTATTTTATTTTTATGTTGTCTTCAGGATTTGAAATGTAAAAATTAGTGACTGGAAATTTTTTTTTTATTCAAATGACCAAATGTTGACTCTACATATCAATTACTAAAAACCATTTAAAGATTATTTAAAAAAATAAAGTAATGGTGAAAATTTGATTAAAATCGTACAGTTCCCTGAATTTTGGTAACTGTTTTCAAATAAATAAAAAAATATTAACTCCCTTGACCAAAAGAGCTCATTCCTATCTTCAAGATACACACTCCAGAATTATTTAGCTTTTTAAAAATATTTTTAGGAATGCTCTATTCTAATTAGTTGGAGCCAGCCTTGTATGAGCTTCTGATCTACTTTTATCAAGGAAATAACTTGTTTTTCATTTAAATTCTTAAATAATTTTTTATTATTCATTAATAAAAAAATTCGATGTTAAAAAAAAGTTCAGTGATATATATTCATTTAAAAATGACTAAAATAACTTCATTGAGACATATTTATTGAAACATGACCAAAACAATTTATGATAACAAAAAATTATTTAAGAATTCAGATGAAAATAAGTTTATTCACCAGAAAAATCAGCTCAAAAGAGCGTACGAAGCTGATCCTATTGGTAATTTGAAAGGAGCATCCCTTAAAAAGAAAAGCTGAAAAATTCGGGAGTGCGTATCTTGAAGATAACCTTGATATCCAATAAAAGTTAAACTTGGGGTAGGCGTTGTTGACTTATTAAAGAAACGTTTACCTTTCAACAAAATTTCATCAGGGCTTTTTTAAAAATAACGTTGTTAGTTTTTTTTTTTTTTTTTTTTGCGACATTTAAAAAAAAAGTTAAAAGACATTTACGTTTTTTCCTTCAATATTGCCTCAACTAATCACGTGATGTTTTTGGTGGTACCTAGGAAACGATCATGTTAAGGTAAAATAGCTCGTCAATCAGAAATAAACATGGTTTTTGCTTTTATTTCTATTTTTTAATCGTTTGTAAAGAAAATGGTTACGTCAGAAAAATAATTACTTGACCCTTGATCTATGATTTGCTTCCCCTCTTAAAGTAAACAAATGTATTTCGAAACAGTAATTTTCTTCCAACCAAATTTCTAAAATAAAAAAAATAAAAAAAAATACTGCAATTTTTTTTCTAGTATAATTTTAAAAACAGAGTTTAAATGTCCTTCGTTGGCCGTGATAGCCATCATGGTGTCTTCCGGGGTAAATAACACTTAAATTTTAAACAATAATTAAAGACAGTCAAAAAACATTTATACAAACACACACAAAGTAATTTCCTTTTCTTCTTTTTTTACGTATAACTTTATGCTAGTAACTTTAATTAAAAAACAACATAATATTACTGAATTTCGTTTCTTTTAAATTGCATGAATTTATTCACCTACATAAATTTTGTAACTTTAAAAAGTTATAATAAAAATGGCAGGGTAAATGAAATAATGATTCACTGAAATGAAAACAAAAACAACAAAATCATAGCGATTATGAATTTAAGAATAAAAAAAAGAAGAAAAAAGTGATATATTTTTTTCTAAAAATAAAACTATTCAATTAATTTCAGATAATTTTTTACATCCAATCAATAAAGGATAAAATATTTTTACACATTAAATATTTCAATTCTACTATCTATCTATCTATCTACTATCTCTTTTTTTTTCTTTTTTTCTTGCAAATAAATAAATACATTTTTATTTGTAACGATAAAATACTATTGCTAACGTTATACTTACTTCTTTTCATCTGGTTCGTCTATGTCAGTAACAACGTAACATTAGAATAATTATAAAAAATTTAAATTTAAAAATATATAATTTTTTTTGGTTGAATTAAAATTAAAAACAGCTGCGATTTGCGATCGATACAAATTGATTTTTTTGGAGAGTTTAAGTCAAGGGAGATAATTAAAGAAAAATTTAAAAATTTATTTTTTCAGTACGACAGCTTTATGTGGTGTAATTTTTTTAGCAGCTAGATTCTCTGATCATTGTTAGTGAGTTTGATTCTCAATGGGTGTCCTGTTGTGACCTTTAGCCACATCATAATGAATAAAGTGTTGAAATTTCATTACAATTGAACAATTCCTTGATTATTTCTCTGAATGTTTGAGATGAGGCTTGATGATTAGTATTATCTGCATTATTCGGACTATTGTCCCCATCTTTATTGTTATTTGTACAACGGCTTCTTCAGGTATTTCTTGTCGGACTCGGGACCTACGACTCGGAACCTTCTTTTTCGGACTCGGGAACCTTCTTTTCGAACTCGGGAACTTTCTTGTTGTAATCGCGAGCTATCACAGAACTTCGAACTTAACCCTTTTATTCAGTCCATGGGGGTATCCTGTTCTCATTCTGCTAAACCATAGCTGGGGTAGGAGTTGTGTTAATTATTTTTTCTATTTACTGCCTCTACTCAGGATTGAACCCGGAATCCAGAGATAACTGTCACTTAGAACTGTCTTAACCTAACTACCTTATCCACTAGGCCATGTGTCCAATTGGATACCTGGGCAATAGTCCAAATAATGCAGATAATACTAATTCCTTGATTGTTGGTAATTGTTTTAAAATTTAAGAATTTGAAAATGTTTTGTTATTATATCCCATTAGTGGATTAGTAAAATT
>CM042151.1:84871112-85116112 GCA_023376005.1 Doryteuthis pealeii
AAGTGGAACCCAGTGAAAATGCTGATCCACACATATCACATGAAAATGGTTTCTCTCCTGTGTGTATTCTCATATGCGTTTTTAAACTGGAGCTCATTGAAAATGCTGAACCACACACTTTACAAGAAAATGGTTTTTCTCCAGTGTGTATTCGCATGTGCTTTTTTAGATGTGAATTCTCTGAAAATGCTGATTCACAAAGTTGACAAGAAAATGGTTTCTCTCCAGTGTGTATTCGCATGTGATTCTTTAATGTGGAACTTAGGGAAAATGCTGATCCACACACTTGACAGGAAAATGGTTTCTCTCCTGTGTGTATTCGCATGTGCCGTTTTAAACTGGAGCTCACTGAAAATGCTGATCCACACACTTCACAAGAATGCATTTTCTCTCTAGCATGTGTTTGCAAATGTCTTTTCAAAGTTGAAAACTGTTCTGTTTCTTTGCAATCTGTAAATAAAAAATAGACATTATTAATGAAATCAGGAAATAAATGCTTTATTTGTAATTATATTATCTTAACTAAATTTGCTTTTCAATGAATTTCAATATATTACATAATTCATAAATCAAACTTTCATCAAATTGTTCAACAAATATAATTAGACACAAACTTAATACAAATTTTTTTCACTTTTTATTGATAATAAAATATAAAATTCCTAATAAAGATATGAAAATATTGAAATGAAAATATGTCAAAATTTACCCCTCCCCTCAATTTTAAAATTTATTTGTATTAAACCTTTCTAAAAGTAACCTGTATAAGAAGACTAATTTTTCAACTTTGCTTGCTTAGTGACCAATGACCGCTATGTTCGTGATATCTAATCGTTAGTGGGGAGGGAAAACACAACTTGTCTTAAGCATTTGGACTGTGTTTTATTCTCCATGTTCAGTCTGAGGCTATGGAAGCAGGTGGGAATGGATAACAGTCATAATTTGAATTTTTCAGACTGTTGTCCTCATGTTTACTATCATGTACACAAGTTTTTGTCCAATGTGCCCTCCTGCCTTCTTCAGGTGTTTCTTGTTGAACACAGAACCTTCTCATTGAAATTAGGCAACTTTTTGTGGAACTCGGGGGCTTTCCTGTTGTAATCTAGAGCCTTCCCACAACTTATGAAAATTCTAAGTTCTATTCTAAATAGAATCACTTAATTTTCATTGGAAATTTTCTAAGTTCTATTCTTAAATTAAATTAAATTTTCTAAGTTCTATTCTTAAATTAAATTAAATTTTCTAAGTTCTATTCTTAAATTGCAAATAGAATCACTTAATTTTCATTGGAAATTTTCTCTTCTTGGATTTTTGATTTATTCTTCATTTGGACCTTGTTGCTTTATTCCCCCCATTCAGTCCCTAAAGTCATAGAAGCAGGTGGAAATGGAGAATGGACACAATGTGTGGAGTAGCTTCTTTGTTCTTGTGGAAACAGAGACTTTTGATTAATTCCTCATTCTCCTTTCATGCAAACGTTTGTCTTTTCATACCTGAGCTATCGGAAGAGAGAATCAAGAAATTTGTTTCATATTGAGATTCACAGAACATCCCACCCCTAATACTGTTCGTGAAAGTGATTAACTACACTGGACTGTGAAATGCCAGGTTTGTTTGCTACTCTCTGAGTACTACTCACGAGATTTGCCTCTATGGCGTGGAGCATGGCATTGGAATTTACAGTTTTAAGACTACCTGACTTTGTTTAAATGTCGAGGTTCTTTCTACCTGAACCATTTGCTTTCTGTACTGTGATCAACTGTATGTTTACCTTTTGCACAAGGTTTTTGGTTGCTTCCGTTGCATTATAGCCCAGTTCAAATGTGTAAAGCATAAGTTCTCAAATTAAACAACATTGCACATTCATGTGTGGTTTTCAACACATGGCAGAAATAATGTACAACATGTCATTACATTAACTACCATGATACTACCAAAAACTTTTAACCTAACCCTGTTCTCATTCCGCTAACCATAGCTGGGGTAGAGGTGTTAAGCTGTGTTAATTATTATTCTATATTACTGCTGCCCCTAACCAGGTTTGAACCTGCAGTCTAGAGATAACTGTCACTTAGAACTGTCTTAACCTAACTCCTTTATCCAATTGGATACATGGCTCCTGATTACAACAAGAAGGTTCCTGATTATGACAAGAAGTTTCCTGAGTTTGAAAAGAAGGTTCCCGAGTCCGATAAGTCCTGAAGAAGTCCTGAGGGCACATTGGCAGAAACATTGTACAAATAACAATGAAGAGGAAAACAATCGTCTGAATAATACAAATAATACTAAAAAAACAAACAAACAAACAAACAAACAAAAAACCCAACCCAAAACAAAAACACACAACAGAAATTATTTTTTGAGTTTTAAGAAGACAACTTTAAAATTTTCAAATAACTTTTTTCGAGTGTTGATTTTTTAAAAATTCTATTTTATTTTTTATGTTGTCTTCAGGATTTGAAATGTAAAAATTAGTGACTGGAAATTTTTTTTTTTATTCAAATGACCAAATGTTGACTCTACATATCAATTACTAAAAACCATTTAAAGATTATTTAAAAAAAATAAAGTAATGGTGAAAATTTGATTAAAATCGTACAGTTCCCTGAATTTTGGTAACTGTTTTCAAATAAAAAAATAAAAAAATATTAACTCCCTTGACCAAAAGAGCTCATTCCTATCTTCAAGATACACACTCCAGAATTATTTAGCTTTTTAAAAATATTTTTAGGAATGCTCTATTCTAATTAGTTGGAGCCAGCCTTGTATGAGCTTCTGATCTACTTTTATCAAGGAAATAAACTTGTTTTTCATTTAAATTCTTAAATAATTTTTTATTTATTCATTAATAAAAAAAATTCGATGTTAAAAAAAAGTTCAGTGATATATATTCATTTAAAAAATGACTAAAATAACTTCATTGAGACATATTTATTGAAACATGACCAAAACAATTTATGATAACAAAAAATTATTTAAGAATTCAGATGAAAAATAAGTTTATTCACCAGAAAAATCAGCTCAAAAGAGCGTACGAAGCTGATCCTATTGGTAATTTGAAAGGAGCATCCCTTAAAAAGAAAAGCTGAAAATTCGGGAGTGCGTATCTTGAAGATAACCTTGATATCCAATAAAAGTTAAAGTTGGGGTAGGCGTTGTTCACTTATTAAAGAAACGTTTACCTTTCAACAAAATTTCATCAGGGCTTTTTTAAAAATAAACGTTGTTAGTTTTTTTTTTGTTTTTTTTTTTGCGACATTTAAAAAAAAAAAGTTAAAAGACATTTACGTTTTTTCCTTCAATATTGCCTCAACTGATCACGTGATGTATTTTGGTGGTACCTAGTAAACGATCATGTTAAGGTAAAATAGCTCGTCAATCAGAAATAAACATGGTTTTTGCTTTTATTTCTATTTTTTAATCGTTTGTAAAGAAAATGGTTACGTCAGAAAATAATTACTTGACCCTTGATCTATGATTTGCTCCTCCCCCTCTTAAAGTAAACAAATGTATTTCGAAACAGTAATTTTCTTCCAACCAAATTTCTAAAATAAAAAAAATAAAAAAAATACTGCAATTTTTTCTAGTATAATTTAAAAAACAGAGTTTAAATGTCCTTCGTTGGCCGTGATAGCCATCATGGTGTCTTCCGGGGGTAAATAACACTTAAATTTTCAAACAATAATTAAAGACAGTCAAAAACATTTATACAAACACACACAAAGTAATTTCCTTTTCTTTCTTTTTTTACGTATAACTTTATGCTAGTAACTTTTAATTAAAAAAACAACATAATATTACTGAATTTCGTTTCTTTTAAATTGCATGAATTTATTCACCTACATAAATTTTGTAACTTTAAAAGTTATAATAAAAATGGCAGGGTAAATGAAATAATGATTCACTGAAATGAAAAACAAAACAAAACAAAATCATAGCGATTATGAATTTAAGAATATAAAAAAAAGAAGAAAAAAGTGATATATTTTTTCTAAAAATAAACTATTCAATTAATTTCAGATAATTTTTACATCCAATCAATAAAGGATAAAATATTTTTTACACATTTAAAATATTTCAATTCTATCTATCTATCTATCTATCTATCTATCTCTTTTTCTTTTCTTTTTTTTCTTGCAAATAAGTAAATACATTTTTATTTGTAACGATAAAATACTATTGCTAACGTTATACTTACTTCTTTCATCTGGTTCGTCTATGTCAGTACAACGTAACATTAGAATAATTATAAAAAAATTTAAATTTAAAAAAATATATAATTTTTTTGGTTGAATTAAAATTAAAAACAGCTGCGATTTGCGATCGATACAAATTGATTTTTTTGGAGAGTTTAAGTCAAGGGAGATAATTAAAGAAAAAATTTAAAATTTATTTTTCAGTACGACAGCTTTATGTGGTGTAATTTTTTTAGCAAGCTAGATTCTCTGATCATTGTTAGTGAGTTTGATTCTCAATGGGTGTCCTGTTGTGACCTTTAGCCACATCATAATGAATAAAGTGTTGAAATTTCATTACAATTGAACAATTCCTTGATTATTTCTCTGAATGTTTGAGATGAGGCTTGATGATTAGTATTATCTGCATTATTCGGACTATTGTCCCCATCTTTATTGTTATTTGTACAACGGCCTTCTTCAGGTATTTCTTGTCGGACTCGGGAACCTACTCGGACTCGGGAACCTTCTTTTTCGGACTCGGGAACCTTCTTTTCGAACTCGGGAACTTTCTTGTCGTAATCGCGAGCTATCACAGAACTTCGAACTTAACCCTTTATTCAGTCCATGGGGGTATCCTGTTCTCATTCTGCTAACCATAGCTGGAGTAGGAGTTGTGTTAATTATTTTTCTATGTTACTGCCTCTACTCAGGATTGAACCCGGAATCCAGAGATAACTGTCACTTAGAACTGTCTTAACCTAACTACCTTATCCACTAGGCCATGTGTCCAATTGGATACCTGGCAATAGTCCAAATAATGCAGATAATACTAATGCAGATAATACTAATTCCTTGATTGTTGGTAATTGTTTTAAAATTTAAGAATTTGAAAATGTTTTGTTATTATATCCCATTAGTGGATTAGTAAAATTCGACATAGCAATAGACATTTATCTTTTTATAGAAGCAAATATTTGTGTCTTAGTTCTTGCTGAAATGGCTGAGTTTTTGTTTGTTTGTTTGTTTATTTTTTTATCTAGGGCATAAGGGATCAATGTTCAAATTAAAGTAATTCTGCTTGTTTCCAAAGGAAGCTCTTACAATTGGAAATTTTTGCCATTATTACCACAATATTAATTTTTGCCATAATATGTGTACACACACACACATACACACATGTAATTATGTATATTTGCAAAATCAAGGTTTTTTGTTTTGAACTCATTTAACTTTTATCTCCGATCACAAACACCACGGAGTAAACGGGCTCTGAAGATGATTTTTGTAAAATCGAAATATTGATCAATATCAGCAATGATTATGTTATAAATTGTTTTCTCTTTAACAGCATTGTGTGGTGTTTTCATTACATCTTTTTCATACTCATATATATATATATATATATATATATATAGTGTCTGAGCACCTCTTCAATGTTTTTGTTGGAGTAATTATCCAACCATGCTTAATACTTCATAAAAAGTAAAGCTTTAATAATGGTAATAATAATAATAATGATAATCATAATAATGGCTTCACAAAATAATGCCATAAGGAAAAACTATATCTAACCAAAAATTGATAAGACCCAACAAAATAATAAATGTAGACTATGCAGTGACTGAGATGAGACTGTAAACCATGTACTAAGTGAATGTAGCAAACTAGCACAACAGGAATACAAAACTAGGCACAACTGGGTTGGGAAGGTGATCCACTGGGAATTATGCAAAAAATCAAATTTTGTCCATAAAACAAAATGATATATGCATAAACCAGAATCTGAATGAAATGCATAAAATTCTCTGGGAGTTTGAGATAAAAACGGATCACCTTATCCCAGCAAGAAGACCAGACCTAGTGTTGATAACAAAAAAGAAAGAACTTGTCAACTGGTGGATTTTGCATTTCCAGCAGATCACAGGTTGAAGATGAAGGAAAATGAAGAGATGGACAAATACCTGGACCTTGCCAGAGAACTGAAAAAGCTATGGAATATGAAAGTCAAAGTGATAGCAATTGTAGTTGGTGCACTTGGAATGGTCCCAAAAAGTTTGGAAAAAAACCTGGAAAATCTGGAAATCAGAGGAAGAATTGAGACCATCCAGAATACTGCATTGCTGCAATCTACCAGGATACTCAGAAGAGTCTTGGAGACCTGGGGAGACTTGTCACTCAGACTCCAGTGAAATACCATCAGCTAACGCTGATGTGAAAAACTCAAAATAATAATAATATGAAAAATTGACACAAACACGTGGGAGGTAGATGCAAAAAGTCAAGCAGCCTGACGCCTCAAGGTTAAGCAAGGCAAGGAGAGGAGTGAGGTGGAGAGGAGAGTCGTCTTGACAGCAAAGAGAGCCAGAAAGAGGGAGAAAAGACAGCAGCTCCAGAAAGCATCAGAGTTTGTGTGCAGTCAGTGCACCGAAGACTTTCACTCAGGAATTGGCCTGCACATGGGCTGAAATGTTGTACAGATAACAATAAAGATGAGGATAATAGTCCGAATAATCCAAATAATACTAATTATCAAACCTCATCTAAAAAAATCAGAGAAAAAATATTTGCTATTACTATTAGATAAGGACAGTTACTTGAGATCATATAATTGTGTATAAATTATTAGTATTTGATACCATTACTTAAATGCATATAACAGTGTGCAAATTATTTGTATTAGATAGGAATGCTTGATACCATATATGTGCAACCAAATTATTATTATTATTAGATAGGAATAGTTAGCTGGAACCATATAAATGTGCATAAATTATTCGTTTAGGATAGGAATACCTGATACCATGTAATTGTGGGCAACAAATTATCATTATCCTTAGTAGATAAAAATAGTTACTTGAAATCTTATAAGTGAGTATATTATCAGAATTAGATAAGAATACTTGAAACCATTCAAATGTGCATATATTATTTGTCTTAGATTGGAATACTTGATACCATATAACTGTGCAACCAAATGATTATTATTGAATAGAAATAGTTACTATAATGTCAGCAAACATTTCAGTGTTCTTCTTTTTAGAATTTGTGTGTTATGTTAAATTAGAATTAGAGTCACGTAATCATTTTTATTTGTTCATGAATAAATTTTCTAACATTTTATTTTTAAAAATCAATAAAAATTGATCCTTTTTTAAATATCTTACACTTCTTTAAATTTTTAAAATTAAATTTTAAAAATTTCTTTAAATTACTATAAAACATATTTTAAGCCTAGTAAGAATGAATCTTTTAAAAAGAAATAAGCATGATAATTATTTATAGTTTTTAATTAACCATATTTTTTGTTTATTAAAAACATATTCAAAATTGTGTATAAATTATTGGTATTAGATTGGAATACTTGAATCCATATAATTATTGTGCAAATTATTTGCATCAAATTTTGGCATTAAATAATCCTTAAGCAGTTGATATGCCATTGAACAAATAAATAAAACCAAACTAAATCAGATTCAAAACAGAAAGAAAATTAAGAATAATGATCTCCAGGCCAGCTGAAATAAATCAGTAATCTAAGAGAAGTGTGTGTGTGTGGGGCTCCCCTGGTTAAATGGTTAATGTACCAGACTGTGATATAGTAGTGTAAGGTTTAAGGTTATATATAAATTATAACTGGTTGAAACAAACAACTCCGACGTGAGTGTTGAACATAACATAATGGACTTTAATAAAAGCACATGGAGAGACATTTACGACATGAAGTAAATATAAATGAAACAAGATACATAGTAGCTAATATATGCATACTAGATACATAAGAAGAGTTACATAGAAGATATGTTTAGTTATGGAGAGTCCATAGACTAAGGTCACTTACTAGTATCTGGAATGGGGGCCGAGGCCCCCATAGGAGAAGATGTGTAGACATAAATGTCTAAACCATTGCAGTCACGTCCTGAGAAGCAAGAGATCTTGAATCTGGCGCTTCCTGCTTAAATACAGAAAGACGCCTGGTGGTGAGAATAAGAAACGAGAGGGAAGATAACTCTTCCAAATCCAAGGGAAGACAATCCAACAGTAGTGATTTTGAACCCCAGTTGCTCTATTACATTCACTTTCTGACTTGAGAAAGATATGAATCTCCTCATTTTCTATTGGTTGATTAGTACCATGTCAAATCATCCAAATTTAGGGAACTAAAAATTGACCAAACTCTGCCAATTCTTGGAATTGGAAGCTGAAATTTGGGGGATTGTCTAACTTTAACATAGTCTACACCTGTACAATATATATATATATATATATATATATATATATATATATATATATATCATATGTACAATATATATATATATATATATAAAGGGCCGGGTTAGCTAAGTTGGTAGAGCGTTCGGCTAAAAACCACATGGTTCCTAGTTCGATTCCGGTCCTCGCCAACTCAGCGTATGAGTAGCACAGGCATCTGTGCGGTAAAGTAAGGAGCTGATGGTAGGTGTGGCACACCACCTCAGATGCCAAAAACAATCTCCTTTGTCTAGCGCTAGTGAAAAGGGGATAGACTCCCTCGCTGATTGGCTGATACCGACTTTAGGCCGCCCCGACGACTTTACTTACTTTTTATATATATATATATATATATATATATATATATAGATAGAGAGAGAGAGAGAGAGTATGGTCAAACCATTCTGTCGTAAATCATGTGCAGTACTACTATGCAAAACCCATATGGGGGAATTGGGAAAGCCCCCATCTGCCTTCCACAATGCTCGGCCGAAAAAGAAAGGAAGATTTTCTTCTTCCATTTCTTGTTTTCTTTCAGAAAAATTGTAGGGGGTGGGTGACATGGCCTGGATGATTTGACACGGAATTACCCACCACTATTCTGCTACAAGGATGTCTTTGGCATTAAATAACCCATGAACATTGATATGTCATTAAAGAAACAAACCAAACTAAGTGATGGTTACGCATATTCTTCATAGAATGTTTTCACTCTTTTCATGATTCCACCCCCAGCCCCAGAAAACTATGTCACCTGAGACAGGAATTGCAGACTGATTTCGAAGCAAGATAGTGCTAGTGACAAGTGAAAAGTGTTTAAATAATATCAAGGGAAAAATTGTGTTGCTCCCGAAACTGACAGATATTCAAATGTGAAAGAATTGCTTAAGATCACAAAACTGAAAAAAATATCTTATAGCCATATACATATATATATTATATATATATATATACCAACCCCTCCACACAAGCAGGATGCGAAACAAGGTCAATTTCTTAAGTGGAGTTTAACAGGTTTGAATTCAGAGTTTTCCTTCTCCTCGACTGGTTACCTAACCATGGTTAAAGAGCCCAGTCTGCACTACTAATTACCCATAGTTGGATGAAAAATAGTTGGATTCATAACTTTCCCAAGGGTATTAGCATTATGTAAAATGCAACCAGCTTTGTCCAGAATAACTTGGGTCGACGTGTCCATTTTCTACAACAACTATAACATAATTGGTAACTCAAAAATTGTAATAGTTAATATTGAAGAAAATTAACTTGACCAGCTGATTCAAAATACTGCTTAAAAATTGACCTTGTGTCACATCCAGCTCATGTAGAGGGGTTGGTAAAACATGCTTATATATATACATACAAGTTTTGTAGACACTCATTAATCCAATCAAAAAACGCCCTGTTTGTGGGGTAGTAGAATACAATGACTGAACTTCTGCAGAGGCATAAGATCCCCCCAATGGGGTCACTTGTTTGCCGTGGGTGGCAACCCGTGATGTTTAACGATGGAATGCTGATGGCTGAGCAATCCATGACATGCAACTCTCTACTTTGGCCCTTACTTAGGTTAGATGAGCAGTCAGAAAGGCCTCCTCTGATCAATTGGATGGTCAGATCAAGCCCTAGCACCTATATGATTGTTCCAACTCTATTGACTTTATGGTAAATCCCAACCCTTTTTGTCATATATGAGACTGAGGGCCTTTATGTCTTGGGTATGGTGTTAAACTGCATCTAATGGTGAAGTTCCAATTTTTGAGCTATGAGGAATTTGGAATACCCCTTGATCACTATTACTCTCAAGTACACTCTGACCCAGAGTGGTAGTACCTGTTAGGGTACTATCTATGGGTTAAATAGACTTTTAAAAAGTGAGTTTAAGAAAAATGTGTTTAAAAGAAATTGAGTTTTTAAAAAATTGAATACCCATCAAGAATGAATAAAACAAAATGTCTTCAGCATAGAATAACCCAACAATGGTTGACATGCCATAAAATTAAACCAATCAGCCAATCAAAAATCTGGCATCCAATTTCCTATAATATTAATATGCCATTAAACAAATAAATCAAACCTAACCAAACATTTTTCAAATTACTAGTGTTATGTACTGACGTTTTCACTGTACCAAATTGATATAATGTTGTATACTCTTTCTTACTTCTTACTTCTAGTCGTCTTTTCTTCTGGCCGGCTTTGCTATTCTGATCGTCTATCTTGGTCTGGTCTCTTCTAGCATCTTGCGTCTGGTGTTGTCTTGGTATATCTTCTAAGGTCCGGTCTTCTATGGGGATTTCGGGTCTGGTTTCTGTTAGGGATTTCTCTTTATCAGAAGCCCTGTGTCATTGTTAGTTTTTAGGTAATAAACACAAGACTTCGATTTACGTTGATGTTACTTTATTTATAAATCCCCAACCCAGACAATCTGCGCAGATGAGGCTTACATCTTACAAGTTCGGCTTCTAACTTCTAACTGCCTGACTGAGTTGCTTACTCCTTAAACTGGAACAGGGTCTTCTATGCCTTCCGGTTCTCACGATTTATCCCTGGAAGGCAAGGTTAGATTGAGGTCAAGCGCCGTCACTCACTCTCAAGGCCATCAGCTGCACTAATCGCCATTATGATTTCTACACTACCTTAAAAAAGTATTAGGGATCTAATAACTATGTAACACTAGGATAAATCAAAAGTTTTGCAATATTTTGTTATGTGCTAGTTTGTGGTGCACATATCATGTGACCTATACAGTTCAAGCTGTGGAAGTTACCCACTGTGGTTTATAGAATTGATATAGTTTTGCACATATATGTCATGCATTGCAACACTCCGTTGAATGTGCAATGTGGTCTAATTCAGGAATTTATACTTTACAAGTAGTTTGAGCGTCTTACCACTGGAACTACTAAAGGGCTGGGTTAGCTCAGTCGGTAGAGCGTTCAGCTAGAAACCACAAGGTTCCTAGTTCAATACCGGCTCTCGACAACTCAGCGTACTAGTAGCACAGGGATCTCTGCGGTAAAGTAAGGAGCTGATGGTAGGTGTGGCGCTCCACCTTAGATGCTAAAACAATCTCCTTGGTCTAGCACTAGATTGGTTGATACCGACTTTAGGCCATCTCAATGACTTTACTTACTTACTGTGGTATATCCACAGTGCTAGTGAAAAGGGGATAGACTCCCTTGCTGATTGGCTCATATCGACACTAGGCCCCATGATGACTTTACTTTACTTTTACACTTTACAATTTAAAAATACCCCCCCCCCAAAAAAAACAAAAAAACAAAAGAAAAACAGATCTGAATACCCAAGCTGTACTGAGTTGGTGAGAACCAGTATTGAACCCAGAATGTTGAGATTCCTAGGCGAATGCTCTACCAACTGAGCTAAAAATGGTCCTGAATTATAATGATATTTGAGTTAGAATATAACAGTATGAACAATGGTTTGATGGTTTGTTTTGTTTTACGGCATATCAACCTCAGTGGGTTATTTAATGCCGACAAAGTTGTGAAATAAATTAATTCTTAATGCATAATACAATTTTGTTTATAAACTCATGTTTTTCTATTTAACCCATAGATGGGACCCTAACAGGTACTACCACTCTGGGTCAGAGTGGACCAGGGAGCAATGGTGATGAAGGGGTACTCCACATTCCCCAAACCTCCAAAACTGGAACCTCACCATCAGTATAAACTATGTTGAAGAAACAATTGATATCATTATAGATAATATCTATAACAACCTTTCTCTCCCTATTCTTAAAATTAATCCTATTTCAATTTTGGGCCCTACATTTAGTAATTTTTATGTCCAATCTTGAAAGCACAAAATATTGGTGAATTATAGCTTACTTCCATATGTGATACTATGGTTGAAGACGAACATGGTCAGAATAAATAAATAAATAAATAAATAAGAAAGAGAGTAGGTTAAGGTCCGGCATAAGTAAAAGGGGTGGGTGGCTGACCTTTTTACGAATCCAAAGATTAGGTCGTAAAGTTTAAAGAGACCTGTATGCCACCATGAAATGGGACCACTTGGTGATAATATCTTAGGCACCCAGGTATTAAAAGCAAAAAGGATTTTTTTAGGAGAAATTCTCTTTTGAAAAAATTAATGATCAACATATCGAAGACGGATTGTCTGGAAAAATATTTTAGTACTTTAATTTTAAGGGTTAATGGCGACTCGAAGTCTGTGATTTATTTAAGTTTGGCCATTTGTGTGGTCCGGAGAAGATGGTTTGGGTAGGGGAATTTGACATAAATACAACTAAACTCGAGCCCTAAGTTAGTTAGAACCCGGGGATCGAAGGGTTAAGTTCGCCGGTAGGGGTAGACAGTAGCAGCCAGCGAGTATCAACACACCCTTCTTCCATGTGTCTTGTTTACACTTGTTGTTGTTGTTGTTTTGTTCTTAATTCTTGTGAGCCTGTTTCTGACTCGTGCTTAAATTCGTCCGGCACATAATTCACAACGTTGGGATCTAGACAAGTACATCTAAAGAGCAGAGTACGGAACAGGTCTTCTCACACATATTCTACATAATCAACTAATAGCAATAAGAATTCATTCAAAGCTGATCATTTTCCACATATTTATATAAATGTATTATTTAAAATTAATCTTACAAACTAATGGGTGTCTGAGGTATCTGCATTTAGTGGTGAGATTCTAATTCTGAAGCTTTAGGGAGTGTGGAGTACTAATTTATTTCAATTACTCCCAGGTATAGTCTGGCTGGAGGGGTAGTATCTGTTAGGGTCTCATCTATGGGTTAAATAGGACTGACAATTAAAAATGGTCAGAAAACTAAAACGGAAAAGTTTGGTGTGGGTATAGAATTTAATGAATTTAGAAATTACTAAGGATACAATTTATGTTATTTTTAACTTAAAATTATGTAGTATCTTTAAATCTTAAAAACGAAAGAGATGTCTTAGAATCAATAACAAAAATCCCCCCCCCCCAAAAAAAACGTATTATATTTATAATTTAATAAGATATAAAGCAATGAGAGTAAGCACCCCCCCCAATAATTTCTGACTAACAATGGTGTGACAGAGAACACGAGGTGAGCAGCGAATGTCAAGGCCTGTCGTATTCTTGAAGGAAGCGGGCTAGGCTTTGCCTGACATGCCGGACTGTAGAATCGAACCCGCTTCCTTCAGAATGCAAACATTGTCACCGAAGTCGAGAAACTACAGTCCCGGATGTAAGCACCAGGTGCCCGGATGATAGCTATAATGATTCCGGCGGTCGGGTTTGGCTCGAGAATCTTGTGCGTGGGGTGCAGACAGCCGGATGTTGAAGGAAAAACTTGTATAAGTAGAAGTGGGGTGACGACAGCAGGAGTTGCGATTTTTCTGCTGCTGAAGATATTTGAGTTGGTGATTTTACGATGATGACGGTTTTTTTGTGCTACAGATTTTGTGACGGCGATGACATTGTTGACCCCCCCCCCTCTCTTCAACAAGTCGAATTTATTTTTCCCCTCTATTTTTCTTTTCTTTTTCATTCCAGAAATGGCTACCATGTTTTGATTTGTTAATAATAAACACGAACAATTAAAAGTTGTTAAATTCAATACAACTGCATGTTTTAACATAAAAATAACATAAATTGTATACTTAGTAATTTCTAAATTCATTAAATTCTATGCCCGCACCAAACTTTTCCGTTTTAGTTTTCCAACCGTTTTATTGGTCAGCCTTAAATAAATAAAAAAATGAGTTTTAAAAATTTGTTAAAAAATGAGTATAACATTATTTGAATACCCAACAAGAATGAATAAAATGCAAATATCTTCAGCATGAATACCTAAATTTAATGTATCATTTAACTTCTTGTCTACCAAATTCCTTCTTCCCACAGTATTTTCTTGGTATTTTTTACTTGGATGATGGGATATTTCAAAGCGTGTGAGAGCTGCTACCAGCAGGTTATGGTAGGATCGCAGTGGTGGGTGAATTAGGAAAAAAGTTAAAAATAAAGTTGTGAGTCAAAAAACACTTTTTGATTATTGTAGATTTTTATTTAATAAAAACATAAAAATAAAAAGTAAAAATTACATGAAATAGAGCTGAGATTTTTCTTTTAAAAGAAAAAAATAATAGGAAATGAACAGATGATTCAAATAGAAAAATATATTTCAATGATTTCTTGCTTTATTCATTAGTAATTAGTAAGTTAAACAGCTTTTTTTAATCTTAAATACTCTGCAATGATCTATGTTTCTTAATAATAGAGGCACGTGGCATAATGGTTAGAGTAATAGGAAATGGACTCGTCGACCCGAGTTCAAATCCTAGACAAGGCTGTTTGCATTTCATATAGCACTAATACCCTTGGAAAAGGTATGAATCCATATATTCTCCCCCCAGCTATGAGTAAAATAGTAGGACAGACTGGGCTCTTTAACCTTGGATAGGTAACCAGTGTAGAAGGAAAACTCTGAATTTGAAAAACCTGAGGTCAGTCATTGATTGGGTTTGTGGCATTCCTTGTGCACCAATTTTTTCCTATTGACTGTGCCAAAAAGTGTGGATTGTCCAACACAAGCTTTCACCACTATAAACAGAACAGTGTGTAGGTTGTTCATTGGATGAACCTTCATGCATTAAAATCGATGAGAGAATCCACATGTTTCTTAATAACATAAAATTTCTCTCTAAAATGGTTGAATACATTAAATGTGACTTTAATGGAGGTCGATTTACTTAAATGATATATTGACTGGATCTTTTATTTGGCATGTAATGTAGTTATTTTGAAAAGTTTTGAAAAGATTGTACCAAGTTGCATTAACGATAAGATACTTTATGAACAGTTATTTTTGATAAATTCTAGCTCTGTTGGGTATATACACAAATGTTCTTTTGCTAGAGAGAGAGAGAGAGAGAGAGAGAGAGAGAGAGAGAGAGAGAGAGGTAGACAGATATCAGAGAGATATATGATAAAGCATATTTGCATTACTAACTTCTTCTCTGGCCATCTGTGTTCGTCCAGTCGCCATGTTGAATTCTATCTTCTTCTAGTTCTTATTGTTGATTCATTTTCTGGATAAGGTATTCATTGACCAACAACGCCATGGTACTTTTTACAACTTTATTCTTAACTAAGTTTTTTTTACTACCTAACACAGTGCGTGCAGTTGAGTTCCAGCTAAGGCAAGAGACATCTCTCTCTGCTAACATTCTGCCTGGAACTGAGGATCTAACTAGCTCTCATGGGACTTTACATGATTAGCGGTTTTCCCGCCTCTGGGATCAAAGGTTCCCCAACAGTCTGTAACTTTCCATTTTCGCTACAGTGTTGTTAATAATCTATGCTACCATAGATTATGCAACATAAGCTACTTGTTCCATAAAGAGTGAATTTAATTCAATGATAAAATGGGAAGTTGTGGAGGACATTAAATGATATACAACATCCTAGATTGACACCAGATCAAAAGAGGAAATTCAGATATGCTTCAATCAAACTGTTAAACATTTTGTTTCCAGGTCTACTTGAGTTAATAGGAGGCATGCTTAACGTAATGGCTATCTTTGTATGAAATGGAATTATCAACCCAATTTCAAATCCTGGACGAGGCTGTTGCATTTCACTTTAACCTTTCTTTAGGAAAGTCTGTTCCAACACCCAGCTCTTTAATTAAGCTAAGTCCTTATTGGTGGAGTGTACATTCATGTGACTGAAGTACTAGAATTTATGATTTACATCTTAACTTTGAGTTAATTATTTGAGAGTGGACTTTCGTTTTAATCTATGATCCAAAGGTTAATTTTCAACTTTTGTACAAAGTTGTTTTTTTACATGAGAAGAGACATCTAATATGAATAAAGAAATGCATACACAACAAAAGATGTTATCTTGTTTATTAATCCCCCCCCCCAAAAAAAAAAATGAAATGTGGGGCTGTCATGAAAGATGGTGGCATCAAGAACAACCACCAGGACAAAATGCTAATCTAACAAAACATGGTTTCTTCCTAGTCTGTGTTCATAGATGGCTTTTGTAAAAAAAAAGTAGAATATTTTTCTATTTATATTTTGTTACAATAACAACATATTTTCTATAAATGTGTATTTGGAGTTTATTAAAAGAATCCATAACAGCAAATCAGCCTTAAAGAACTTTAGGTAATATTCGCAGATTCCGTACCAGCCTCCTGCCTCAAAAAACGCTAGCCGGTAGCTGCTGAAAAAAACCCACCAGCTATGATTTAAGTCCGTAGCCGAAGCGGTGTCAATTGATAAAAAAACAACCAAATTAGGGTGTTTTCCCCGAAAATCCAACCCCAACCCTAACCATAATCCCCCTTGTTAAAATTAACAGTTTTATTACAAAATTTGTGGGTTCTGTTTTTTCTGGGGCACCCTGTATACAGAAAAAAACAGAGCTCAAATTATTTATTTTCCCATTAAACTAACCCTAAACCCAGTTTTTTTTAAGTGACACCGCGTCGACTATGGACTTCAATCGTAGCTGGTGTTTTTTTCAGCAGTCAACAGCTAGCGGCTTTTGAGGCAGGAGGCTGGGATGGAACTCTGCGAATATACCTGAACTTTATATGGAATGTACCAAAAAGTGTGCTTTATTTTCACAGGCAGAGATAAGGGACATCTTCTCAGAGTTCAAATAATTTGAACAGAAAACAAACTGGAATTAATTATTCAACTGATCATTCTGGGATTCCATGTAGTTTTAATTCAAAGGGGAAAACTGGATCAAATATTCCTTGGGAAATATTTTATTAACATTGAGAGGAGTTTATTCCCTTTTTGCTAGCACTAGACTTCAGATTGATTTCCCTGTTCTGTATGTTTTTGCATGTGTCTTTTTAAATTGGAGTTCTGTGAAAATGCTGATCCACATAGTTGACAAGTAAATGGTTTCTCACCTGTGTGTATTCGCATGTGTGTCTTTAAGCTAGAGCTCTCTGAAAATGATGATCCACAGATTTCACAAGAAAATGGTTTCTCTCCTGAGTGCATTCGCATATGGCTTTTAAAACTAGAACGCCGTGAAAATGCTAAGTCACATACTTGACAAGAAAATGGCTTTTCTCCTGTATGTATTCGCATGTGAATTTTTAAACTGGAGCTCATTGAAAATGCTGATCCACAAATTTCACAAGAAAATGGTTTTTCACCTGTGTGTATTCGCATGTGGTTTTTTAAACTGGAAACCTGTGAAAATGCTGATCCACATACTTCACAATTAAATGGTTTCTCCCCTGTGTGTATTCGCATGTGATTCTTTAAACTTGAAACCTGTGAAAATGCTGATCCACATACTTGACACTTAAATGGCTTCTCTCCTGTATGTATTCGCATGTGGCTTTGAAAATTGGAACTCTCTGAAAATGCTGATCCACACACTTCACAAGAAAATGGTTTCTCTCCTGTGTGTGTTCGCATGTGTTTTTTTAAACCGGAAATCTGTGAAAATGCTGACTGGCACACTTGACAAGAAAATGGTTTCTCTCCGGTGTGCATTCTCATGTGCTTTTTTAAAGTGGAGCTCAGTGAAAATGCTGATCCACAAAGTTCACAAGAAAATGGTTTCTCTCCAGTATGTATCCGTATATGTGTTTTTAAACTAGATATCTGGGAAAATGCTGATCCACATACTTGACAAATAAATGGTTTTTCTCCTGTGTGTATTCGTAGATGTTTTTTTAGATAGGAATTCTCTGAAAAAGCAGATCCACATATTTGACAAGAAAATGGCTTTTTTCCAGCATGCATTCGCATATGTTTTTTTAAACTAGAAATCTGTGAAAATGCTGATCTGCAAATTTGACAATTAAATGGTCTCTCTCCGGTATGTTTTCGCATGTGGCTTTTTAAATTTGACTGGTCTGAAAATGCTGACCCGCACACTTCACAATTAAATGGTTTCTCTCCAGTATGTATCCGTATGTGTGTTTTTAAACTGGAAATCTGTAAAAATGCTGATCCACACACTTCACAACTAAATGGTTTCTCTCCTGTGTGTTTTCGCATGTGCTTTTGTAAAGTGGAACTCAATGAAAATGCTAATCCGCAAACTTTACAAGAAAATGGTTTTTCTCCCGTGTGTATTCGCACATGCTTTTTTAGATAGGATTTGTCTGAAAATGCAGATCCACATACTTGACAAGGGAATGGCTTCTTTCCAGTATGTATTAGCATATGTTTTTTTAAGGTGGAACTTAGAGAAAATTCAGATCCACACATGTGACAAGAATACATTTTTTCTGTTGTATGTGAATGCATGTTCTTTTACAAAGTTGGAAATTATTCAATTTCCTAGTAATCTGTAAATAAAAAAATGAACATTATTAATGAAATAGGAGACTCATGCTTTATTTGCAATTATATAATTATAAAGGAGTTCTTTTCAGTGAATATAAAATTATATGACAAAATTCATCTAAGTAATAAGTCATAAGTTTTACCTATTAGTAAATTTAACTGATGTTGAATATAACTGCATTTTATGGTGAGGCTCCAGTTCTGGAGATCTGAGAAGAATGGAGTACCCCTTTATTGCCATTATTCCCAAGTCTTGTTAGGGTCCCATCTAGAGCTGAAATAAATCTGTTTGAAAATTATTCGCATTTGATAGAATTGTATGACCCCCCCCCAAAAAAAAAATACAATTACACAAAAAATGTAAACATGAATATAAAATGAATGTGATTCCCAAACCTTTTGGCAAAATCTCTGGCAAAGGGGCAAGATCCCCCCCCAAAAAAAACAAGTTAGTGTCCTAGTTGGGACACTAAACTGCATCTGATGGTGAGGCTCCAGTTTTTTAAATCTGGGGAGTGTGGAGTACCTACTCATTGCCATTATCACCAAGTCCCCTCTGATTAGATTGGTAGTACCTGTTAGAATCTATCTATGGTTTTGTAAATTATTTATATAAGATAGGAATACTTGATATCATATAACCATGAGCAAAAAACTATAATAAAAACTTTACAAAAAATGTAAATATAAATGTACAATGTATGCCATTTCCTAACTTATAGGCATAAAATAACCCCAGATAGGTTGACATGCCATTAAAATCAATCCCTAAATCATTCATTAATTCATAAAATTGTTATTCTATTATGGAACAAGCATGAATTGAAATATAATTTGAATGAATGAAGTTTTACATTAAAAAAACAAAAGGAAAGAAAGAGAAACACCCCAGAAAACCTTGCAAATCCTAGGCGGATGTATTCTGTAGCCTTTTGTGTCATAACCAGTTGCTGTTTTTCTTTTGTGGACTAGAAGATTCTCTACCTACATCTGTATATGTCTGGCCTGTACTAGACATATACAGATGCACCCTTACAGATTAGAATTCATAAATAAGAAGGGTTTAGATGCTAAAAAAAAAAAGAGGAGAAATTCAAACCCTTCCAGCCCAGAAGTAGGAGAAATATTCAAATTTCTATTATGCATAACTGAGAAAAATTGATTAAAACAACAACAACACTGGTGTGTATATGTGTGTGTGGATTTGTAAACGTGTGTGTGTGTTGATTGTCAACTCATGCTCGAGTAAGACCATTTCCTGTTGTTTTTTTCCGATAGTTGAGTGCTGGTAGTATTTGACACTGTAACCTTGTGTTTTCTCAGATGACTCACCAGGCCAGCTCTGGAGATACATACTCTTCCACATAAACTACATGTTGGTACTTCTCCACTTTGAATGTTGCTAGACTGAAAATTACCCTTTCTAATAGCCTGCTTCAATTTTTAGTGTTTAATTCAGTTGGATGTGTGTGTATGTGTGTATGTGTGTGTTTGCATGTGTGTATGTGTGTCTGTGTATGTATAAAAGTATGCAGCATAAGTGGAAAAAAAAATCCTACCGTGACCAAAGAGGAATGAACAAAAAGGTGTTGGTCGGTTGCTTGTATTGTGTTAGTATAGCATTTAATTCTAAGGCTAACAGCAATAATTAAATGAATTAAAACTTAGTTTAATTCTAAGGACAAATAAAACAATGAGTAACAATATAAAGTCCTTCCTGTGTATAAAGTTGAGTTTGAGGGACTGGTATCTTAGGGTGATTTCTTGGAGGGGATTTAAAGTCGCTGCTTCATCAGATCTGGTCTGGGGTCTCTTCTGGTGAATTTGGTATTTTGTGCCAAAACTTCTGGGCTCATCACATGATTGGTATATCCAATCCCAGAAAGCCTCTTCCTCATTCAACGCCACAGGAATTACCATTTTACTGACCCAACACTTGCTTTTACAGTATGTTAACCTCCTTTTTGGGTTATTCAATACTTAAGTCATTTTTTTCTAATCAAGATGATAGACTTAATTGATATATGACAGCTTGGTACTTAAATGTGAGCTCCCCAAGAGAATAATTAAGTTACAGAAATAAAAATATAAGGGAAAGCACATATACAAATTACCATGTTTATTACATGTAACAAATTCAACTGACTATAAAGTTGTACTTACTATTCAACAAGTCTCCTTCATTGGGGAGAATTCCCTGACAGTTCAAGTGGGCTATTGCTCCCTCACTGAGGAGGGTTGCTATGCTGTATTTTAGCAGCTGGCATGAGAGGCTGAGCGCGCAAAGATGTACACTGTCCAGTCAGTTTGTTTAAAGTGGCTGAATTCTTTAGCTTGTTAAGGGGGTTAATTCTTAACTTCCTGTGTCCCCTGATACAGCAGATTTCCTGTTTAATGATCCCTACAAAGAAATTATATAATTTTGAATAATCATTCTTATTTAATAATAATTTGCAAGAAATTATAATTAGAAGTAACTGTTTTTAATAGTACAGCAAAAAACAACCAAAATAAGGCAAATTATCACTTGGGGGGATGGTTGACCCATGAAAAGTACTACTATATGGAATTAGGGGAGAAACAGAAGGAAAAAAAACTTCCCTGATTCTAAAAGGCAGTAGAAGGTTGCCACAATGTGTCATTGCAACCTAAAAATTCAATACGAATTAGAATGTCTTCTTATGATACGTTAGAAGGCTCAGAGTAACCTTACAATGTAGGTACATATATGTACATAAAATAATCAGACGAAGAAATAAAATGTATAACAAATGCAGAATTTATTTTCTGAGCACATAGAGAAGGACATTCATACATTACAAGATACAATACGATACAAAAGCAGATAAGTCCTGAAGAAGTGATAAAGAATTCATGAATTGAGTTACTCACTGATAGTTGGGGGACAAAACCCCCCACCCAAGGGACAGAAACACCACACATCTAGCCCATAGGTAGTATTTGCTGAACTGAGGGAAAAAGAGAATGAGAATTTCCCAGGCAGCTGTTTATATACTCAGTCACCTACTGGCAAAAACCTGGCAGCAAGGGGAGATAACCCTTTTAGACCCATGTCAATCCCAGCAGGGGCAGACAATCACTAGAATTCCATAGGTAAATGTCTGATTATTCAATAGGCTGCCTACTAACAGCAAGCATAATAGAAAATGTAATAAATGGTAATAAAGAGGAGGACCATTACTTCCTCAGAGAGAGAGAGAGAGAGAGAGAGAGAGAGAGAGAGAGTTGATATAAAGGTGTTACCCAATCAAAATGAAAGGTAAATTTACATAAACATGAATAACAAACATATTTAAGAAATCCGACAAGCTAATTTCCCAACCCCAAGAATCCCAGGTAAACACTTTTAATACTGTTTTTTTAATTTTTTAAATAGACATAATTAGCACATGAGTAGGTAAATTCTGAAAACAAAACACCCTATGAGAGGGGGGGAGGTAAGAATACACTAACTATATCCACTGCAGAGGAGTAAGCCCACACACCACCAAAAAAGGCTTGTTCCTGGGTATGACTCAAAACTGTATGTAGTACTGAGGTTCCAGTTCTGGAGAGTGGACGTACCCCAAAATTTCCATTACTCCTGTAGAATTAGCATTGTAGCGTTAGTTTGTATTCGCCGGGTGGAGTTGTCTGCCCCTTTTAGTTTGATGATGCCCGCTAGGGCACCAGTATAAAAGCGCCGGTTTCAAAGCCTTTTGCTCTCTTTATAGTTTTCAGCAACTACGAGCCACATGGGGTAGATTCTATCTAAACCCTCTCGTGGGGCTCCGCCCCCCTTACATTACTGTAAGTTCTTTACAGCATGGACTATCGCTAGTCTCATGTCTGTACTCTTTTATGTTATACTCTGTATCATTCATGAATGTGTCTTATCTTTATTTGTGTAACTCTGTTTACCTTATTATGAACGTTGTATTCTACTGTTATCCATGTGCTGTTGTATTAAATGTTTGTCTATTAACCTTTGTCAGAGTTATTTGTATTTAAAGCATGTTGAACTTTAAACCATCCTTACAGCATCATACTCATCATCAAGTGTTGGGTGTATATAGATAAAAGTATCTGCACTAAAACCAATGAGAATCCTGCGAATGGCCAAAATACACAGTGATATAACTTAACTTCCCATTTAAACTACCTATTAAGTCTGGATTCTCAGAACAGATTCAACTTTCAACACAAATGAATACTGATCACCTTATATGAATTTCAACAACTCTCAGGTCCATGCTGACCTGGAGTGGTAGTACCTGTTAAAGTCCCATGTATGGGTCAAATAAAAAAGACTGACTTCTGAATTAGGTCGGAAAATTAAAACGGAAAGTTTTTTAAAAATAAACAACAAAAAAAAAACAAATTACTATACATTTAATGTTGAAATTTTTTTAAAAACTAAGTTTAATTGAAATTATACATTGCAATACTAACACAAACAACTGTCTCAATAATATATTCAATAATTAATTTCAATGGTTAATTAAATGTATAGTAATTTGGGTTTTTTGTTATTTTTTTTTTAAGCAATATGTAATTAAAACAACCATAACCCCCTAAAACCGTAACCCAATTGGCAAAATGTTAATTCATAGACTGTAGCTAAACTGTCATTGGGTACCACCAAAAAACTTTCCGTTTTAGTTTTCCGACCTAAATCAGAAGTCAGCCATAAAAAACATTAAAAATTATTCATATTCAGTAGGACATGTAGAAAAGAAAAAAAACAAAAAAAACAATTACACATAAAATGTTAATATGAACATACAATGAATTAAATTTCTTAACATCTAGGCATAAAATAACCCAAGATAGTTTGACATGCCGTTAAAATCAATCATATTCTTGATAGAAATAATTGGCACACTAGAAGAAAAACTCTGGAATCAAAAATTGACCTTGCGTTACATTCTGCATGTGGCGGAGGAGTTGGATGAATAAATGCATTTCAATGGATGGTAGGAGGTACAAGGTGTAATGGTTATCGTCATAGGAAATGGACACAGCAAGATGAGTTCAAATCTTGAACGAAGCTGTTTGCATTTCACATAGCACTAATACCATTGAAAAAGAAACGAATCTAACTATCATTCCTCCAGCTATGGGTAAATAGTAAGGTAGACTGGGCTCTTTAACCTTGGTATGGCAACCAGTCTAGGAGAAGGAAAACTGTAAATTCAAATCAAAGGGCACTCTTTTTGTTAGTCAAATTTACTTTGAGAACTCCTCCTATCACATAGGTTCTCATAAACTTACAACATATACTTTAATTCTTTAAAATATATTAGAAATTAATAAACTTTGAATTAACGCAAATTTTATTGGGCTGTTCTGGACAAATACTTATATTTGTAAGAGGGTTAATGCAATTTATTTTCGTATAATTTTAAAAACAAACTTTAATTCTCTGTAAGTCTATCATAGGTATACCCAATTTGTCGAAAAATCCGTGTTTTTTTTTTCAATACAATTTTGACCCCGTTTGAAAAAAATTTACGAATGTTACAATTTATTTTGTAAACACGGATTTTAAGCAGCGTTTCCGGCCAAACGCGATCGAAATTGACCAAAAGAATTATTAAAAATAAATTACATATGTAATATTATTTTGCTTTTTTTGTTGTTTTTACTGATGCTCATTATGTTACTACTTGTCGAGTTAGACAAAAATTTGACCTTAAATAATCGATTTTATTAATTTTAATTCGTTTTTAAAATGAATAGCAGCCGATTTTTTGTGTATACCTAGATGGAGTCTTTCGGAGTAAATCACTAATATAAACAATAAAAAACTGACTCACAAATTATTTATTTAAAGACCTATGCTAATATCTTTTTTAAAATCCCGTGTATATGCCTAAGTATTTTACATATAATTTTGTAAATCCCTTTTAATTTAAAAGTCAAAATTTTAAAAATGACAAGAAAGAAGCGAATGAGTTAAAAAAAAATGAAATCCAGTGATGACAAAATATGAATTTAATAACGAAAAACAAAACTGTAATAGTTTTCAAAAAATATTCAATTAATTCCAGATAATTTTTTCATATCTAAAATATTTCATAATTCTTTTTATAGTGTATTTTTACAGAATTTTAGTAATTTGCAGAGGGGATAAGTTATGTAATTTAGTCAGTGAAACGTATAAAGAGAAAAGAGCTAATGTGAACGTTATACTTACTTTATTCGTCTTATTTATCTTCCTTGTAGCAATATAGCATTAAAGAACAGAAAAGATAAAACTAAATTTTATATAAACTAATGTTTTGGGTGGAATTAATTAATTAAAAAAATATACAGTCATTGTTCGTGATTAACGTTGATTAACTTTTAAAGAGCGAAAATCAAGGGAGATAATTAGTAGAAACTATGAAAAAATCTGTTTTTTTGTTTGTGTTTAATCTACGTATTTATTTGTTTTTGTAAAATTATTATCCACTCAGTAATTAAATTATTAAACTTTACAATAATAATTCATTTTTTTTATTCAATAATTAAAAGAAATGACATTTTTTCTAAGTTTAAATGTACAAAAGCCGAATTGATAAAATTATCTTTTTCTTTGCAGTCATCGAAAATGAAGTTGAAAACTCCCACAGAGCATGCTAGTGATATAAATTCATTACTTCTGTAGTGAGTTTGATTCCCACAGTGTGTTTCACTTTTGTATTTTATTGAATACTTATTTGGACCTCGCTTTTAGCTGGGATAGTGTCGTCACATAGTACATAAATGATGAGAATAGAATCATTTGTTTTTCCAAACGAAAACTCGGAAGAAGAGAGAAACGAGATATCCCGGGACTTGTCAAGCAATTGTTCACCTTGTATATTTTCTTAGTAAACCATTTTCCATATCCTTAAGTTGTGTTTCTTCAGTTAAATCTGATCTCAAGTTACGACAGATAGTTATGTTTTGCTCACATTTGAGTAAAAGTTTTCAGAAAATTTTAGTTGTGGTTAAACCAATATTGTCTTTTTAAACGTGTTGCAAGTGTAAGAGAACATTTTATAGTGGATTATCATGGTCTTTCATTAAATTACCTAAATTAGTTTAACATTAAACAAAGTTTTTAAAAAAATGAACAGAACAAAAATAACTTGGACAAAGTAGTAACTGTTGTGACCTCATAAATAAAGCTGACTCACTACCGGTCATCAATATGCACAAATACTTGACATGCGCGCGCACACACACACATACACCAACAGGCGCCACATTTCTGAAATAAAATTCAGTTGTCATCCTGTTATCAAAGAGTGTTGACTTGCTTTATTCTTGCTTAAAGAACTCACAGTTACCCTTTTTATAAAGCTAGGTTATAAAATGTCCTAACCATAAAAGTACCGACAGAACCGATTGATTTGCACAATAATACAAACTTGTATTTAAAAAATAAGTAAATATTTATGGTGTTAATTTTTAGGCATTTCGGTGAAAAGTTGTTACATTATGTGTGGCTTGGCAGTGTGTATGTGTGTGTGTGTGTAGGAGTCATGCTGTGAGACTTACTTTATAAGTACCATTTCTGGGCACCTCACGTGGTGTAAATGGTTAGCAAGCTAGATTTTCCGACCATTGTTAGTGAGTTTGATTCACACAGGGTGCACCCATACTTCTGGTCTTGTGTCACATCTAAGGTAAGCTTAGTAAATAACTATAAGTGCCATTTCTCTTTTATATCTCCGCTGCTGCCATTATAAAGTGTGTATTAAGACAGTAAAAAAAGGGGGGGGGCAAGAATTCATATCCCGTGTTCCAAGATAAACATCATCTTACAGCTGAAAACTTGAGCTATGATTCAGTAAAAAAAATCATATAAAAATCTCCAACCACCCGTCTAGACTAAGTAAGGAAAAAAGTGGAGTGTTGCATGTCATGAATTGCTCAGTCATGAGGATTCCGTACTTAAGCATCATGAGTCACCACCCACGGCCAACAGGTGGCCCCATTGTATATAGCCCATTACGGATAAAAAAAAATCATACAAAATCTCCAACCACCGTCTAGACTAAGTAAGGACAAAAGTGGAGTGTTGCATGTCATGAATTGCTCAGTCACGAAGATTCCGTACTTAAGCATCATGAGTCACCACCCAGGGTCAACAGGTGGCCCCATTGGGTGAGTGGGGGTGTCTTACCACTCTGTAGATGTGCAGTTAGTGTATTCACCGACAGTAAGTGTATTCACCGACAGGACTATTTTTAATTTAGTGAAAATTAAACAATTTTCGTTGATTGATTCAAAGATTGATGTCCTTGGTATAAAACTAAATTGAATCTAATAGTGAGACTACAGTTCTGTAGTTTTGGGAAGTGTGTAGTACCCTTTAATTACCATTACTCACTCTGACATGTATTGGTAGTACCAGTTAGTGTACAGTCAATTGGTCTGTTTCAATATCTTTTCAACTGTGCCGGCAGTAATATTGTTATATAGCCATTCCTTCTTTCTTTGGCAGCCTTCCGTCTACGAGAGACGATGGAGTAGTGTCAAAGTGTTGTTGTTTTTTTTTTTTTTTTTTTACTACATAGCCTGGGCGGATTCATATGGAGGATGAGCTGTTGCCTGTGCAGCAAATCCCCCTCTCCACGTTGCCGCTGTGATACAAAGGAAAAGTAAGGAACCAATGCAGTTTGGCAATGGTAGTGTCGCAGGAGTTGATGGGTAGCACTGGATTTCAACATCACACCACCTTAGACACCGGCCCCTGATTTGTTTTCAGATTTACTTATAGCCCATTACAGGTATATAACGAGAGAGTGGACTCGTGTAACAGAGAGAGAGAGAGAGAGAGAGAGAGAGAGAGAGAGAGAGAGAGAGAGAGAGAGAGAGAGCGTTGTGACTTACTTGTCTATTACTTCACTCTTTTACTGCTTTGTCTAGTGGCTGCTTCCTTTCCTTCTTTCTTCGTCATTTTATCTAGTCTCTTCTATCTTCTTCTGTGTTCTTGTCTGGTTGCTGTCTCTAACTAAGGCCTTTTTTTAAGTCATGTATTAATTAACTACAAGACATTTTTCCTTGATCAAAGTCAACATCAACAGAACATGTCTGTTCTGCTTCATCTCTAGTTGAGACTAATTTCCTAACAAGCCAAATCACATGACGTGCGAGATTCCTGCCTTTGGGGCCAAGGTTTTCAACAGTTAAGGTATTTTTCCACCCCCTGATCTGAAAAACAATGGCCCTTAGAATTATCGCTACAGGGTATTGTCAAAAACCCACGCTACTACACAATTATGCAACAATATGAGGTATATCAATAAAGTTCGGACCATATTACCTTTAGGCACCCCTTTTTGATCTCGATTAAGAAAGGACATGTTTTTCATTTACACCGTCAATATCCGGTTGTTAAGGGGTTAGGGATTAGTTTTATAATTTAAAAAAATCTAAAAATCGTCTGTTATAACAACCGAATATTGAAGGTGTAAATGAAAAACATGTCCTTTCTTAATCGAGATCAAAAATGGGTGCCTAGAGGTCATATAGTCCAAAAGAGCTAGGACTGGTGTTACAAGAAATGTATCTCAAATACAAACTACAAGTTATCTCCTTCAAAGTATCCCCCTGGAGTCTAATGCACTTTCCTATCCTTCTCTGCTACGCTTGCATGCACTCTTGGAAGGATTCTTCCAGATTCACTATAGCTCTGTCGTTACGGCCTCATGCACATAATCAAAATGGGTTCCCTTGGTGAACTTGGGGAAGAGGAAAAAATCACATAGAGCAAGTTTGGACAAGTAGCGAGGTTGCTCCAGCACAGTGACGTTCTTCTGGGCCAGGAACTCTCGGATACTCAGGACAGGTGCGTTGTCATGGTGAAGCACCCACGAATTGTCCTGCCACATCTCTCACCTCTTCTCGCGCACTGAATGAAGCAAACGCCGCAGTATCTCTTTTAGGACATGATGGTTGATTATCTGGCCTTGTGACAAGAACTCGGAGTGGACAATGCCACTCACATCAAAGAATGCGATCAACCTGGAACTTTTCTGACATACCTCCCTCATATATAGCTGAATGTTAAAATATGTTGTGTAAAATTGCACATTTTTAAACATACATTTTTAGATAGATTAAATAAGGCTTGCTTAAAATATTGACTTCAACATGGCACGTTCAAGATGTTTAAAATGTACTATTATATTATTAAGGGAAAAAATAGGCCAATTGAATCGGAGAATTTTTTTTTTTTTTTTCATCAATTCAAAGAAAAATATTGTTTTTAAAACTACGAGAAAAACAAAAAGCAAATAATTATTTTTTGAGTTTTAAGAAAATAACTTTTCAAATAACTTTTTTGGGGTATTGAATTTTTTTTGTTTCTTATTTTTCTATGTGTTATTCAGGTTTAGATCTTTCTAGAAATGTAAAAATTAAGGACTGGGAATTTTTTTTCTTCGAATGACCAAATGTAAAAATCTTCACTTTGATAACTGAAGAAAAAAAAAATCATTTCATCACTTTGCGATTTTCACACTCACACACACACACACACACACACACACACAGACATTAAGTTTCTGGAGCACTTAATACAAATAAATGTTAGATTTGGTTTTAATAAGTGCTCCACAAACTTGAGAGATTTTTTGTGGGACTGTCGTCTTAAGAAAAACACATTACGTTACCATTTATTACACAAGGGACGTGATAATCTTCAACACCGCCTTTCTATTTTGTTATGAAGAAACTTTTTGTCCATGACAGTTTAAGGTTTGTGTGTCTTCCGCTTTCTTTTTGACGTTCTTCTTTTTTAAACTTCAATATTGTTGTTAATATGAATTAAACAAACAATATATAAATCCTTCACATTGGCTGAAAAATAATTTTAACGAGCAGATCAAATTCAGTAATTATTTGATAAAATTTCAAAAATGTTTAGTAAAAATAAGTAACTGGTTATTCGTCGTTTACTAGGGATGCCCATTTTTGTCGGCTGCTAAGAGTTTTAAAAACGAATTAAACATAATTAAATCTATTATTTAAGGTCAAACTTTGTCTAAATCGATAAGTAGTAACATAATGACCATCATTTAAAATAGAAAAATATCATTACATATGCAGTTTATTTTTAATACAATTTATACATTAAAAATCGTCCAAATTTCTAGGAAAAGTTATGTCGAATTTATTTTGATTTATCGTGTTCAATAATGGTTTAAAATAGTTTTAAAATACTTATAAACATTTCTTTGTAGAAATAAGTAAGGCGTTACTTTAAATACATATGTATTAAATATTATTGAAATTTTACTCACTCGTTTTAACTTTTAACCAAGTAAAATCCGTTTTTTGCATGTAAAAAAATAAAAAATATATTAGTTTCGTTTGAAAAGAAAATGTGTATATTCACTACCGGTTTAGTAATACAGTATAGTAAATACAATTAATTTTCGACCATTATGTGCATTATATTGAAAATAAATTTGATTGTTTTAAAATATGAAAAGCCTTATTTTAAGTTTAAAATGTTTTATTTTCAGATTCTAGAAATATATATCTATTTAATGCAAACATTATTTTTTTCGAAAAGTACTTTTTGAAGAAAAACTCGATTGAAAATGTACCCCCCCCCTTTTTCAAGCAGAAAAAATATCGATGTATAATTTTTTCTTTTATAATATAATAGCCAATTAAATAATTATAAGATGAGTAAAAAAGAAATCTCAAAAAAATTAATTATTTATTATTTTTTTCATTTTATTTTTCAATTTTCGGTACTTATTTTCTCATAGAAAAGCCACCGTAAAAAAAAATTGTTTCTATTCATAACTTCGGTCTTTTATTTCATTATTTATACTGTAATTAGTATCGAAAATAACCAACTCGCAAAAATGTTACGCCCCAACATAAGGTAAAAATAAGTGACCTGAAAAAAAATGAGAGAGTTTTGAAATAAAATAAGTAATGCATTATAAAGATCATTCATTGATAAATAAACACTGAAAATTTAATTAAAATCTGATAATTCCCTGATTTTTGGTAAATTATTTTCTGTAGGGGGGGGGCTAAAATCATTTTGTCAAAAATTCAATTTAGTCTCGTTTACTTAATACAAAACTTTATCCTATGTTCATTTTTTCATTTATCTATTTTTTCAGTCTCATTATCATAATTATTTGTAGATAACACAAACTCATAACTTTGAACCACGATATTCTTAAAAAAATAATGTATAATACACACCGACTTTTTTGGACTAAATTTAGTATTTGTTCAATAGTGACCTCCCATATTTAACACGATGAAACTTGCATAAAGGTTAATACTATCTTCAAAATGTTTGGTCCATTCAAAAGAAGAAATATAAAAATTTTTTTTTAAAAACTCCTGATGATTAAAAAAAAAAAATCAGCTTACGGAAATAATGAAAATTGTGAACAAAAACAATGTTTATATTTTCGCATCGTTAAATCAATTGAAATTTAACATAGCCTAAAACAAGTTACGACTAAATGCTTTTAAAAAATTCTATGAAAAATAAATTAATGGTCTGATTCTCACGAAAATTTTTTATAATTACATACCTTTTGATGAAAATATGTTAGAAATAAGTTTTTCCTAAAAATTTATTAGGGGAATTTTTTTTACATGGTCTCCCTCCCCTAATATTCTATTTTATGAAATATGAAAAAATGAACCCATAAAAAACGATTTTTTCTTTTTTTCTTTAAAGATAAGAGTCTGAATAATTATATCAGATTTTTTTTATAAGCGTCCATATGGGAATTCTTTTAGTAAAAGAACCATGAATACAGAATTCTGCTAAAACATATGAATAAAGAAATCGACCCTGTGTAAAAAAACAACAAAAAAACTGTTTTACTTATTTTTCAAGATAACAGTGAGTAATTTTTTTCCCATTCGGATAATTTGATCTTTGAATTAACTGTTTTTCTTTGTAACAACTCTTTATGTTTCGTAACTTATTATTGCAAAATTTAAAAATGGTCAAAAATATTTACATTTCTTCCTTCAATATGGCCTAAACTGATCACGTGATGTGAATTTGGTGGTACTTATTGTTTAATGTTCAACTTTTGATTGATTCATACTAGCATAGAAAAAGGTTTTATACAATTTACATTACTACGTATGAAAAAAAAAAAAAAACGTGCACCTGCTTGTTTGTATTTAATTACCCAAAAATCAGTTAATTTATTTTAACAAAATTTTTCAATATTTAAAGCAATAAAAGATGATGTTTATTTTAAAAGATTTTACCTCAAAATTCAGAAGATTTCTTTCTTATTGTTTTGTTAGCCTGCACCAACTCCCACCCGTGATACTTAAGGATGGAATCCTGGTGGCTGAGCAATCCATGACATGCAACACTCCAGTTTGGCCCTTGGGCTAATTGGGCTGATCAATTGACTCATGACGTCAAGCCCTAGCACCTACATGATTGGCATAATTGCGTTTCCCTTAGCGCTAATACCCTTGGGAAAGGTATGAATCCTACTCTCCCTCCAGCTATGGATAAATAGTAGGGCAGAATGGGCTCTTTAACCTTGGTTAGGAGAAGGAAAACTCTGAATTCAAACCTGTTAAACTCCGCTTAAGAAATTGACCTTGTGTCACATCCTGCTTGTGCGGAGGGGTTGGTAAATATATATATATACTAGAAGGTTGTATCTGAGGGTCTTTGTACCCTGGGTAGGATGTTAAACTGCTTCTAGTGGTGAGGTTCCAATTCTGGAGCTCTGGGGAGTGTGGAGTACCCCTATCATCACCATTAGTCCCAGGTTCACCATATCCTGGAGTGGTAGTACCTATTAGAGTCCCATATATGGGTTAAATAGATATGAAATAAATATTTAAAAATGTGTTTTAAAAAAATTGAATTTGAAAAGTTTGAAAATTATTTCCAAGGAAGAATGAATAAAACAAAATGTCTTCGGCATAAAATAACCAAAGGGTGGGCATGCCATAAAATCCAACCAACCAACCTGAATATGGTGGGGTAAAGTCTCTTCAAGGGTTGCCTAAAGTCAGTATCAGCCAGACAGCGAGAGAGTCTATCTCCTTTTCACTGGCGCTAGACCAAGGAGATTGTTTTTGGCATCTGAGGTGGAGTGCCACACCTACTGTCAGCTCCTCACTTTACCACACAGATCTCTGTGCTACTCATACATTGAGTTGGCGAGGGCCGGTTTCGAACCCAGAACCTTGAAATTCCTAGTCCAACGCTCTACCAACTGAGCTAAACTGGCCCTGCTGAAAAAAAAGTTAATTATATAGTTCTCATATGTAATATGCTTCTATAAATTTTTGGTTGAAAAATCTGCAAATCAGTGAGTCTTATACACAAAAATGACAGTAATATTTGCAACTTATTGCACCAGCAAAAAAAAAAAAAAAAATAAAACAAAAAACAATTTTGAAAATTAGTTTTGATTCTACTTTTCAAGATATTTTTAGATTTAAATTATATTCATTTAGAAATATTGAGTATTTTGTTTTCAGTTTCTCTAGGCATGTGTAACTATTACGAACAGCATTTGTTTAATGGCATATCAACCTTCATGGGTTATTTGATGCCAAAATATAATTTTTATAATTCTAAATTCTCATAATTTTTCTTTTCATAGATGTTTCATCACTGTGAAAAAGGAAAGAATTCATTTCCATATGAACATCAGCACCATCATCATCATCATCAAGACATGCTGACTGCACAGATTCCCTTGACTCTCTCTTGTTATGCACCCCTATCAGTTATCACTTCTGACAAGTCCTCTTGATAGTATCCAGCGTCTGCACAAAGCTGATGAATGTAAGTTTTTTCTAGTCAGCCTAGACTGGTATATCCATAGAAGAATGCCACTTGTGAGTTTGTCTTACTCCAATGTGCCTTGTTCATCTTCCTTGAGTGGTTTGTGAAATAGGAGGTAAATGGCTGTACAACTGTTTTGAAGTGTACTGCTTCCAGGATTTGTTCAAAACAGCACATTGTATTCTTGTTGGTTCCCATCTAGCTTTTCTTTTCCAGGCATTTCATTAAAGTCCAAATGGTGCAACCATACAATAGTACTGACCCGCTACAAATTGGAAGAATTCTCATTTTATTTTATTAGATTGAATTTCTATATGATTTTTAACTATACAATAGCAGCCCATGCCTTTCCTATGCATATGTTGACAGTGCTTTCAGTAGATGAGATATTACTACCAAGATATATGAACTGGTCAATTAATTTCAGAAGCTTACCATTTAATGAGGCGCTAGCTACACCATCTTGTTTCAAACACATGAACTCTGTTTTTATCTGAGTTCACATAGAGACCTATGGATCATCTTACTTTTAATTCAAACCTGACATCAGAAAACATGAATAAAGATGCTCAAGGCCATACTTATAACTGTCAAATTTGTGGGAATGTATATTCACTGAATTCAAGTTTGAAAAGACATATGCTAACACACACTGGAGAGAAACCATTTTCTTGTGAAATTTGCGGATCAGCATTTTCGAGGAGTTCAGCTTTAAAACTCCACGTGCGAACACACACTGGAGAGAAACCATATTCTTGTAAAGTGTGTAGTTCTGCATTTTCAAAAGGTTCCCATTTACAACGACATATGCTAACACATACTGGAGAGAAACCGTATTCTTGCAACATTTGTGAAGCTGCATTTTCTCAGGGTTCAACATTGAAAAGACATCTACAAATACACACAGGGGAAAAACCATATTCTTGCCAAGTGTGTGGAAAAGCTTTTTCTTTGAATTCACATCTGACTCGGCATATGCTATCACACACTGGAGAGAAACCCTACTCATGTGAAATTTGTGGTTCTTCGTATGCAAGTAGTACACATTTGAAAATCCACATATACACACATACAGGAGAGAGACCATATGTTTGTGAAGTCTGTGGGTCTGCATACTCACGGAGTTCTGCTTTGAGAGTCCATATACAAAAACATGCAGGAAAGAAAACTTAGTGTGTAAGTCAGCATTTTCAGAAAGTTCAACTTTAAAGATACACATGCGAACACACACTGGAGAGAAGCCATATTTGTGCAAAGGATGTGGATCTTCTTTTACAACCAGTTCAGCTTTACAAAGTCACATGCGACCACACACATGCGACCATACCCGTTGTGATTGGGGCAACTGGACTGGTGAAACAAAATCTAAAAAAATACCTCGAAACAATACCAGGGAAGCCAAACTGCTATGAAATACAAATAGCAGCTATCAAAGAACATGCTCCATCCTGAAAAGATCATTAGGATACAAATATTATTTATAAAGAAAGGACAGGGGCCCCTTGACTTCTAAAAAAATCTAATAAGAAAATGAAACAAAAAAGTGAGAAACCATATCCTTGTGAAGAATGTGGATCTGAATTCATCACAAGTTCATATTTAAAAAGACACTTAAAGATTCATGCTGGAGAGAAATGATATTCTTAATTTTGCATTGATCTTTTTACATTTAAAAATTACATTAGGATTAACATCTAAAAGAAACCATATCAGTACATTCTTAGCCATACTGAGGAGGGGCACTACCTGTACACTGATTCTAAAGTTTTTAACAATTTTTCTCATTTTCTTTTTCTAGCTTTAAAAAAAAATCATTTTTAGTCCATCAGTGCATTTTCTTTAAGCATTGAAAATTTTCAGAAATCAGTTTTATCTATAAAACCAATAAATATCAATATCACTTATGAAAAATTCCATTAAGAATCAAACCAAAAAGTTGATTGAAGATGACATGACGATTAAAAATATTAGTCCCATTTCTTTTTGCTACGTCATTGCTCACCCGACGCAGTTGCTGAAAACAGGCAGTAATCAGTCCTATGTTGCCCTGTGAGGATCTGAGTTTTCTCCCTCTGACTGGAAACATCAACATTGCTGTTACTTGCTCCTAGAAAAAAAACACCTAAGAGAAATAATTGGTAAAGGAGCTAACAATGAAATTCTACTTCTAAGAAAACCTCAAAGAAAAAAAAACACACACACACACAATTAACTTACATCGATTCAAGAACTTTTGTTACCTGACTCTGGGTTAAGTTCTCTGAAAATAACACCAGAATTTGCAAAAACTATCCCTTAATCTATCTTTTCTTTTTCTTGTTGTATGCATATTAAATTTGTTGTTAAATATATTTTTATTGTCTTGTCTTTTCATTCAGTGTCCGAACTTGAAAGTTGCAATAATTTCCTCCCTAAAAACCCTTGAAATATTTTCCGAATATACTGGAAATAATGTAATATTCTCATATATTGGAATTAGGAATTATTTCTCGAATATATAAAGAATTAAGTAATTTACCAGTATATCGGAATTCTCTACATGTGAGAGTTAATCCTTCTACAGTTTTAATTCCCATACAATAAAGGGTGTTTCAGAAAAATTGATATCATTTTATAATCTAATAACTTGACCAAATCTTGTTCAAATGATCAAATTTTAACTCAAAATGTTCTATGTTTAATGTTATGTTTTCTTTTTAGCTATGGAAAAGAAAAGGTGTTTGAATATTAAATATAGAATTTTGAGTTGTTTATACTCGTATTGTTAAAAATTTGAGATCATTTGAATGAGAATTGGTCAAGTTATTTGATTACAAAATGAATATCAATTTTTCTGAATCACTTGTACATCTCAAATGATATAGATATTTTTGAAACATGAAATTATCTTTCTTTTTATTTTTGAAGTCAATCTAATTAACATAAACATTTAGGCAAATAAAAATACCAGATGTGTTACATAATCTATGCGGTTGCATAAGATTATTGTCAATCCCCTGTAATTCTGAGGGGATGACCCTTTTCATATCATGGCCGGTCCTTCCATGGAAATTACAGAAGCCCACCAAATATGTGAAATCACGTGGGACCTTTTTCAGAGTCCCCAGTTTGCAGATGGATGTCAGGCAGAGTGGTCGGCCATTTTATGCTCTGTCTGTTGAGTATCTGGCCGCCATCCTTAGTTCCAGATGTAGTAAATAAGTAAGCAAGCCAATAAGTATCTGGTGTTATAGTATTCTTTGTAAGTCCGTCGTCCAAGATGATCCAAATAGCAATGAGCCAAGGTTAAGAATCAGACTAGTATAAATACAACAACAGCAGCAGCAGCACTGCCAGTGATTGGACAATAGGAATCTTTCTCAGGTCACGTGATAGTTAAAGGATTGTAGCGCAAAGGGCAATGTACCAGTGTGATAGTGTAAGAGAACCCGGTTGTGTCTTGTCTGCCTGGATTGAACTCGCATCCTTTAGAATGCAAACATGATTCAAACACGATGTGGGACACATGGTTTGATTCGGGTGCCTGGATTTATAACAAGGTCTGATTTCAATAGATGTTCTGCTACATACATTCATATTGCATACATGCTCTGACCTTATTACTCTGCCTGCATTTATTCTTCCAACTCATTTCTGTGACTGGCTTATTTCTTCCTCTATTAACTGTGGCCCTGTATTAATTGGGTCAGGTACATAACAGATGAACATGCACAGCTCACACCTTGCCTATGTGACTGATCACATGAACACTTGGACCTTTTCCCGCACTTTTTAACAAACAGCAGTCTTTTCCACAAACTCCAAAGCGATTATACGCATTTCAAAATCTCTGCAGAACACAACGCTTATTTTAAACTCTGTAAAGGTCTGTTGAGAACCTTGAACTTTTTCCCTTTTTTATCACCTTGTAAAATTGTTTGTGTTTCATGTCGTACAATATATATATATATATATATATATGAAAGGTAAAATGGATATGAATCTGACAATATGTGTAGAATGTTTTGTAGAAAAAACAAGATATTTAAAGTTTTGCTGACAGAAATCTGTTTCGACCATATGAGGTCTTTATCAAAGCAACATTGTAAATGGAAAGACGAAATAAATATATCATTAATCACAAGGCACAGAACGCTCTTGATCAATAACGGAATTTTCAAATAATTTTTAAAAATGCGTATTTTATGTTAAAAATAAAATAAATTTTATTTTTAAAAATTATAAGCATTTTTATCATTAAAAAAGCTCAAAAGAGTTTACAGTAAAAATGTATATAAATATCAAAAAGTTCAGGAAAATGTTCCAGCTACAAAAGAAAGTTTAAAAAATATAATACGTCCAACAGTACAATAGATGAAGATAATATATATATATATATATATATATATATTGTTCTTATTCATTCTATTATTTCAGTTTTTTCTCTTTTTTGTTGTTTACATGTAATTGTTTATTGTCCTCATAAACCGCTTGGTTAAAATTATCTGTCTACGCTTCTCAGCCAAGTAAGGCAGAATAATTGATAGACAAACCAAAAGACTGTTGGGGGAGCTTCAGAAGGTACCAGTGGTTCAAACTATTTCATCTCAAGATGACAAGATTCAATTTGAAGTTCATTCCAGAATTTGCTGGTTTTACCTCTGCCGTGTCCTGGGTACAATCCTAAACTGCATCCAGTAGCGAAGTTCCAATTCTGGATCCCTGAGAAGTGTGGAGTAGCCCCTCATTGCCATTACTCTTAGGTCCAATCTGATCTGGAGCAGTATTACCTGTTAGGGTCCCATTATGGGTAAAATAGACTTGTTTGCATGTTAATGTAAATTATTTCCACAACCCTTATATAACTCTTAACATCCTATTCCACCTCATTCCATCCGGCCAGAAGTCACATTTGTTTTCCTAATCTGCCCCAAATGATAGACTTTGTTTAAATGTGATATTAAACATATTTAAAAGTCTTTATTTTAAGGGGAATAACTGGTAACTTTAAATGAAAAGGCCATTTTTAGCATTTTTGACAGATCCTTATAGGAAAGGGGCTCTGGACATAAAATTCTCAACAGGATGTTAAGAGATAAGTTACCACATCCTCTCAACTCCTAACACCCCTTTCCCAACCCTATTGCCATTATGGCAAGCCCCAACTCCTTTTTATCATATGGGTGCTAGAAGGTGGTGACTGAGGGTCTACATGTCCTGGGAATGACGTTAAACTCTATCTGATGGTGAGGTTCCAGTTTTGGAGGTTTGGGGAATGTGGAGCACCCCTTCATCACCATTGCTCCCTGGTCCATTCTGACCCGGATTCGTAGTACTTGTTAGGGTCCCATCTATGGGTTAAATAGAAAAACATGAGTTGATAAACAAAATTGTATTATCCATTAAGAATGAATTTATTTCAAAACATTGTCGGCATTAAATGACCCACTGAGGTTGATATGCCATAAAAGAAAACAAAACCAAATCCTAACACTTCACATCAAAAAAAACAAAATGCTTAACATAAAACAACAAATAAAATTGAAGTTTTTCTTCAATTCTGTTTTTGAATTTTTTATAATTTTAAACATCCTCTGTGAGAAAAAATATCTTTATCTTTTTTAGAAGTCAATGTAATTAATATAAACATATAAGCAAATAAAAGACTGTTTCTATCTATCTATCTATATAGGGTATATACCATGTACCCCACATGTACGGGTTAGGCACAAGGTCCTATTAGTATGGGAATACTCATAAGCTGAGACTCATGGGTGGTGGATGCAAAAAATGAATTAATCCCATCAGCATGCCCCCTCAAGGGGGCCCCTCAGGCACTGATCAATAAACCTGGCCCTGCCACTTTAAATTGACGGGGCAGGTGTTGCCTGGGGGATGACTCCCTGGGATCAATGATATTAGCTTGTAAGGTACAGGGCCAAAGCCACTGGACCCCCGGCTGGATGTCAGACTATTTCTATCTATCTGTGTTGGACTGTTTCTCTCTCTCTCTCTCTCTCTCTCTCTCTCTCTCTATATATATATATATAATTAGACTGTTTCTAATTATCTTGGACTTTTTCTATCTACCTATCAATCTATCTTGTAATATTTATTGTAGTATAACATCATACTCACCTCCACAGGAAGGCTGTAACTTGTGTTCAGTCACTAGACAAAAATAAAGACACTGTAACCGAATACACTTTGTAACAACTGACAGAACACAGTTAAGTGTTCAGTATATATGGATAATGTATCCACATTAAAACCAACAGCCAATGAGAATCCTAAGAATGGACTTGGCCTAGAACCTGCTATTTAAACCACTGTAGCATTAGTTTCGTATTTGCCTGGGAGAGTTGTCTGCCTGGTTTAGTTTGCTGGTGCCCGCTAGGGGATATAGTATTTAAGCGGTTGGTTCAAAACGCTTCTCCCTCTTTTCTTGTTCCAGTAACCACGAGACACATGGGGTAGATTTTGGTCTACTCCTTCTCGTTGGGGCTTTTGGCCACCCTTACATTACTGTAAGTTATTTACAGCATGGACTATCCCTAGTCTCATGTCTGAATTTTTTGTATATCTTGTACCATTCATGAATGTGTGTTTATCGTTCTATATGTAACTTTGTTTTACCCTTGTATTATGTATCTCGTCATATCCATGTGCTGTACTATATTAAATGTTTTGTCTGTTAACCTTCGTCGGAGTCATGTATCCAATATATGTAACCTTGAACCACCCTTACACCACAAACCAAGTCTAGATTCTCAGAACTGACTCAGCTTACAACACAACTGAATACTGGTCACTCAACACAAATCTCTACATTTCTGTGATTGATAGATAAGTAGATAGAAACAGTCTTAGGTAGATAGAAACAGTTCATAAAAATATGAATATTATTATCCAGTGTTAATGTGTTTAGTTTTCACATTTGCATGTTCATTTTCATTTATTTTTCCCCCTCTGTTGGTTAATCTAATGGCATGTCAACCATTGTTGGGTTATTTGTTACCAAAATCAGTCCAGATTACATGGTTTCAAGTAACTAATAATAATCATTTGTTAACAATTATACATTCAATTAACTATTCTTAATACAGTAAAAAAAAACAAACAAAAGGGCCAGTTTAGCTCAGTCGGTAGAGTGTTTGGCTAGGAATCACAAGGTGCTTGGTTCGATACCAGCCCTTGCCAACTCAATGTATGAGTAGCACAGGGATCTGTGCAGTAAAGTAAGGAGCTGATGGTAGGTGTGTCGCTCCACCTCAGATGCTAAAATAATCTCCTTGGTCTAGTGATAGTGAAAAGGGGATAGACTCCCTTGCTGTTTGGCTGATACCGATATTAGGCCGCCCTGATGACTTATAATTTCAACTAGATATTCCTATTTAATCTAGGGCCAGTTAGCTCAGTTGGTAGAGCATTCCCCTTGGAATCACAAGGTCTTGGGTTTGATACCAGCCCTCGCCAACTCAGTGCATGAGTAGCGCAGATTATCCTAGCTGAGTTGGTGCGGACCAGAACCTTATGATTCCCTGGCAGATGCTCTACTGACTGAGCTAAGCTGGCCTCTAAATAAAGCTATAATACCTCAAATTTTCACAAAACTTTCATGTGTATTTTTTCAGAAATTTTAAGTTAATGGATTTGAAATCTAATGGATTTGTAATGTCCACTACAAATTTTATTCTAATGTCAAACAATAATACCAAACAAACATTCAACTTAGGACAAAATTATTGACCCTCCTGCCTCAATAACCAATTGTCTGTTCTTTATTCTCAATAATTGCCTCTAAATATGAATGTCTAATTCTCTAACTTCTGGGCAAAAAATAACCCTTAGCAGTTTGACATACCATTATAGTGAATATAAAATAGATAGGGAACCAAAATCCAGCAGTAGCAGCAGCATCTACAACTTGCCAGACCAGCCAAAGAAAATAGATAGGGAACCAAAAGCAGTAGCAGCAGCATCTACAACTTGCCAGACCAGCCAAAGAAAATAGATAGGGAACCAAAATCCAGCAGTAGCAGCAGCATCTACAACTTGCCAGACCAGCCAAAGAAAATAGATAGGGAACCAAAATCCAGCAGTAGCAGCAGCATCTACAACTTGCCAGACCAGCCAAAGAAAATAGATAGGGAACCAAAATCCAGCAGTAGCAGCAGCATCTACAACTTGCCAGACCAGCCAAAGAAAAGGTCATATGAAAGGATTCCCCATGAACAACTGACATTGTGACATTTTTCTCTACTGTCACCAGTTAAGTGAAAACACTAAACGGAACTCAAACCAGCTAGGAATCATTCAATTATCTTATTATAATGGAGATTGTGGGTTTGTCTGTCTGTAACCGAAACTATATTACTATACAAGTCACAATTCCTTTCGTTATTTGCATCATATTCTCCATGATTTTACTTTTATTTAAACCTCAATTATTAATAAAATTGTTTTACATCATTAAGACTGTTGACCATATCTACATACTAATAACATGCAATTGTATTTATATATACAACAAAATAGAGGTTTACAGTGTGAATGGGAAGGCTAATTTGAATATTGATCTTAAAAAATTGATTTTAATAAATATATGCTTAGTATTATTGATTTCTAATTGTTTGGTTTTATCTTATTGAATATGAGCAAAAATCTTTTCAATAAATCTTAAAAGAAATCCCTTAACAAGAAGAAATAACTGTAATATTATTATTTTCTTCCTATTTTAACTAAATAGTTTAATTAGGAAAATTTACCAATGAAAGACGGGAGTAATGGAAAATGATGAAAGAGTTAGTTTCAAAGTTGTTCTATTTTTCAATCATACCCCCTCTGTTCAAAATCTTTTTATCTACATTCTTATTCAGTTTCATTAGCCTTTCTAATTTAATATGATATTTTATTATAAAATTTAACTAAAATACTTGCACCCGGAGGGTGCATATATTTGCTAGTAATTATAATGGAGATTCGGTAACTGTTTGTCTGTAACCAAAACTATATAACTACTTGTGTTAAAATCATTAATACATAGAATGAATCTTATTTATTAACAATGTCTCTAAGAAAATCTGTGTTAGATATGCCTCAAAACAACCCATGTTATTTGTGCGTTTAAAATACTGCAATGTGTCTTATATATCACTAAGAAGTAAAGGTTTACATAATATATCATGTGGTTAATTTGCATACTGATTTTAACAAAACTGGGTTTAATAAATATTTACTTGTTGTTATTGATCTCTAATATTATTGTTTTATTCTCTAACACTTCTAAATCAATCCACTTAAGCAAGAGCAGGTACTGTAAGCAATCTGAGTTCTTTGTTTATCTAAATGACTTAATTCAGAATTAAATGACCCAAAAAGAGTCGCCTGAGTTTCTTGAGCTGAGTTTCACCTGAGCTGCTGGAGAGAGAGAGAGAGAGAGAGAGAGAGAGAGAGAGAGAGAGAGAGAGAATAAAAAAAGAAAAAAGCAATAAAAGCAGAAAAACAGAATAAAGGGAGATGTGGCCCTTGACCAGAATTTGAAACCCAAGTGTCAGGTGACCAAAATCCCTTGCACGATGGCAAAAATGTACAATTATAATGTTAAATTTAAGAATTTTATTGTTCTTTTTTCTCATATTTTTTTTTTTTTTAGTGGGGATGTTTTATTTTTCCCGCTACCACACGCTGGTAGATAAAAATAACAATTTTTCAAATGCCAAAGTGAAAACAAATTTCTAAAAAATACATAAATCTAAAAAGAAGAAAAAAATATTGTAATAAAGAAAAGTTGGTTGGATCTTAATTTTGATCAAATAAAAAAAAAGAATTTTTTTTAAATGACATCGTCCTTCCTAATTTTTATTAGTTACCTCCCTTGATTTACGCTTTTTAGAAATAATTTTGTACAATCACAAACGACGTCTAATTTCTAATTTTAATTCAACCTGAAAGAAAAAAGAAAAAATATTAATTTAAAAAAAAATTATTTAAAAATTCGCAAGTTCTTCAATTTCTCTTATAATGCAACATTGCCCTGAGGAAGACAAGTCAGACGAAAAAAGTAAGTATAACGTTCATGTTTGTTTACAAATAAAATAAAATAAAAACTTAATGTATCCTGAAAGACATTTCACTATGATAATTAATAATACAATTATGAGGCAATTTCTTAATTTTTTAAGGAACAGTTGGATTTATGTCTAAAAATAAATTATGTATCGATGGTAAATCGCAATCTTTTTAGTGATTAGAGGAGGGAAAGATTAAAGAAAGAAATATAGCGGGTGGGTAAATTGTAGCGAGTTGAATAGATTTTTTAAATGTTCAGTTTTTTGTTTTTTTAAAAAGGAAGAAATCCTAAATTAACTGAAACTTACCTGGATGGTAAATGTAAGTATTGCATTTCTTTGATTTTTTATTCATTTATTTACATAACTGCAAGTGGTTACTCGGTGGTATATTTTGGATAAGTACCTCACAAAGTTTTAAAAAAAAATGTAATATTTATATTATTCATAAATTCATGTGTGTGTGTGCTATTGTCTTTAAATACATTAAATGTTAACTATTTTCTGTCATCATGCTAAGTCTACAGAAAAGAAAAAAAAAATGTTTTAAAAATTATACTAAAATTACCGTAACCCTGTTTGACAGTTACTAAGTAAGAAGTTTCCAAAAAATGAAAATATTTGACCTGTGTTTTCCAGTTCACGACATAAATGTATAATTATAATTCTTTAGAAAATGAATTAAATCTTTAAATGGGGGCTTAAAAATTGAAACATTTTTAGAATAAAGATAAGTATTTTATTTATTTAGGTATCATGAAATTAAATGATTACTACTAAAACTTGTCAGGACTTCGTCAGTGCCAATAACACTAAAAAATACTATAAGTTTCCTCCCCCCTCCCGCCGTGAGCGACAGAAAATCGAACAAAATTTGTAAAAATGTTATTTACTGTGTATGGAACAGTGTGACGTCATCATCATTTCAAATTAATTTGCATAAGTAATATTTTAAGTGAAATTTTTATTGAAATGAGTTTCAAGTTAAAAGAAAAAAAAAACCATTGACGGTCTGGGATTTAAAAATCTATTGCTATTCAGTGCTTTTAAAATATTTAATTTAATTGTTCCTTGTCTCTGTTCTTGTGTGTTGTAAATATCGGAAATCGGATAATGTCTAGAAAGTGGGAGACTATTTAACAAAAGACTTGGAAGCATTTGTCTGTTTTCGTAATTCAGCTAAAAACATTAATTATATAAAATTTTTTATGGTTTCTTCCATTTCTCTTATAATGCATCATTACCCCGAAGAAGACAAATCAAACGAAAGAAGTAAGTGTCGTTCACGTTTGTTTACAAATTGAAATAAATACTTAACGTATAATTAATTGTATTCTATTGAAAAGTGTTTCTTACTTTTCTATATAATAATTAATACAATTTATGCAATGAGGTAATTTCTTTAATTTTTTTACGTAACAGCTAATTTTAAATCTCAAAAATTATATATTGACAATAGAAATCGTTAGGTACCACCAATTTTCCCTATGAAATTTACCCCCCTATATTTAACACAATGAAACTTGCATAAAGGTTAATATTATCTTGAACATTTTTTGTCCATTCGAAAGAAGAAACATTAAAAAAAAACTCCTGATGATTTTAATTTATTTATTTATTTTTTCAGCTTACGGAAATAATGAAAATTATGATTGAAAAACAATGTTTTCATTTTTGCACTGTTAAATCAACTGAAATTTAACGTAGCCAAAAACAAGTTACGACATGAGGATTTAAAAAAAATTCTATGAAAAATCAATTGATTTTTCATAAAATAAAATACAGGGGTTAGACTTCCTAACAAAAATATTTCCCCTAATATATTTGAGGAAAAAACTATTTCAGACATATTTTCATCAAAAGATAAGCAATTCCGGAAATTTTCACGAAAATTTCCAGAATTGCTTATCTTTTGATGAAAATATGTCTGAAATAGTTTTTTCCTCAAATATATTGGGGAAATATTTTTGTTATGCGGTCTAACCCCTGTATTTTATGAAAAATGAACCGGAAAAAAATAAGATTTTTTTTTACTTTATTTCTATAAATATAAGGGTCTGAATAATTATATCAAAAGATTTTAATAAAATTCAAGGTGGTAGTTTTTGTTGGAAAAAAAAATGAATTCTGAAATAAAAAGTGCTAAAACATGTCATAATATTGTAATTTGAATTTTTTCTTTCTTTTTTAATTGATATGTACTATATTCTATTAAATTATCAAGAAAAAAAATTTAAATAAATTAATTTTTAAGAGATTTGAAATATTTTGTGTGCTTGAATAATTTTGTTTTTTTTAATGTTATTTTTGTTTATTCAATATGACCTAAACAGATCATGTGACCCGATTTTGGTGATACCTAGAAATCGTCATCTTTGTAATTAGAGCACAAAAGAAATATAGGGGTGTGAGTGAATTGTAGCGAGTTGAAGACATATTTCTTAAATGTAAATTTTCTGTAAACAAAAGAAATCTAAAAAAAATCCTGATTACTGAACAAAAATTTTCTCTGATTTTTAGATTACTTTTCGAATAGGCTAGTTTGCCAGTTCCGGTAAAATAGACAAACATGCTTTTTTAGCTTATTTTACCAGTTCTGGTAAAATAGACCACAGGCTATTTTGCCAGTAAATATAATTGAAATATATTTAGATATATTTAAAACTATCTAAAACTTAAAAGATTAAAATGGTTGTTGACGAGCAATCTGGGATTATGTAAAAGGTAATTGCTTAAACAGTAGTTGCATAGTTCTATGATACAAACTTTAAAACAATCTGTACAGAAAAGGGGGTGCTGATGGTAGGTGTGGCACTCGACCTCAGCAAAACTATCTCCATGGTCTTGCGCTACTGAAAAGGGGATAGACTCCCTCGCTGTTCAGCTGATACCAATAATAGGCCACTCTGCCAACTTTACTTATTTGTATGAAACAGTGTGACATTATCATAATTTAAAATTAATTTGCATAAGAAAAGTTTTGGGTGAAATATTTTATGCAACTATTTCCATTTAGTAATAATTTTTGTTTACACACAGCCATATAGTTTCCAGTAACTAATAATAATAATAATCCTCAGTAAACAATTATAGCTTCAAGTAACTATTCTTAATAAAAATAATTTACTGTTCTATGGTATTAAGTATTCCTATCTAATACAAATAATTTTCAATCCAATCTATTTGACCCATAGGTGGAACCCTAACAGGTATTATCACTGTGTAATCGCAATAAAGAGGTACTCTTCAATCCACAGAGCTCCATAATTAGAGCCTCACTATCAGATGAAGTTTAGTTCCATACCAAGACATTTTTTTTTTATTTTTTATTTTTTATTACCCCTTGTGAAGGGGATACAGTCAGTGTATTCTAAGCCCCATTTATTGCACAGCAATAAGTTTTATTGAAATTGATAATTGATTTTTTGAAGAATTTAAAGTCACCATTCTCTGTTTAATAACAAAGACCCCATGCTATTATTTTTATATATGAATTTTCTTTTGCAACATTAACAATTTTTCCAATAAAAAATCTCCATCTTTATTCACTTTTGCAATTGGCACAATTTTCAAATCAGATTTTTAACAACAATTCTCTAACTTTTAGATACACGTCATTGATTTTTAAAAATTTGATAAACTTCACACAGGATGTATTTTTATAATAAATTATTGAATGTCAATTATCTATATCTGTGTCATTGACTTATGGCTTCTCAAACTTTTCACTTGATGCACCCCTTATGACCAAATTTAATTTCACAAAGAAAATATCTTCAGAATAAATGATATCAATTATTTATATCTATCATGTTAACTTATATCAGGGTTTCTCAAAATTTTTACTTGATGCACCCCTTATGACCAAAAAGAATAAATGATCTTATATTAAATTTTTTTTATTTCTATCATGTTGACTTAGATCAGGGTTTCTCAAAATCTATACTTGATGCACCCCTTATGACCAAAAAGAAACAAATAATCTGATATCAGTTATTTATGGCTATCATGTTGACTTAGATCAGGCCTATCAAAATTTTTACTTGATGCACCCCTTATGACCAAAAAAAGAATGAATTATCTGATGTCAATTATTTATGTCTATCATGTTGACTGTATTTCTTTTCTATTCAGTTAGCTAGTAAAAAAAAAGCCCTCTAGTTGGTGCAAAATTATTTTTTGAAAGATATTGCCTGAAAAGTGTGGGAGTTAAAAATTATATAATTACAAATGAAATAGGAATCTATTATTTTTTAAATTTATTATATCTTTTTTATATGTAAATGCAAAGACACCTTTAATTCTTGAATTATTTTTTAATGGGAACGGTGAATTTGGTAAGCTCCATGGAAATCATGAATATTAGATTGCAGGTTTGTGAATTCAAGTCACAAATCACTACATTCTATATTCAAAATATTTCTCAGTTTGCTTAGTAAATAATGCACATGGCTAAACCCAGATTTCACCATATACAATATTTCATTGAGTTATTTTTGAACTGTAGAATAAAAAAAAAATTTATGGCTGAATATCAATTATGAGATATTACAGTTCATTGAAAGAAGACAAACTGAGTTATAATTATATAATAGGAAACAAAATGTGAATCTCTTATTTAATAATATCTTTTCTTTATTTATAGATACCAATTGTACAGAAGAAAAACTGTTTTCAACTTTGGAAAAACACATGGAAACAAATGCAGAAAAGAAAATCTATTCTTGTGAATTATGTACCTCAGCATTTTCAGAGAGTTCCAATTTAAAAGTACACATGCAAATACACAGTGCAGAGAAACCATTTTCTTGTGATGTATGTGGGTCAGTGTTTTTACATCATTCAAGTTTAAAAAAACACATTCGAAAACACACTGGAGAGAAACCATTTTCTTGCCAAGAGTGTGACTCAGCATTTTCACAGATTTCAAGTTTTAAAGCCCACATGGTTATACATACAGGAGAGAAACCGTATTCTTGTCCTATATGTGAATCAGCATTTTCAAGGACTTCCAATTTAAAAAGCCACATGCGTGTACACACAGGAGAGAAACCATTTTCTTGTGAAGTATGTGGGTCATCATTTTCACAGATTTCCAGTCTAAAAAACCACATTCGAATACATACTGGAGAGAAACCATTTCCTTGTCAAATATGTGAATCAGCATTTTCTGAGAGGTCAAGCTTAAAAAAACACATGCGAATACACACAGGAGAGAAACCGTTTTCTTGTAAAGTATGTGGATCAGCATTTTCAGAGAGTTCCAACTTTCAAAGTCACATGCGAATCCACACTGGGGAAAAACCATTTTCTTGTGAAGTGTGTGGATCAGCATTTTCAACAAGATCAACTTTAAAAAACCACATGCGAAGGCACACAGGTGAGAAACCATTTTCTTGTGAAGTTTGTGGATCAGCATTTTCGCTGAGTTCCACTTTAAAAAACCACATGCGATTACACACTGGAGAGAAACCATTTTCATGTGGAGTATGCGGGTCAACATTTTCACAGAGTTCACATTTAAAAAAACACATGCAAAAACATACAAGAGAAAATCAATAAGGTTACTTAATATGGATTATATATTTACACAGGTGGACATACCATTTGAAATTAATAGGGATGAGTACTTCCATGCCCCTGAAGACTGTCAGCATGACCTTTTTTATGGAACTTTGCACCTGGAATATTTGTTTCTATTCCATGAACTCATACTTGTGGTGGCAAACCTATGTTTAATATACTTGTAAACATGTTTTTGACAAAAACATGCATCTCCATACACATCACACATATTTCTGTAAACTTTACATTGTTTAGTACAATAACTTTCAGTGCATTTCTCTAGATCACTTACTTGCAATGCATTTCCATAGTACATTCACTTGCAATGTATTGCCTTAGTATAATCAATTTCAATGCATTTCCCCTAGTACAATCAATTTCAATGCATTTCCCCTAGTACAATCAATTTCAATGCATTTCCCTAGTACAATCACTTTCAATGCATTTCCCTAACACAATCAGTTTCAATGCATTTCTCGCATATAATCACTTTTAATGCATTTCCCCTAGTACAATCACTTCTAGTGCATTTTTCTAGTACAATCGCTTTTAGTGCATTTCATTAGTACAATAACTTTTAATGCATTTCCCTAGTACAATTACTTTCAGTGCATTTCTCTAGTTTACTTACTTGCAATGCATTTCCATAGTACAATCACTTGCAATGTATTGCCTTAGTACAATCAATTTCAGTGCATTTCCCTAGTACAATCACTTTCAATGCATTTCTCTCGTATAATCACTTTTAATGCATTTCCCCTAGTACAGTCACTTTTAGTGCATTTTCCTAGTACAATCACTTTTAGTGCATTTCCCTAACACAATCACTTTTAGTGCATTTCCCTTGCTCAATCACTTTCAGTGCATTTCCCTACTACAATCACTTTCAGTGCATTTCCCTAGTACAATCCCTTTCTGTGCATATATATAAAGGAGTGCTGCAAATTTCTCAACTTAACCAAGATGGGGAGTGTTTAGAGCTATGAAGTATATATACTATTTCATATATGTGTGTGCATACCATAATTTTCTACATCACATGATGCATTTTACCTGAGAAAATATTTTCATTAAAAGACATGGGTGAATCAATTGATGAGAATATTGTTTTAAAAGATTCCTCATTTAAAAGAATCTATGGAATCACAATTCTGTTGATCAACTTTAAGAAATACCAGAAAATGTTATTCATGAAAATTTTCATGCAAATCAGCAAAAAAGTGTAATCTTATTATAATGGAGATTCGGTGTCTGTATATTGAACTATGTCACTGCTTATGCCACAATACCCTCAGGAATTGCATAAGTTCATCAATGAGTATCTAATTTATTGTAAAAAATCATTAATACATAGAATAAATCTTATTTATAAATGATGTCTATATGAAAATTTTTTATTTCAATAATTTTGATTCATTTTCTTTCATTCATTTTTATTCACAATGTTTTTTTTTTTTTTTTTTTTGGATAGAAATTCTAAATATGGTGCAAGTTTAAGATTTATAATACCAAGTTGAAAATTATTTTTCTGTTTCAATCAGCTGATTTCCTGATATATTTATTTTCAAATATAAATCTCAATTCTATTTCATGCAACTTTTACTTTGATTTTATGTTAAAAACTTTAATTAAATCTGCTTGAGTTTTGTGATTTATAATTTTATATTTAACTGATTTGTATATTCCGTTGATATTTTAATAATTCATTTTCCAATATGTTATGTTAAACGAAGGTGGCATGCAGTGAAACTTGTGTGTGAGATATTTGAAATTGAAAGAGGCTGCACAGACCCCAGTCTTCTATCTTGGAAATCCTGTAGTTGGTCCAGTGGCAAGGGAAAGTCCAAGATGATTGGACTGACAAGTTGCTGCAGGGTGGTGTCTCAGGTAGAATTGAGTTACTTTGCGAGAGGCAAGCCTCCCTGGGAGCCTTAGCGCTTGCACCCTAAGTGCCAGGTTGTGTTGGGGATTTATGTGAGTAGTAAGTACCCCAATCCTACTACTATCAGTTGATGTTTCCAAGATTAACAGGGGTACAGAGCGGCAATGTCTTCGTAGTCATGAACCACCAAATACAGATGGGAATTTTCCTTGCAATGTGTGTGACCACATCTGCAAGTCCAGAACTGGACTCACTAGCCACCAGAGGGTCCACAACTGTTGAGGACATGGAGTGACATCATTGTCATCTGTGATGGACTTCTAAAAGGAAAAAGGATGTTAAATGAGTTTTAATAAAAAAGGATGTTAATTAAATGTGCTTGAGTTTTATGACTGACGTCATTATCTTTTTTTAATGATTTGTATATTCTGCCATTGTAGATATTCTCACTAAATTGAAAGAAATACTTTTTAATTTTATTAAAATACTTTAATAATTTTAGAAAATAACTTGAACCAGTGAATGATTTTCTCAGTCAGTAGAGCACCTGCCTAGAAACACAAGATTCCTGGTTTGATACTGATCCCTGCCAACTCAACGTATGAGTAGTATAGATTGGGTAATCTGATGTGTACGGTAAAGTCGGGTAGGTGTGGTGCTCCACCTCAGCAAAAACAATCTCCCTGACCTAGTGTTAGCGGAAAAGGGATAGACTCCCTCACTGTTTGGCTGATACCAAAAATAGGCCACTCCACCAACTTACTTTTACTTTAGAAATTACTAAAATCTTTCATATTATAAACAAACAGTCTCTAAACACTTGAAAAAAAAAGTAGCAACTTTGATATAAAAAAATGTTTTAACATATAAAGTAACATTTATATTTATTTACATTTTAATCTTATGAATCAGCTGTTTTACTGCCACTGGTTTCAAAGAAAGGGACACCTGATACTTCTGTACTGATTTCATTAAGTTTATTTAATAAACAACGGGGAAATATACAAGAGATCGCGTATGTGAAAGAAATGGGAGCTTACCGTGTCACCTGTCCTGACTAGTGGCGTAAACTAAAAAGGGTTTGTATGTGAGTTCCCCTTACGAATTTCCACTTAGGGATTTGTAGATCACAGAAACTAATGTCAGCACAAAATGGGATTAATAAAACCCATTAAACTACTCTAAATTTGATACTGTGGTTGTAGTTAATTTTATAAACAAAATATGACTGTATAAAAATAATATATAATTAAATGGTCAGTTTAGTGACAGTTACAGGCAGTTTTTTGAAAAATCAGGAAGAAAATTTAATTGTTTGAAAATTTTTCAAAAATAATTTAATTATTATCAGCAAACCTGAATTAAAGAATATTTGGTCAGCAGTTAAGTAACCATTACAAAAACAAAAATACTAAATTTTCTTTCATTTTAATTCAGAATTAGATGTTTTTAAATAAACAGATCCTCAGCATTTGGAAAAAAAAACACTTTGAACTTGATTTTACACCAAAATTTTAACTTAAATGTTAAAGTCTATATTCATTTATGTTTATATGAGGGTGAGTCAAATGTATCATACATCAAAATGAAGCTGCAGGCATACACTATTCGGTTGCTCAGGAAGAAAGTTCCCCTCTAGGAAATAACTGGGTGCCTAGAAATAAAGTTTAAACCTTAAAGGTATCTCTGTCTTTTGTCTTTTCCTTAATTCCTTTTCAGTTCGTTGAAACAAGAGCCATGTACGAGGGTGAGTAAAAAAGTTATGACATTTTGTTCAGTTTGTTTTGTTTTACGGCATATCAACCTCAGTGGGTCATTTAATGCCGATAAAGTTTTGAAATAAATCAATTCTTAATGGATAATACATTTTTTTTTATAAATACATTTTTCTATTTAACCCATAAATGGGACCCTAACAGGTACTACCACTCCGGGTCAGAGTGGACCAGGGAGCAATGGTGATGAAGGGGTACTCCACATTCCCCAAACCTCCAAAACTGGAACCTTACCATCAGAGTTTAACGTAGACCCGCAGCCGCCTTCTAGCACCCATATGATAAAAAGGGGTTGGGGCTTGCCATAAGGGCAATGGGGTTGGGAAAATCGTATAGGTGCTAGGGCTTGATGTGACCAGCTGATTGATCGGAGGGGGCCTCTCCGACCGCCTGTCTAGCCCAAGATAGGGCCAAAGTGATTTTGTTTAGGACAGGTATAATTATCAACACAGGAACATGTATCATACATCAAAATAAAGCAGGTCCTTTGTAGATCACATTCCTACTTCTTCACACAGCCACTGTAGCGTTAGTTTCATATTTGCCTGGGAGAGTTGTCTGGCTGTTTAGTTTGCTGGTGCCCGCTAGGGGGCCATTTTATATTTAAGCAGCTGGTTCAAATGCTTCTCTCTCTTTTCCTGTTCCAGTAACCACGAGACACATGGGGTAGACACGGTCTACCCCTTCTCGTTAGGGCTTTTGGCCCCCCTTACATTACTGTAAGTTATTTACAGCATGTGACTATCCCTAGTCTCATGTCTGTACTTTTATGTATATCTTGTACCATTCATGAATGTGTATTTATCTTTCTACATGTAAGTTTGTCTTACCTATGTATTTTGTATCTTGTTATATCCATGTGCTGTACCATATTAAATGTTTTTGTCTGTCAACCTTTGTCAGAGTCTTGTATTCAAGTATATATAACTTTGAATCAGTTTTTTTACAACTGGTGACCCCAACGTGATGAACATGTTTTTTGAAGGTTTTGAAATCTTTTCTTACACCACAATTTCTTTCAATATCAATGTTCCACCTTCAAATGAGAGCATGTATCTCTGCGCTGTAAAATTCTGTTGACTGTTCTTTGAGCCACTTCTTTGCTACAGATTTAATTTTCTCATCACTGGAATAATGTTTGTCTCTCAAACCCTCTTTCATGAGTCCAAAGAGTTGATAACATTATTCCAATGAAGAGGAAGTGAAATCTGTAGTGAAGAAGTGGCTCAAAGTACAGTCAACAGAATTTTACAGGACAAGGATACATGCTCTCATTCGAAGGTGGAACATTGTTTTTGAAAGAAATGGTGACTATGTGGAGAAGTAGGGATGTGATCCACAGAGGACCAGCTTCATTTTGATGTATGATACATGTTCCTGTATTGGTAATTATACCTGTCATAATCGAAATGGCATTATGTGGAAAAGTAGGGATGTGATCCACAGAGGACCAGCTTCATTTTGATGTATGATACATGTTCCTGTATTGGTAATTATACCTGTCATAATCGAAATGGCATTATGTGGAAAAGTAGGGATGTGATCCACAGAGGACCAGCTTCATTTTGATGTATGATACATGTTCTTGTATTGGTAATTATACCTGTCATAATCAAAATGGCATTATGTGGAAAAGTAGGGATGTGATCAACAGAGGACCAGCTTCATTTTGATGTATGATACCATGTTCCTGTTATAAAAGGGCTAGTGTTATACCTGTCATAATCAAAATGGCATTACTTTATGACTCACCCTTATATAAGAAAAGATTCTATATGTACAATGACTGATCACTAGCCCTTTTATAACATTTTTCAGTCATATCTATTAATAATGGAGATTCGCTTCCAGTTTTTGTCTGTAAAAAAATTATATCACTGCTTATGTCACATTACCCAAAATCATCATAACATAGAATAAATACACTCAAAATTTGAACATGCAGCATTAGACAGTCCTCATTGTTTTTTGAAACAAGTTTTAATAAATACATGACTGGTATTATATATCTATATATAGTTTGTTTTATTTTAATACATATTTAAAGTTTACATTTCAAATTGTTTTATTTTTTAATCCTTTAATGAATTTAATGATTTTACTTACTTAGGGTACAAACTTGCTGACATTGAATTTTTTACTACCACCCCCCACCCCCAGACAATGCGTTTCAAAAATCTATTTTTACATCGCCCGGCGGGCGTTTTTTTATTTTGTACTAGTTCATCTTGTATACAAAGATATTCTCTCTTTCTCTTTCACTCATTCACTCACATAATCTCTATCTCTCTCCCTATCTCTCTCTCTCTCTCTCTCTATATATATATATATATATATATATATAATCATGTGCACACACATTTGTGATTATGAATATTTATAAGAACCTCAGCCACCACCTTCTAGCATATATATATTTACCAACCCCTCCGCATGAGCAGGATGTGACACAAGGTCAATTTCTTAAGCGGAGTTTAACAGATTTGAATTCAGAGTTTTCCTTCTCCTAAACTGGTTACCTATCCATAGTTAAAGAGTCCAGTCTGCCCTGCTATTTACCCATAGCTGGAGGGAGAATTGGATTCATACCTTTCCCAAGGGTATTAGCGCCATGTGAAATTCCAACAGCTTCGTCCAGGAATTGAACTTGTGTTGACGAGTCCATTTCCTATGACTCTAACCATTAGACCACGCGCCTTCTAGCATATATATGATAAAAAAGTGATAGGTAGTCACGCAATCATATAGGTGCTAGGGTTTGATGTAACCAGCCAATTTATCAGAAGAGTCCTCTCTGTCTGCCAATCTAGCCCAAGTAAGGACCAATGTGGAGTGATGCTTGTCATGGACTGCTCAGCTACAAGAATTCCATCCTTATACATCATGGTTCACTGATGTCTGACGTATGATGTCAATGTGGATATATAACAATTTGAAATCTATTGGATGTTATAGAAAAATTGATGTAATTTTCTAATAACTTGACTAATTCTCTCTACATTACTCCCAGACCCACTCTGACCTGGAGTGGTAGTACTAGGTAGGATCATATCCATGGGTTAAATAGAAAAAAAAATGAGCTTAAATATGTGTTTAGAAAAAAATGAGTTCAAAAATCTTTTTAAATACCCATCAAGAATGAATAAAACAAAATTTCTTTGGCATAAAATAACCCAACAAGGGTTGACATGCCATAAAATCCAATCAACCTACCAACCTTGACCAATTCTCATTCAAATCTCAAATTTTAGCAGCATTAGTAGAAGCAACTCTATATTTAATATTTTCTATATTTAATGTTTAAACACCCCTTTCTTTTCCAGTGAATAATATTGCTATACTTAAAGAAATAGAAAAAAAAAAAGAAAAAAAGAAAAAGGACTGACTCACTACCCCCAAAGGAATAATTCAGCCATTTGAATTTAGGCTGCAACTAAGTGTAGTCGTTTCTACTAGCCAGGGAGCTACAGGCAATTAAAAATACCCGTAGAACGTTGGAGTTTATATCGGTCGAAATGTTTTACAGATAGCAATAAAGATGAGGACAATAGTCCAAATAATCCAAATTATACTGATTAGGCAATATTAGGAGATCGGCTCTTTAGAATTTTATGTTTTAAAAACTTGCTTTTATTTATTTATTGAACAAAAGAAATTTAAAAACAAAACTAATTATTATTGGAAAGTTTAATATTTAGGTAATTCATGAGGAAGTTGTTGGTTGTTTTCTTTCAAGTAACACCATAGCTGGGGTCGTTATTTTAATAGTCACCGGGTAGCAATTTTTGAGGCAGGAGATCGGGACGCACTACCTCATAAATTACGGGAGTTTTTTTTTTATGTTTCTTCTTGCGGATGGACATAAAATTTACAAGATGATATTAACCTTTATACAAGTTTGATTGTATTAGATATAGGGCAGGGGGGGGGATAAATTTCATAGGGAAAATTGGTGGTACCTAACGTAGACATACAAAAATTAATTTTCATACATTTTGTAAATTATTGCTCATTACCCAAAAAAAAATAATAATACATAAAAAGACAATGTCAGCTTCAATCCATATCTTTTTTCTTTTTTTTTTTACTGTTTGCTTGTTTTATTTTATATAATATTAAGCGGTAATGAAGGACTATTTGCTCGTAAATTCCTACCATAAAATAAACTGAACCCCCATTTTATGTCCGTGTTTTTGTATTAAATGTTTTATTTTTCTTGCACCCGTTATGTTACAATACAAAATATATTTTATTTATTTATTTTAATATTCATTTCAATGTGCATATTCTAAAAGTTTTTATTTTGTGAGAATGTTTAGTTTTAAAGTGGAGGCTCGTTTTACAATTTAGGCATAAATTGGATCCTCCTTTTATGACCGTAATTTTGTTTTTTCGTCGACGATGATTAAAATCTGACGTTTTTATTTTACAGTAGCAAAGCCAAAAAGAAAAGAAATAACAACAACAAAAAGTAACATTCAACTTTTTATTCGTAAATTCCTGCCATAAAATTAGGCTTGGGCATTTTATGGTAGGAATTTACGAGTAAAAAGTTGAAGTGTAAAAACGAACCCCCACTTTAAAACTAAGCATTCTCACAAAATAAAAACTTTTAGAATATACACATCGAAGTGAATATTAAAATAAATAAATAAAATATATTTAGTATTGTAAAATAATAAGTGCAAGAAAAATAAAACATTTATTGCAAAAACACGGACATAAAATGGGGGTTCAGTTAATTAATTTTATGGTAGGAATTTACGAGCAAATAGTCCTTCATTACCATATTAAGCTACATTTTTTACGAACTTGTTACACATAATTCGTTTCAAAATTCACGCTACCATCGTAACATACTCGTTCATTTTTCAAAATTTAAGCTATATACATTGATACACAATTTAATTTAACTTTTTCTTTTTTCAGTATTAAAAAGACATAACGCCAGTGAGAAACGAAATGTTTATTAAAATTATATATTTTCAGTAGTTTTCTTATTCACAAATGACGCTTTTTGTTTGTTCAGATAAAATGACGTCGAGAAAATATTTTCAAAGGAACGAAATATTCTTTTACACCGCCAATCGTTTTACGAGTATTTTTATTTTACTACAAGATAATTCAAAGTTTGATTTGTTTTTCTCAAAGCTGCAAAGAAAGGTGCCATTTTTAAAAAAAGCAAGGTAAACTATGTTGTTATAAATTGAATGAATAATACACAAATTTTGCAATTTGATTTAGAAATCTTTACCAAAAACAAATATAACAGCTCGAGAAAACAAAGAGATAATTCAGTTGCTTTGCTTATTTATTTATTTATTTATTTATTTATCTATTTCATAATCTTTTTTTAAACCGAAAAATAGCTACTGGCAAAATGAGCCTAAAATGCGTTATTGACTTTAGCCCCGCTACAAAAAATAATTTACCAAAAATCAGGGAATTATCGGATTTTAATGAAATTTTCAGTGTTTATCAATGAATGATCTTTAATGCATTATTTATTTTATTTCAAAACTTTCTCCTTTTTTTCAGGTCGCTTTTGACCCCCCCCCCTTATGTTGGGGGCGTAACATTTTGTTCAAGTTGGTCTTATATTGTACTAATTACAGTATAAATAAAGAGATAAAAGACCGAAGTTATGAATAGAAAAAAAAAAAAAATTTTTTTTACGGTGGCTATTCTATGAGAAAATAAGTACTGAAAATCGAAAAATAAAATGTAAAAAAATAATAAATAATTGATTTTTAGGAGATTTTTTTTACTCATTTCGATAATTATTTAATTGGCTATTATCTTATAAAAGAAAAAAATTATACATCGATATTTTTTCTGCTTAAAAAGGGGAGGGGGTACATTCATTGTTGAATAAACACTGAAAATTTCATTAAAATCAGATAATTCCCTGATTTATGGTAAATTATTTTCTGTGTGGGGGTGGGGGCGGGAGCTAAAGTCATTTTGTCAAAAACGCATTTTAGGCTCATTTTGCCAGTCCCTATGATATATCATCCGTAAATCCTTTTATTCAAGCCAGTTGAATCATCTGATCCGATATTTTTCTAGATTTCCTGTCTTTTTTATAAACGGGTTGACGCTTCGCACCAAATATAGAATCCTATCTATGCATATATGCGTGGCTTTCTGCTCCCCCCCCCATATTAAAAACATATAATCGGGCTGGCATAATATCTAGTGAGAAGGCTGGATCTTATAGCCAAACTGCCTTTCATAACGGGATTCCCTGGTTCCGAAATTAAAAGTACAAATTACAAAACTTGTTCCTAATTAATTTGATTTTATTAACTTTTTTTATTTCAATTATCAAACAGAACTCATTGTGAAAGCCACAGAATTGTTTTCGGTTTTTATCATCATGGAAAAGATCTATGAAAGAGATAGTCCTGTCCGCGGGGTTTAGAATATGCTGACTATCTCCAACAGAGGTAGTAAGACCTCCCTTCCAAATGAGATCCTGTTTATGACACTAAACTGCTCCAGTTTTGGAGATCTGGAGTACCCTTTCATTTCCGTTGATCCCAGGTCCACTTTGACCCAGAGTGACAGTACCTGTTAGAGTCCAATCTATGGATCAAATAGATCTGTTTAAAAATCATTTGTATTCAAAAAAATACATGATGTTATATAACTGTCAATAATTCATATTAAGAATAGTTACTTGAAGCTATAATTGTTTAATAAGGATTATTATTAGTTACTTAAAACCATGTAACTATGTGTAAACAAATGACTATTATTAGATAGAAATAATTGCTTTAAACTATATAATTATTAGTATTAGATAGGAATACTTGAGGCTACATAACTGTAGATCATTTATATTAAGAATATGTAACTATTCTTAATATATGAAGCTATAATTGTTAACTAAGGATTATTATTTGTTACTTGAAATCATATAACTGTGTGCAAACAAATTACTATTATTAGATAGAAATAATTAATTAGATAGAAATAATTACTTGAAACCACATAATTATTACTATTAGATAGAACCTGCTAGTAATGGCAATGAAGGGTTATTCTAAATTTCTGGAACCACAAGATGCAATTTAGTGTCATACCCATGACACCCTGTTTTTTGGGTTGAGAGGGTCTTACCCTTCTGCAGGGTATACAGTCAGTGTATTCTAACCTCTACCAACAGGGTGGGGAAGAACCAGAACAGGTTCTGATGATTAATGCTAACCAAGGGTGGCCAGTAGAATGTACGAGAGTAATCCCAAAAGAAAGGTCCCCGAAGTGATGGGATGCAGGAAAACTTGTGCATGTGCATGTGCCTGTGCCTGACCTTGTATGCACCTCACTACCATGCTAAGCCTTAGCTTGGCAGTTACTTCAGACCATAGGACCTTTGGGCACCCTTTTTGTGATCTCGTTTCATAAGGACATTTTTTCATTTACACCGTCAACATCTGGTTGTTTGTTAGGGGTTAGGGTTAGGGGTTGGTTTAAAAATTTAAAAAAACCCTCTAAAAATCATCTGTTAACAAACAACCAGATGTTGACGGTGTAAATGAAAAAAATGTCCTTATGAAACAAGATCGCAAATGGGGTGCCTAAAGGTCATATGGTCTGTTACTTCTTATAGAGCCACCTGATTAATGCCTCCTTACTCTGAGGATAATCCCTAATGTAAGGTCTCCAAAGCACTGAGGATGCAGAGAAACTATTTGTGTTACTATGGCAACACTGTTTTGTTTGTTGTGCATGTACCTGCCCCTGCATGCACCTTCCTACCATGCTCAGTCTTGGCTGGGTAGCCATTTCTAATATAGCTCCTGATTAATGCTACAGTGAAGTTTGTACAGTTATTCGGTTTTTGAATGCAAAAGGCATAATTCATTGCCAAGTAACAGAAGTGTATGGCGAGTTGTGCATGGATGTCAAAAACATCTACAACTGTTGTAGTGGGTTTGCAATGAAAACAAGATTCAATGCTTCCTCAACAACATAGCAGTGAGCTGGTATGACATGGGCTTACAAAAACTGCTACAAGGCCTACAAAATGCATCAACCGAAATAATAATTCATGACACTACATGAAACGGACTTCTAGTGTTTATAGTTTCATATTTTTCTGGATTTTATACACATATATCTTATTATAATGGAGATTGTGTGTTTGTCTGTAACTGAAACTATATCGCTACTCAAGTCACAATTCCTTTTAGTTCTTTACATCACATTCTTTTTATGATTTTATTTTTATTTAAACCACAATTATTAATAAAAAAATTTTTTTATTATTAATACTGTTGGTCTTATTCACATACTAATAACATGCAATTGTATTTATATATATAACAAAATACTGGTTTACATTGTGAACGGGGAGGCTAATTTGTTTATTGATATTAAAAATTTGATTCTAATAAATATGTGCTTAGTATTATTGATTTTGAATTGTTTGGTTTTATCTTAATGAATATGAGCAAAAATCTCTTCAATAAATCTTAAAAGAAATCCATTAACAAGAAGAAATCTGTAATTTTATTCTTTACTTCCTATTTTAACTAAACAGTTACATTGGGAAAATTTAGCAATGGAAGACGGGAGTGATGGAAGAGTAAATTTCAGTTGTTCTATTTTTCAATTATACTCCCCTCTGTTTCAAATCTTTTTATCTGCATTCTTATTTAGTTTCATTAGCCTAATTTAATATATTTTATTACATTAAAACTTAAATACTTGCAACCGGAGGGTGCATATATTTGCTAGTATATATGATTAAAAATTGAGAAAAAATGGAAAAACACAAAACAACTTCATTCAATTGATTTTTCCCTTTGGTATGTTCATGAAGCTTTGTCAGAAGATTTATTTGAGACAATGACTTACAGTCTGTTTATATATTAAAAAGATAGTAGGAGGGTGAGAAGAGGGGGTAGAGGGTGGATGTGTTGAAAGCTGTGATGAAAAAAGAATAAGAGAGGAAGGGGTAGTCTCAACAAGGATACAGTGGCTTCTGAGTTCAAAGTGGTGGCGGTTAGGGTAATTGAAAAGTCAGGTGTGGAGAAAAGTACCAGATAGTAGTTGGTGTCTGTTTTTTTTTTTTTTTTTTTTTTTTTTTTTACAATTGTGATGGGGGGTCCGAATTTTGGTTTTGGTGTGTTTCAGAAACAGACAGTAGTTCATTGTCTCAAATCTTCTGATGAAGCTTCATGAACATAGTGAAGCAAAATATCAATTAAATGAAGTTGTTTGGTGCTTTATCCATTTTTCCTCAATTTTTAATCACATTTCATTGGATTTTACCAAATCAATTATTCATCTCATATATATATATATATATATATATATATATATATATATATATATAAATTAAAAGAAAGGAAATGAATCTGGCGGTATGAGTATATATGAAAAAGATATGAAAAACACCACAAAATACTGTTAAAGTGAAAACATTTTATAACTTCGCTGATATTGAACAATATTTCGATTTTATGAAAATCGTCATCAGTGCTTGTTTATTCTCCGATTTGTTAAGAGCGGAGACAAAAGTGAACTCATATGACTTTTGAACTCATATGACTTTTGTCTCCGCTATTAACAACACGGAGAATAAACAAGCTCTGATGACGATTTTCATAAAATCAAAATATTGTTCAATATCAGCAAAGTTATAAAATGTTTTCACTTTAACAGTATTTTGTGGTGTTTTTTTTATATCTTTTTCATATATACTCATATATATATATATATACATACATACATATATATATATATATATATGTATATAAACAAAAGTGATATGACAGGAATATTTCTTTTGTGTTATTAATTTTTTATTCTCAACTATTTTTGACCTTAGGTCATCATCGGGAGAAAAGTCTTAGCAAAGTTTTATTTAGAAAGTTTTTAAAAAAGCTGATATCAGAAGCATGGTGGTGTATTGATGAGTAATTTAGGCGCAGACCTGAGCATCTGGCACCCCCCATCTAAAATTTTTGTTTTTAATTTTTTTTTCTTTTTCTTCAATGGATTATTATCGATTACACACCAATCTATCAGATTGTAAAAAAAAAAAAAATTCTATAAAGTTCTTTATTTTTTGAGTTTTCAAGGGTGCTCATTTCCCCGTATAAGTTTATAGTAAATCAATCCCCCATATTGCTTTACCTTAACAGTTGGGCTGAATTTGCACAAAGGTGTCAAAATTAAGGTGACACAGAACAAACAGAACCCACAAATTTTGTAATAAAACTGTTAATTTTAACTAGGGTTAGGTTTTGGGGTAAGGGTTAGGGTTAGGGGTTGGTGTTGTGGTTTAAGGTTAGTTTAATGGGAAAATAAATAAATAATTTGGGCTCTGTTTTTTTCTGGGCCACCCTAACTTTGACACCTTTGCACAAGTTCAGTTCGAGCGGTTCCGATATGGGGGATCGATTTACTATAAACTTATATGGGGAAATGAGCATCCCTGAAAACACAAAAATAAAGCACTTTTAACAATTTAAAAAAAAATCTCATAGATTGGTATGTAATCGATAATAATCCATTGAAGGAAAGAAAAAATGAATAAATTAAAAATTTTTTTTTAGCGGTTCCGATATGGGGGGTCGATTTACTATAAACTTATACGGGGAAATGAGCACCCCTGAAAACTCGAAAAATAAATAATTTTTTTGAATTTTTTTTAACAATCTGATAGATTGGTGTGCAATCGATAATAATCCATTGAAAGAAAAAAAAAAAAGAAAATAAGAACAAAAATTTTAGAGGGGGGGGGTTCCAATTGCTCAGGTCCGCCATTTGGGTTTTTGTTGTTTTTTTTTTAAAGCAATACGTAATTAAAAACAACCTTAATCCCCATACCCCTAAACCCACTCCGCAAAAAAGTTCATTCATACAGAGTAGTTAAACTGTCATGGATCCCCAAATTTGTTTCCATTTTAATTTTGAGGACGATTTGCAAGTTTAACCATTATTGATAATTTGTTAGTCTAAGAATAGAACGTTTTGTTTGAACTTGATGGTTCATTTGTTTAGTCTGACAAGAGGAAGAAAGAAATAAAAATGTAATGCAACGTCATTGGTTTTTACAATAATACGTCATTTTAAAAAATTCGTGGAAAAACCTTTTAAAGTGAAAGTGTATTCAGTGAATAATACACTTTCACTTTAAAGGGTTTTTTCCACGAAAATCACTAATATAACTTGTGTTTGAGAAGATAACGAACTAAACTGTTGTTGTACTACCATAAGGGTTGATGAAATTGTTTTTTTATTCATCCTAACGATAAAGAAAATTATGTCTACGCAAGAAAGTACTGGAGATGCGACCCAGGACACTGTCCAGAATTTGGTTGATGCTTCCCCTTCCTTACTAATTCAGCTCGACCCGAGCCTTACCAACTTGGAAGAGGCGATGAAAGTCCAGGAAGAAAATATCGACAGAATTTCTTCAACCTATGACATGACTCATCGGAATAGAGGAATTGCTTTGATCATAAACAACGAGAAGTTTCTACCCCAGAAGAACGTGACTCTACCCAATCGCGATGGTTCTGCCCATGATGTCAAAAGCTTGAGCAAAGTACTTACTAAATTGAAGTTTAATGTCATCATCCGTGAGAATAAGACTGTTAAAGGGATGAAACAGATTTTTGAAGACATCTCCCAGACTGACCACACCCAAAACGATTGTTTTCTTTGTGTGATTCTCAGCCACGGCAAGGATGGAAACCTTATTTATGCTGCAGACGGTACTGTGGATTTAAATGATCTCATTTCCTACACCTTGCCCAACAAATGCCCCAGTTTGGTTCGAAAACCTAAACTTTTTTTTATTCAGGCCTGTCGAGGGACCAAGTCGGACGAAGGAGTTGAAGTGAAAGATGCATGGGGTTCATTCGGTGCTGACCTTTCAGTTCAGAAAAAAATTCCCTTGTGGGCTGATATATTAATCGGTTATTCTTCAGTTCCAGGATATTTTTCTTTTAATAATTCCGCATACGGTTCCTGGTTTATTCAAAGTCTGTGTTATATCCTTGAAAAATACGGAAACGATTTGGAAATACACCAAATAATGATAAAAGTGAACGCTCGGGTTTCTTTTGAGTATGAATCTAGATCATCCAAATACCCTGAACATAACCACAAGAAACAAGTTCCCCAGTTTGCCTCTATGTTGACCAAAGAATTAAAATTCTCTTCAAAGTAACAAACAATTTCAGATTGGCCCGAGGAAAAAAAGAAGAAAATAAAAAGAGAAAATATAAAATAAAAAATGTATTGGCGAACCTCAAGATCTGGACCCTCTAATTTATACGGGAAATGAGCACCCGTGAAAACTCAAAAAATAAAGCACTTTTAAGAATGTTTTTTTTTTACAATCTGATAGATTGGTGTGTAATCGATAATATCTATTGAGGGAAAAAATAGAAATAGAAGAAAAAAATTAGATGAAGGTTCCAGATCTTGAGGTCCACCAATTTATTTAAAAAAAACCAACAGAAAAAAAAAAAAAAATATGAAAGAAAAGAAAAAAAAAATTTTAAATTACAAAAAGAGAAAAATGTTTTTTAAATTTAAAAATAAAACTAATTATAAAAAATATAATACTAATATAAAATAATTAAAAAAAAAAACGAAAATACTCGGCTACTTGGTTTTGCATTAACTTTTTAACTTTTGTTTTGAGCTTGTACCTGTACTCGTGATTATCCAAATTATACTAATTACTGTGTCTTTTATTATTATCATTATTGTTTCTTGTGTTTTATTTTCTATGTAAGGCATAGAAAGCAGTTTCTGGGGTTAGTTATAAGGAATAGAGTTAAAATTATATTTTATTTTCAGTCGTTCAATCGACCACACCTACATGGGATTGTTTTGTCTACCATTAACTCCTTTGAAAATCTCCTCACATTTATAAAAAAAGAGATAAAAGTAAATAAATACTACTACTATTGCAATTATTGTTATTGTTATTATTATTATTGGTATTATTATTATTATCATTGTTATTGGTTGTTGTTATTATTATTATTATTATTATTGTTGATGTTGGTGGTGGTGGTGGTGGTGGTGGTATTATTAATGTTGTTGTTATTCACTCCGTTTAAGTTTTCACATCAGCGTTAGGCTAACGCTGATGTGAAAACTTAAAAGTAGTGAATAACAACAAGCTATACCCAAAATGAGCCTAAAATGTGTTTTTGACAAAATGACTTTAGAAGGCGCTGCTTTAGCAGAAAATAATTTACCAAAAATCAAGGAATTATCGGATTTTAATGAAATTTTCAGAGTTTATTTATCAATGAATTATCTTTAAATGCATTATTTATTTTATTTCAAAACTTTCTGATTTTTTTCAGGTCACTTAATTTTGATTCCCCACTTATGTTGGGGGCGTAACATTTTTTTCAAGTTGGTCTTATAGTTTTCTAATTACAGTAGTATAAATAGAGAAAACATTTTTACGGTGGCTTTTCTATGAGAAAATAAGTACCGAAAATCGAAAAATAAAATGTAAAAAAATGATAAATAATTAATTTTTTGGAGATTTCTTTTTTACTCATTTCGATAATTATTTAATTGGCTATTATCTTATATACATCTTATTAATCATCGATATTTTTTCTTCTTAAAAAGGGGTGTGTGTACATTTTCAATAGAGTTTTTCTTCAAAAAGTATACTTTGATGTTATAAAATAAGGTTTGCATTAAATAGATATTTATTTTTAGAATCTAAAAATATTACATTTTAAATTTAACATCAGGCTTTTCATATTTTAAATGAATTTTATATATTAAATTTTCATAGCAAAAATACTAAATTAAAGTTTTGAAATAAAATAACTAATTCATTATAAAATTCATTAATTGATAAATCAATACTGAAAATTTCATTAAAATCGGATAATTACCTGATTTTTGGTAAAAAAATTTCCATCCCAAATTTTCTGTTAAAATTGTAAACAAGCGCCTAAAACCATTGAAAATGAGGCTGAATGGCGGATCGCGTCGAAATTGACCAAAACAAATCGTTTTAAATCTTTTAAAAATAAACTGCATATGTAATGATATTTTTCTTTTTTTAATGATGGTCATTATGTTACTTCTTATCATTTTAGACAAAAGTTTGACCTTAAATAATAGATTTAATTAATTCTAATTTGTTTTTAAAAACCTAACAGCCGACAAAATTGGGTATGCCTAGTTAGCTGATGGTCTTTCACTGGAGTCTGAGTGACAGCAAGTCTCCCCAAGTCTCCAGGACTCTTCTGAGTATTCTGGCAGATTGCAGTAGTGCAGTGTTCTTGATGGTCTCAACCTTTCCTCTGATGTCCAGATTTTCTAATCCCTTTGGGACCGTTCCAAGTGCACCAACTACAATTGGTATCACTTTGACTTTCATATTCCATAACTTTTTCAGTTCTCTGGCAAGGTCCAGGTATTTGTCCATTTTTTTTTTCCTTCAGCTTCACCCTGTGATCTGCTGGAACTGCAAAATTCACCAGTTGACAAGTTCTTTCTTTTTTGTTAATCAGCACTAGGTCTGGTTTTCATTATTATTATTTTACTCCTTTTGAGTTTTCACATCAGCATTAGCTGATGGTCTTTCACTGGAGTCTGAGTGACAGCAAGTCTCCTCAGGTCTCCAGGACTCTTCTGAGTATTCTGGCAGATTGTTATCATCATTATTATTATCGTTGTTGCTGCTGCTGTTGCTGTTGTTGACGACAACGACTTCATTTTTTATGAAAACCATGTTTAGTAAATAAATTTACATGCGTATTGTTTGTTTACACATGTAAATTTGTCAGAAAACCCGTGTTTTTACAATACAAATTCACTAGGTACCACCAATTTGACCCTGTGCAATTTACCCCCCCCCCTACATTTAACACAATGGAACTTGCAGAAAAATTAATATTTTCTTGAAAATTTTTTCCATTCGAAAGAAAAAACATTAAATAAACTCCTGATGATTTTTTAAATTTTTTATCAGCATACGAAAATAATGAAAATTATGATTGAAAAACAATGTTTTCATTTTTGCACTGTTAAATCAACTGAAATTTAACGTAGCTAAAAACAAGTTACGATAAGAGGATTTTTTAAAAATTCTATGAAAAATCAATTAATGGTCCGATTTTCACGAAAATTTCCATAAATGTTTACCATTGGATGTAAATACATCTGAAATAGTTTTTTTGCTAAAATATATTAGGGGAAATATTTTTTTACGATGTCTATCACCCCCTATTTTATTTTATGAGATAAAAAAAATGATGTGGTAAAAAAAAATTTGGTACTTTTTTTCTATAAAGATAAGAGTCTGAATAACTATATCAATGAAATTGTATAACGTACCGAATTATAGTTTTTTTAGGAAAAAATAATGAAATTGGAAATAAAAAGTGCAAAAAAAATGTCATAATATTAATATTTGAAAACTTTTTTTTTCTTATGTAATTGGTATGTACTATATTCTATTAAATTGTCAAAAAAAAAAATTTTTTTAAGAAATTAATTTTTACAAGATTTTGAATCTTTTGTGTGATTAAATATTTTTATTTTCTGCGTGAAATAAATTAAATTTTTTTTTTTCCTGTGGAAAAAAATCAAAATTTTCACGGATATTTAAAAACATGAATTTTAGAATTCAGGTGAACTAAAAGTTGGTCCGATCCGTGCTCGATTAATATTTTTAAAAGAATTTGTAATTTTTATTGTTGAATAGTAATGTGTGATTCTTAGAATGTACGGAAGAGCAAAACTGACATATGACGAGACGCTTCTCGGTAACTAAAGTTTGTTTTTCTGAGCGTAAAAAAATATTTTATTTAACTTTTGTCGTAAAAGTTTTAGAATTAGAATAAAAATAATATATTGAATGATTGTTTTATCAGTTTTTCTCTTAGAAAAAATATTCAAATTTTCATTTTATTTTCGATTTTAAGAATTAATACTAAAACCGAAGACATTTTTTAACGTCAATTTCACTGCGAAATTTTAAGATTAAAGTTTTTCAAGTTTTTATTCATAGTAAATTGTAATATTAAAGTTTTTAAAGATTTTATTGATTTTAAATTGTAATATTAAAGTTTTTAAAGATTTTATTCATTTTAATAGAAAAAATTTGGCTAAAAAAGTTTGTCCGTTACACCCATCCGTACTTAGATGCATAACTGTAAGAGGGTAATAATATGTATTTCTTTCTCTCTAAATCGCGGCCTGAAAATTACCCTTTCGCACGTAATATGGATAGGTTTGTTTATTTTTTAAGATAACGATGTAATTTTTCCCAATCGGATAATTTGATCTTTGAATTAACTATTTTTCTTTGTAACAACCCTGTACGATCTTTTTTTAACGAGATTTTTGATAAACAAAGTTCGGAAATATCTATTTCCGTTTTATTCAAGATGACCTAAACGGTCTGGTGGTACCTAAAATTCACACTATACCATTTTTTTTTTTCAGGTTACTTAATTTTGACACCCCCTTATTTTTGGGCTGCAAAATGTTTTTGTTTTTTTGTTTTTTTAAATGTTTCTTCTTTCGAATGGACAAAATTTTTTAAAGATAATATTAACCTTTATGCAAGTTTCATTGTGTTGAATATAGGGGGGGGGGGTAAATTTCATGGCAAAATTGGTGGTACCTAGGTTACCCTGGTAGAAAATAAGTACTGAAAATCGCAAAATAAAGTGAAAATTAAAACTAAGTAAATAATTTTTTTAGATCTTTTTTTTTTACTTATTTTGATAATTATATAATTGGCTATTATCTTATAAAAGAAAAAAAATTATACATCGATATTTATTCTGTTTAGTGGGGGCACTAACTTTCAGTAGTATTTTCAACAAAATATTATTAGAATTTACTGATGTTGTTACTACTTTTCGACTTAGACTAAAAATTTAATTAATTTTAATTTGTTTTTAAGATAAAAAGCAAACAAAAAATTGGGTACACTTAATTGAATAGAGTTAAAATTATATTTTATTTTCAGTCGTTCAGTCGACAACACCTACACAGGATCGTTTTGTCTACTTAGGTGCACCCAATTTTCCCTGTGAATTCCCCCCCCCCCTATATTTAACACAATGAAACTTGCATAAAGGTTAATATTATCTTTAAAAAAAATTTTGTCCATTCAAAAGAAAAAAAATTTTAAAAAGAAAAGAAAAAAAATTTCAGCTTACAGAAATAAGGACCATATGACCTTTAGGTACCCCTTTTGCGATCTCGATTCATAAGAACATGTTTTTCATTTACACCGTCAAAATCCGGTTGTTTGTTAGGGGTTAGGGTTAGGGGTTAGTTTTATGATTTTTTTAAAAAATCAAAAAGTCGTCTGTTAACAAACAACCGGATTTTGACAGTGAATGAAAAACATGTCCTTATGAATCGAGATCGCAAAGGGGTGCCTAAAGGTCATATGGTCTGGAAATAATGATAATTATGAACAAAAAAAATGTTTACATTTTTGCACCATTAAATCAATTGAAATTTAATGTAGCCAAAAACAAGTTATGACTAGAGCCTTTTTAAAAAAAATCTATGAAAAATCAATTAATGGTCTGATTTTCACAAAAATTTCTATAATTACTTACCTTTTAATGTAAATATATCTGAAATAATTTTCCTAAAATATCTGAGGAGAAATATTTTTTTTATACGCGGTCTACCCCCACCCCTATTTTATTTTATGAAATATGAAAAAATGAACTGACTAAAAACGATTTTTACTTTTTCTATAAAGATAATAGTCTGAATAATTATATCAGAAGATTTTTATAAGTCTCAATGTGAGAGCTTTTTAGTAAAAGAAAAATGAATACAGAATTTTGCTAAAAAAATATCAATAAAGAAATTGGCCCTGCTGTAAAAAAAACGGACTGTTTTTATTGCGGCTCCTACTTCGTCGCTCATATCTTTTCCAAAGTGTATGAACGACTTTTCGTCTCACTTAGTCTAACTCCCTCTGGCATAGAATAACAAACACCGTAAATAATGTAATCTCTTTATTCCTCTCACCAGAAGGTGTAAAAAACTGAAATAGAAAAGAAAAACAGGTTTATAGAACGAGCCACAATACAGGGGATGGTACAATGTCTGAACAAGGCAATGGATGGGTGTTAATAGAAAAACTGAGGCAGTTCATAGATAAAGACAGTGAAATAATTATGACGTACAATAACACCACCAAACAGGCTTAGAAGTTAAGAAAGGTACGAACGAGGGGCAGAGTCTATGAGAGAAAGTCAATCGAGCGACAAGGGAGTGAACATCACAAAATCTTTCTTAGTGTACAAGGTTCAACGAAACGTCAAATAATATAGTCAGATACACAAGGTAAAAGTCTATTACAAAGTTTAATAAGAAGGTTACTGAGAGTCAAGTGACTTTAAGGAAGAACACAGAAAAGGAATTGAACACGTGTGGATAAGCCTTGAATTTACCGCTGAATAATGCTAACCGGAAAAGGGCGGTGAAAATGCAAGAATAGTCCCGTTTAGGAAAAAACACACAGTTGGTCTAAGGGACGTAACTCTTAACGCAGGATCATAAATACAGACCGAGACAGTTTTAATTCTTTTTCAAGATAACGGTGAGTAATTTTTCCCTAGACGGATATTTTGGTAGTACCTAATGAACAGGAAATACCTGTATTTTCATTTTGAATTTTTATTTTTTAATTTACTAGTAACTAGGAATTTCTGTTGTTGTCAATAAGAATAATAATAAAAAAATAATCATAAATAAATAAATAATAATAATAATAATAAGCTAACGCTGATGTGAAAAACTCTAAATAAAGTAAGTTTTAGGGATAGCCTAAAGTCAGTATCAGTCAGACAGTGAGAGAGTCGACCATCTCTTCACTAGTGCTAGACCAAGGAAATTGTTTTTGGCGTCTGAGGTGGAGCACCACACCAACCATCAGCTCACATTAACACACAGTTCCTGATGCTACACACACACTGAGTTGGCGAGGGAGGGTGTAGAACCAGGAACATTGTGCTTTCTAGTTGGGCGTTCTACTGACTGAGCTATATATTGGACCCAATAATATATAATAATAATAATAATAATAATCATTATTCTCTGGGACTTTGAAATAAAAACGGATCACCTTATCCCAGCAAGAAGACCAGACCTAGTGTTGATTAACAAAAAAGAAAGAACTTGTCAACTGGTGGATTTTGCAGTTCCAGCAGATTACAGGGTGAAGCTAAAGGAAAATGAAAAAAATGGACAAATATCTGGACCTTGCCAGAGAACTGAAAAAGTTGTGGAATATGAAAGTCAAAGTGATACCAATTGTAGTTGGTGCACTTTGAACGGTCCCAAAAGGATTGGAAAAGGGTTTGGAAAGTTTGGAAATCAGAGGAATGGTTGATACCATCCAGAACACTGCACTACTGCAATCTGCCAGAATACTCAGAAGAGTCCCGGAGAACTGTGGAGACTTGGTGTCATTCAAACTCCAGTGAAAGACCATCAGTTAATGCTGATGTGAAAACTCAAAAGGAATAATAATAATAATATCATTATTATCATTATTATAATAATAATAATTATTATCATTATTATTATCATTTTGATAATGATAATAATAATAATTATCATTATTATTATTATTATAATAATATCATTATAATAATGATAATAATATCATTATAATAATAATAACAATAATAACAATAATTATCATTATTATTATTATTATTATTATTGTATTTTTAGTAAATGAACATTTTTCTTTCATTTATAAGTATTGTTTTTTTTTTAAGTCTTGGCCATTCTCCCCAAAATAAGAGGCATAGGGTCGCCTATTTCCATGTTAATTTTATAATGCATAAGTTATTTTATTTTAAATATTCCAGATTTCTTTCAGAACTTTCTGATTTTTTTCAGGTCACCTAACTTTGACACCCCTTATTTTGGGGCCCAGTATCTATACTTTCAATACTAATTATAGTATAAATTTAAAAAAACAAAAGACCGAAAGCGTGAATAAAAGAAAAAAAAAAGGGTGATATTCTGGTGGAAAATGAAAAATAAAAAAAATAATTTTTTAAGATCTTTTTTTTACTCTTTCCGATAATTATTCAATTGGCTGTTATCTTATAAAAGAAAAAAAAATATACATCGATATTTGTTCTGTTTAAAGGGGGGGGGGCTAAATTTTCAATAGAGTTATTGACAAAAAATATTAGAATTCGATAATAAAGTAAGGTAGTTATTAAATAAATCTGTTTTTAGAATCTAAAAATATAACTTAACATCATGTTATTTATATTTTAAATGAATTTAATTTAATATGGTAGAAATTAATTTAATATGGTAGAAATACTTAATTAAATCAGAAAGTTTAGAAATGAAATAACTGATGCATTATAAGATTCATTCATTGATAAATCAACACTGATATTTTCATTAAAATCGGATAATTTCCTGAATTTTGATAAATTTTTTTCAATTGGAAAGATTAAATTTATTTTGTTAACATGGATTTTACGTCATCTTTAGGCACGTTTACTTCCAAAAAATTCAGAGTAATCCCTCTAATACACCTTTCCCATCCTTCTCTGCCACGCTTGCACATTCAGAGAAATAGCAAATTGAATAAAATAAAGTGAAATAACACACACACACACATATACACACACAAACAAAATGACAATTTTCTAAGCTAAAAAATATTCCGTTTTAAAAATAAGATAATTGTTTTATTTCTAAGTAAATGAAACCAATTTTTTTTCTATCTATCAAAAATACCTCGTTTTTTCCTGCCCTGCATAAATCAGATCAATCTTAATTATTATCAGCAAACCTGAATTAAAGAACATTTGGTCAGCAGTTAAGTAACCATTATAACGTAGGTGCAAAGTTATACATACTTTGGATACAAATAACTCCGACGAAGGTTAATAGACAAACATTTAATAACACAGCACATGGATAACAGTTGATACAACGTTCATAGAAAAGAGTACACATAAAAAGGGGTACAACAGTAAAGATAGACACATTCATGGATGATACAGATATACAACAAAAGGCACAGACATGAGACTAGGAATGTCCATGCAGTGAGGACTTACAGTAATGTAAGGGGGCGGAGCCCCACGAGAGGGTTTAGATAGAATCTACCCCATGTGGCTCGTAGTTGCTGAAACTATAAAAAGAGCCGAAAGGATTTGAAACCGGCGCTTAAATACTATGGTGACCCTGGTGGGCATCATCAAACTAAAAAGGGCAGACAACTCCACCAGGCAAATACAAACTAACGCTACAAATACTCCCCCTAAATTTTTAGCGGGGCAAAAAATTTATAGACAAGCATGACAAACAAACAAAAATATATATTCCTTTAAGGAAAAGAACAGAGTCTCGAATGTTCAAAGTTCAAAAGTTCCAAAACAGAGAAATAAAATTTGCATATACATATTCCCGCAAACTATAAATAAAAACATGAAAAAACAGGAATGTAATTTAAAATACACACAAGAGAATTTTCATGTATAAGTCCAGTGGGAAAAACTCCTATGTGGTATGGTTACAATTTAAAGAAATCAACTTTCTTCCAAATTCCTGATGTTGAAATAAGGACTGCTTTTATCCTTGAGGAATAATTTTTCTCCTGGAAACAAAATGGTAGGCACAAAATGCCCAAAAAACGACGGGAATCGTTAAAAGGGTGTTTCAAAAGAAACAAATGTTAAAAGAATTTTACGAACATTATTTCAGGTTCAACTTTTAGCATATAAAATTTTCTGTACAGGTGTACAATTTTCAAAAGTTTGAGGAAAAATATGGAGCAAATGTCTCTGTGTGGTGTGGATAAAAAACTTGAAATTCAACGTCTCTTCATTCCATTCTTCAATGCTGACCTGGTTCAATGTCTTCTTAGACGCCTAGGTCGAGTTGAAATTTTAAAGGTCGGTACTTTGAGTCTGGGAGGCACAAAATACCGTAATCCTGAAATGGACATTTTAGATGAACATCTCACTTTCTGAGGTGTAGCAAAAAAAATTTTTGCTGAGTTGCCTTGCGGTTGGAATCCGGGTCACATGGTGTGGCCATGTGCGTATCCTTAGTAGTAATCGCTGAATTGAAGCAGTCAGTGTCCCTGGGGTGGGGGAACGTGTCAAACTGTCCCCGGCTGATGGCTGAACATTTCCTCTAGGTAAAAAAAAAGAATTCTTGGTGTTGAATCTTTTTTTAAATTTTTTTAGAAGATATCCAGCGCTGTAAAAAAATGTGTCCATATCTGTCGGAGAAAAAAAGAAATAATTTCTTTGAGGGGGTCACCGTTTTTTCTTTTTTTTTTAATAAAGTTCGTGTTGAAAGTCCCAAGTACTTTTACGACCATTTTTATGGTTGACTTGGGCAAAAAGGGTAAGTGTTCATATCACTTCGGGATGTCACCAGTTATAACGTAGGTGCAAAGTTATACATACTTTGGATACAAATAACTCCGACGAAGGTTAATAGACAAACATTTAATAACACAGCACATGGATAACAGTTGATACAACGTTCATAGAAAAGAGTACACATAAAAAGGGGTACACAAGTAAAGATAGACACATTCATGAATGATACAGATATACAATAAAAGGCACAGACATGAGACTAGGAATAGTCCATGCTGTGAGGACTTACAGTAATGTAAGGGGGGCGGAGCCCCACGAGAGGGTTTAGATAGAATCTACCCCATGTGGCTCGTAGTTGCTGAAACTATAAAAAGAGGCCGAAAGGATTTGAAACCGGCGCTTAAATACTATGGTGACCCTGGTGGGCATCATCAAACTAAAAAGGGCAGACAACTCCACCAGGCAAATACAAACTAACGCTACACCATTACAAAAACAAAAATACTAAATTTTCTTTAATTTTAATTCAAAATTAGGTGTTTTTAAGTAAACAGATCTTCAGCATTTGGAAAATAAACTTTGAACTTGATTTTACACCAAAATTTTAACTTAAATGTTAAAGTCTATATTTATTTATGTTTATATGAGGGTGAGTCAAATGTATCATACATCAAAAATGAAACTGGAGGCATACACTATTCGGTTGCTCAGGAAGAAAGTTCCCCTCTAGGAAATAACTGGGTGCCTAGAAATAAAGTTTAAACCTTACAGGTATCTCTGTCTTTTGTCTTTTCCTTAATTTCTTTTCAGTTGAAACAAGAGCCACGTATGAGGGTGAGTAAAAAAAGTAATGACGTTTTGTTTAGGACAGGTATAATTATCAACACAGGAACATGTATCATACATCAAAATAAAGCAGGTCCTTCGTAGATCACATTCCTACTTCTTCACATAGCCACTGTAGCGTTAGTTTTGTATTTGCCTGGGAGAGTTGTCTGGCCGTTTAGTTTGCTGGTGCCCGCTAGGGGGCCGTTTTATATTTAAGCGGCTAGTTCAAATGCTTCTCTCTCTTTTCCTGTTCCAGTAACCATGAGACACATGGGGTAGACACAGTCTACCCCTTCTCGTTGGGGCTTTTGACCCCCTTACATTACTGTAAGTTATTTACAGCATGTGACTATCCCTAGTCTCATGTCTGTACTTTTATGTATATCTTGTACCATTCATGAATGTGTATTTATCTTTCTACATGTAACTTTGTCTTACCTATGTATTTTGTATCTTGTTATATCCATGTGCTGTACCATATTAAATGTTTTTGTCTGTCAACCTTTGTCAGAGTCTTGTATTCAAGTATATATAACTTTGAATCAGTTTTTTTACAACTGGTGACCCCAACGTGATGAACACGTTTTTTGAAGGCTTTGGAATCTTTTCTTACACCACAATTTCTTTCAATATCAATGTTCCACCTTCAAATGAGAGCATGTATCTCTGCGCTGTAAAATTCTGTTGACTGTTCTTTGAGCCACTTCTTTGCTACAGATTTAATTTTCTCATCACTGGAATAATGTTTGTCTCTCAAACCCTCTTTCATGAGTCCAAAGAGTTGATAACATTATTCCAATGAAGAGGAAGTGAAATCTGTAGTGAAGAAGTGGCTCAAAGTACAGTCAACAGAATTTTACAGGACAAGGATACATGCTCTCATTCGAAGGTGGAACATTGTTTTTGAAAGAAATGGTGACTATGTGGAGAAGTAGGGATGTGATCCACAGAGGACCAGCTTCATTTTGATGTATGATACATGTTCCTGTATTGGTAATTATACCTGTCATAATCGAAATGGCATTATGTGGAAAAGTAGGGACGTGATCAACAGAGGACCAGCTTCATTTTGATGTATGATACCATGTTCCTGTTATAAAAGGGCTAGTGTTATACCTGCCATAATCAAAATGGCATTACTTTATGACTCACCCCTATATAAGAAAAGATTCTATATGTACAATGACTGATCACTAGCCCTTTTATAACATTTTTCAGTCATATCTATTAATAATGGAGATTCGCTTCCAGTTTTTGTCTGTAACAAAAATTATATCACTGCTTATGTCACATTACCCAAAATCATCATAACATAGAATAAATACACTCAAAATTTGAACATGCAGCATTAGACAGTCCTCATTGTTTTTTGAAACAAGTTTTAATAAATACATGACTAGTATTATATATCTATATATAGTTTGTTTTATTTTAATACATATTTAAAGTTTACATTTCAAATTGTTTTATTTTTTAATACTTTAATGAATTTAATGATTTTACTTACTTAGGGTACAAACTTGCTGACATTGAATTTTTTACTACCACCCCCCACCCCCAGACAATGCGTTTCAAAAATCTATTTTTACATCGCCCGGTGGGCGTTTTTTTTATTTTGTACTAGTTCATCTTATATACAAACATATTCTCTCTTTCTCTTTCACTCATTCACTCACATAATCTCTATCTCTCTCTCTCTCTCTCTCTCTCTCTCTCTCTTATATATATATATATATATATATATAATCATGTGCACACACATTTGTGATTATGAATATTTATAAGAACCTCAGCCACCACCTTCTAGCATATATATATTTACCAACCCCTCCGCATGAGCAGGATGCGACACAAGGTCAATTTCTTAAGCGGAGTTTAACAGATTTGAATTCAGAGTTTTCCTTCTCCTAAACTGGTTACCTAGCCATGGTTAAAGAGTCCAGTCTGCCCTGCTATTTACCCATAGCTGGAGGGAGAATTGGATTCATACCTTTCCCAAGGGTATTAGCGCCATGTGAAATTCCAACAGCTTCGTCCAGGAATTGAACTTGTGTTGACGAGTCCATTTCCTATGACTCTAACCATTAGACCACGCGCCTTCTAGCATATATATGATAAAAAAGTGATAGGTAGTCACGCAATCATATAGGTGCTAGGGTTTGATGTAACCAGCCAATTTATCAGAAGAGGCCTCTCTGTCTGCCAATCTAGCCCAAGTAAGGACCAATGTGGAGTGATGCTTGTCATGGACTGCTCAGCTACAAGAATTCCATCCTTATACATCATGGTTCACTGATGTCTGACGTATGATGTCAATGTGGATATATAACAATTTGAAATCTATTGGATGTTATAGAAAAATTGATGTAATTTTCTAATAACTTGACTAATTCTCTCTACATTACTCCCAGACCCACTCTGACCTGGAATGGTAGTACTAGGTAGGATCATATCCATGGGTTAAATAGAAAAAAAATGAGCTTAAATATGTGTTTAAAAAAAAATGAGTTCAAAATTTTAAAAAAATACCCATCAAGAATGAATAAAACAAAATTTCTTTGGCATAAAATAACCCAACAAGGGTTGACATGCCATAAAATCCAATCAACCTACCAACCTTGACCAATTCTCATTCAAATCTCAAATTTTAGCAGCATTAGTAGAAGCAACTCTATATTTAATATTTTCTATATTTAATGTTTAAACACCCCTTTCTTTTCCAGTGAATAATATTGCTATACTTAAAGAAATAGAAAAAAAAAAAAGAAAAAAAGAAAAAGGACTGACTCACTACCCCCAAAGGAATAATTCAGCCATTTGAATTTAGGCTGCAACTAAGTGTAGTCGTTTCTACTAGCCAGGGAGCTACAGGCAATTAAAAATACCCGTAGAACGTTGGAGTTTATATCGGTCGAAATGTTTTACAGATAGCAATAAAGATGAGGACAATAGTCCAAATAATCCAAATTATACTGATTAGGCAATATTAGGAGATCGGCTCTTTAGAATTTTATGTTTTAAAAACTTGCTTTTATTTATTTATTGAACAAAAGAAATTTAAAAACAAAACTAATTATTATTGGAAAGTTTAATATTTAGGTAATTCATGAGGAAGTTGTTGGTTGTTTTCTTTCAAATAACACCATAGCTGGGGTCGTTATTTTAATAGTCACCGGGTAGCAATTTTTGAGGCAGGAGATCGGGACGCACTACCTCATAAATTACGGGAGTTTTTTTTTATGTTTCTTCTTGCGGATGGACATAAAATTTACAAGATGATATTAACCTTTTATACAAGTTTGATTGTATTAGATATAGGGCAGGGGGGGGATAAATTTCATAGGGAAAATTGGTGGTACCTAACGTAGACATACAAAATTAATTTTCATACATTTTGTAAATTATTGCTCATTACCCCAAAAAAATAATAATACATAAAAAAGACAATGTCAGCTTCAATCCATATCTTTTTTCTTTTTTTTTTTACTGTTTGCTTGTTTTATTTTATATAATATTAAGCGGTAATGAAGGACTATTTGCTCGTAAATTCCTACCATAAAATAAACTGAACCCCCATTTTATGTCCGTGTTTTTGTATTAAATGTTTTATTTTTCTTGCACCCGTTATGTTACAATACAAAATATATTTTATTTATTTATTTTAATATTCATTTCAATGTGCATATTCTAAAAGTTTTTATTTTGTGAGAATGTTTAGTTTTAAAGTGGAGGATCGTTTTACAATTTTGGCATAAATTGGATCCTCCTTTTATGACCGTAATTTTGTTTTTTCGTCGACGATGATTAAAATCTGACGTTTTTATTTAAAGTAGCAAAGCCAAAAAGAAAAGAAATAACAACAACAAAAAGTAACATTCAACTTTTTACTCGTAAATTCCTGCCATAAAATTAGGCTTGGGCATTTTATGGTAGGAATTTACGAGTAAAAAGTTGAAGTGTAAAAACGAACCCCCACTTTAAAACTAAGCATTCTCACAAAATAAAAACTTTTAGAATATACACATCGAAGTGAATATTAAAATGAATAAATAAAATATATTTAGTATTGTAAAATAATAATTGCAAGAAAAATAAAACATTTATTGCAAAAACACGGACATAAAATGGGGGTTCAGTTAATTAATTTTATGGTAGGAATTTACGAGCAAATAGTCCTTCATTACCATATTAAGCTACATTTTTTACGAACTTGTTACACATAATTCGTTTCAAAATTCACGCTACCATCGTAACATACTCGTTCATTTTTCAAAATTTAAGCTATATACATTGATACACAATTTAATTTAACTTTTTCTTTTTTCAGTATTAAAAAGACATAACGCCAGTGAGAAAGGAAATGTTTATTAAAATTATATATTTTCAGTAGTTTTCTTATTCACAAATGACGCTTTTTGTTTGTTCAGATAAAATGACGTCGAGAAAATATTTTCAAAGGAACGAAATATTCTTTTACACCGCCAATCGTTTTACGAGTATTTTTATTTTACTACAAGATAATTCAAAGTTTGATTTGTTTTTCTCAAAGCTGCAAAGAAAGGTGCCATTTTTAAAAAAAGCAAGGTAAACTATGTTGTTATAAATTGAATGAATAATACACAAATTTTGCAATTTGATTTAGAAATCTTTACCAAAAACAAATATAACAGCTCGAGAAAACAAAGAGATAATTCAGTTGCTTTGCTTATTTATTTATTTATTTATTTATTTATTTATCTATTTCATAATCTTTTTTTAAACCGAAAAATAGCTACTGGCAAAATGAGCCTAAAATGCGTTATTGACTTTAGCCCCGCTACAAAAAATAATTTACCAAAAATCAGGGAATTATCGGATTTTAATGAAATTTTCAGTGTTTATTTATCAATGAATGATCTTTAATGCATTATTTATTTTATTTCAAAACTTTCTCCTTTTTTTCAGGTCGCTTTTGACCCCCCCCCCTTATGTTGGGGGCGTAACATTTTGTTCAAGTTGGTCTTATATTGTACTAATTACAGTATAAATAAAGAGATAAAAGACCGAAGTTATGAATAGAAACAAAAAAAAAAAAAAATTTTTTAGGGTGGCTATTCTATGAGAAAATAAGTACTGAAAATCGAAAAATAAAATGTAAAAAAATAATAAATAATTGATTTTTAGGAGATTTTTTTTACTCATTTCGATAATTATTTAATTGGCTATTATCTTATAAAAGAAAAAAATTATACATCGATATTTTTTCTGCTTAAAAAGGGGAGGGGGTACATTCATTGTTGAATAAACACTGAAAATTTCATTAAAATCAGATAATTCCCTGATTTATGGTAAATTATTTTCTGTGTGGGGGTGGGGGCGGGGGCTAAAGTCATTTTGTCAAAAACGCATTTTAGGCTCATTTTGCCAGTCCCTATGATATATCATCCGTAAATCCTTTTATTCAAGCCAGTTGAATCATCTGATCCGATATTTTTTCTAGATTTCCTGTCTTTTTTATAAACGGGTTGACGCTTCGCACCAAATATAGAATCCTATCTATGCATATATGCGTGGCTTTCTGCTTCCCCCCCCCCATATTAAAAACATATAATCGGGCTGGCATAATATCTAGTGAGAAGGCTGGATCTTATAGCCAAACTGCCTTTCATAACGGGATTCCCTGGTTCCGAAATTAAAAGTACAAATTACAAAACTTGTTCCTAATTAATTTGATTTTATTAACTTTTTTTTATTTCAATTATCAAACAGAACTCATTGTGAAAGCCACAGAATTGTTTTCGGTTTTTATCATCATGGAAAAGATCTATGAAAGAGATAGTCCTGTCCGCGGGGTTTAGAATACGCTGACTATCTCCAACAGAGGTAGTAAGACCTCCCTTCCAAATGAGATCCTGTTTATGACACTAAACTGCATCCGATGGTGAGGCTCCACTTTTGGAGATCTGGAGTACCCTTTCATTTCCGTTGATCCTAGGTCCACTTTGACCCAGAGTGACAGTACCTGTTAGAGTCCAATCTATGGATCAAATAGATCTGTTTAAAAATCATTTGTATTAAAAAAAATACATGATGCTATATAACTGTCAATAATTCATATTAAGAATAGTTACTTGAAGCTATAATTGTTTAATAAGGATTATTATTAGTTACTTAAAACCATGTAACTATGTGTAAACAAATGACTATTATTAGATAGAAATAATTGCTTTAAACTATATAATTATTAGTATTAGATAGGAATACTTGAGGCTACATAACTGTAGATCATTTATATTAAGAATATGTAACTATTCTTAATATATGAAGCTATAATTGTTAACTAAGGATTATTATTTGTTACTTGAAATCATATAACTGTGTGCAAACAAATTACTATTATTAGATAGAAATAATTAATTAGATAGAAATAATTATTATTAGATAATTATTATTAGATAGAAATAATTACTTGAAACCACATAATTATTACTATTAGACAGAACCTGCTAGTAATGGCAATGAAGGGTTATTCTAAATTTCTGGAACCACAAGATGCAATTTAGTGTCATACCCATGACACCCTGTTTTTTGGGTTGAGAGGGTCTTACCCTTCTGCAGGGTATACAGTCAGTGTATTCTAACCTCTACCAACAGGGTGGGGAAGAACCAGAACAGGTTCTGATGATTAATGCTAACCAAGGGTGGCCAGTAGAATGTACGAGAGTAATCCCAAAAGAAAGGTCCCCGAAGTGATGGGATGCAGGAAAACTTGTGCATGTGCATGTGCCTGCGCCTGACCCTGTATGCACCTCACTACCATGCTAAGCCTTAGCTTGGCAGTTACTTCAGACCATAGGACCTTTGGGCACCCTTTTTGTGATCTCGTTTCATAAGGACATTTTTTCATTTACACCGTCAACATCTGGTTGTTTGTTAGGGGTTAGGGTTAGGGGTTGGTTTAAAAATTTTAAAAAACCCTCTAAAAATCATCTGTTAACAAACAACCAGATGTTGACGGTGTAAATGAAAAAAATGTCCTTATGAAACAAGATCGCAAATGGGGTGCCTAAAGGTCATATGGTCTGTTACTTCTTATAGAGCCACCTGATTAATGCCTCCTTACTCTGAGGATAATCCCTAATGTAAGGTCTCCAAAGCACTGAGGATGCAGAGAAACTATTTGTGTTACTATGGCAACACTGTTTTGTTTGTTGTGCATGTACCTGCCCCTGCATGCACCTTCCTACCATGCTCAGTCTTGGCTGGGTAGCCATTTCTAATAGAGCTCCTGATTAATGCTACAGTGAAGTTTGTACAGTTATTCGGTTTTTGAATGCAAAAGGCATAATTCATTGCCAAGTAACAGAAGTGTATGGCGAGTTGTGCATGGATGTCAAAAACATCTACAACTGTTGTAGTGGGTTTGCAATGAAAACAAGATTCAATGCTTCCTCAACAACATAGCAGTGAGCTGGTATGACATGGGCTTACAAAAACTGCTACAAGGCCTACAAAATGCATCAACCGAAATAATAATTCATGACACTACATGAAACGGACTTCTAGTGTTTATAGTTTCATATTTTTCTGGATTTTATACACATATATCTTATTATAATGGAGATTGTGTGTTTGTCTGTAACCGAAACTATATCGCTACTCAAGTCACAATTCCTTTTAGTTCTTTACATCACATTCTTTTTATGATTTTATTTTTATTTAAACCACAATTATTAATAAAAATTTTTTTTTATTATTAATACTGTTGGTCTTATTCACATACTAATAACATGCAATTGTATTTATATATATAACAAAATAATGGTTTACATTGTGAACGGGGAGGCTAATTTGTTTATTGATATTAAAAATTTGATTCTAATAAATATGTGCTTAGTATTATTGATTTGAATTGTTTGGTTTTATCTTAATGAATATGAGCAAAAATCTCTTCAATAAATCTTAAAAGAAATCCATTAACAAGAAGAAATCTGTAATTTTATTCTTTACTTCCTATTTTAACTAAACAGTTACATTGGGAAAATTTAGCAATGGAAGACGGGAGTGATGGAAGAGTAAATTTCAGTTGTTCTATTTTTCAATTATACCCCCCTCTATTTCAAATCTTTTTATCTGCATTCTTATTTAGTTTCATTAGCCTAATTTAATATATTTTATTACATTAAAACTTAAATACTTGCAACCGGAGGGTGCATATATTTGCTAGTATATATGATTAAAAATTGAGAAAAAATGGAAAAACACAAAACAACTTCATTCAATTGATTTTTCCCTTTGGTATGTTCATGAAGCTTTGTCAGAAGATTTATTTGAGACAATGACTTACAGTCTGTTTATATATTAAAAAGATAGTAGGAGGGTGAGAAGAGGGGGTAGAGGGTGGATGTGTTGAAAGCTGTGATGAAAAAAGAATAAGAGAGGAAGGGGTAGTCTCAACAAGGATACAGTGGCTTCTGAGTTCAAAGTGGTGCGGTTAGGGTAATTGAAAGTCAGGTGTGGAGAAAAGTACCAGATAGTAGTTGGTGTCTGTTTTTTTTTTTGTTTTTTTTTTTACAATTGTGATGGGGGGTCCGAATTTTTGGTTTTGGTGTGTTTCAGAAACAGACAGTAGTTCATTGTCTCAAATCTTCTGATGAAGCTTCATGAACATAGTGAAGCAAAATATCAATTAAATGAAGTTGTTTGGTGCTTTATCCATTTTTCCTCAATTTTTAATCACATTTCATTGGATTTTACCAAATCAATTATTCATCTCATATATATATATATATATATATATATATAAATTAAAAGAAAGGAAATGAATCCGGCGGTATGAGTATATATGAAAAAGATATGAAAAACACCACAAAATGCTGTTAAAGTGAAAACATTTTATAACTTCGCTGATATTGAACAATATTTCGATTTTATGAAAATCGTCATCAGTGCTTGTTAAGAGTGGAGACAAAAGTGAACTCATATGACTTTTGAACTCATATGACTTTTGTCTCCGCTATTAACAACACGGAGAATAAACAAGCTCTGATGACGATTTTCATAAAATCAAAATATTGTTCAATATCAGCAAAGTTATAAAATGTTTTCACTTTAACAGTATTTTGTGGTGTTTTTTTTATATCTTTTTCATATATACTCATATATATATATATATGTATATGAACAAAAGTGATATGACAAGAATATTTCTTTTGTGTTATTAATTTTTTATTCTCAACTATTTTTGACCTTAGGTCATCATCGGGAGAAAAGTCTTAGCAAAGTTTTATTTAGAAAGTTTTTAAAAGAGCTGATATCAGAAGCATGGTGGTGTACTGGTTAGAGTCATAGGAAATGGACTCATCGACCTGAGTTCAATTCCTGGATGAAGCCACAGTTCAGATAGTGCTAATACCCTCGTGAATGGTATGAATCCAGCTATTCTCTCTCCAGCTATGGGTAAATAGTTAGGCAGACTGGGCTCTTTAAAGCCATTTGGTGGCATTGTTTGAAGATGCTTTATCCAGTTATCTTTGTGTGATATCATTGTGTGATATCATTGGTGTGATATTGACTGATGATTTAAAAAAAATTCTTTCTAGGATAGTTAACTTTGCATCTTTGTTAAAAATCAAGACCATTTGAACAAAAATGTTGTTCTACAAAGATAAGTTTGTTGTAATCCATAGATTTGATTAAAAGTATTAATCTCAGGAAATAAAAAATATATATACATTGCATTGGATTTCATTTCATATTCCACTAACACCTATCCAGTAGTTTATGGTCAAAATTTACACTGCTGAATTCACAGTCTACCTTTAATACTTAACATTTTATTTTTTAGATCTTTATGATTTTTTTTGACAAGTATTAACATTTTTTCATGAGATCTGTTAAAATATATTTTGTCTCTATTCTAACAGTCACAGATTTCAATTAAAGATCGGATACTTAAATATTCAAATGAACTTAAACAATAAAAACATTTTCAATATTAAGAATAAAGAATAAAGTATGTGAGTTAATATTATTTTTTTCAATTTATGATTCTATATATTTTCTTAAGCCTTCTTTTTTTTGTTCTCTTCACAGGTGTTCATCTCGAAAATCATTGATACATATATAACAATCATTTTCTTATCTGAATTTAAGAAAGATATATTGGTGCATTTCTTTTGCTGATAGCTCAATTCAATTGATCATATGCAAACACATACTGGAGAGGAAAAAGGAATCAAGTGTTAGCCCCGGGCAGGGGCCCCTTGTTTTCTAAAAATAGTTAAAAGAAAAATTTAAAAAATTGAGAAACCATATTCTTGTGAAGATTGCAAATCATCTTTTTCATGGGAGTCAGATTTGGAGAATCATGTATGAACAAATGAAGGAGAAAATTATAGAGGTGATCATTGTGTATTCAAATTTCTAAATAATGTAAAGTTAAAAAAAATTAAAAATACCAAAAAAAAAAGAAAAAGCACATTCTCATGAAATTTGCAGATCTCCCATTTTAGAAATTAGAAAAAAAAATGACTCATGTACAAATACAAACAGCAAAGCCATATCATTGTGAAACATGTGGATCTACTTTTTTAAAGAAGTCATATTTGGTAAAACATATGCGAATACATACGGGAGAGAAACCATATTCTTGTGAAATATGTGGATTTTCTTTCCTACAAAAGACATCTCTGAAAGTCCATATGCGAACACATACTGGAGAGAAACCTTATTCTTGTGAACTGTGTGGCTCTCTCTTTTCAAAAAAGACAAGTTTGATAAATCATACACTTACACACACTGGGGAGAAACCTTATTCGTGTAACTTATGTGAATCTTCTTTTTCACTCAAGACAAGACTAGTTACACATATGCGAACACACACTGGAGAAAAGCCATTCTCTTGTGAAATATGTGGTTCTAAATTTGCAAACAAATCAAACTTAAGAAAACATATCAGGACACACACAGGAGAGAAACCATACTCTTGTAAAGTATGTGGATCTTCTTTTGCTGATAGCTCAACTTTAATTGATCATATGCAAACACACACCGGAGAAAAACCATATTCTTGTGAAGTTTGCCAATCATCCTTTTCACGGAAGTCAAATTTGGAGAGGCATGTTCGAACACACACTGGGGAGAAACCATATTCTTGCGAAGTATGTAAAGCTTCTTTTACAGAAAGGTCAGGTTTGGTGCGACATATGCGGACACATACTAGAGAAAGACCATATTCGTGTGAAATATGTGAATCCTCCTATTCAGCAAGGTCATCTTTGGTGCAGCATATGCGAATACACACTGGGGAGAAACCCTATTCTTGTGAAGTATGCAAAACTTCCTTTGCAGAGAAGTCAGTTTTGGTGCGACATATGCGAACACACACTGGTGAGAAGCCATATTGTTGCAAAGTGTGTGGATCTTCCTTTCCAGATAGGTCGTATCTAGGGCCACATATGCGGACACACACTGGAGAGAAGCCATATTCTTGTGAAGTGTGCAGATCTTCTTTTTCAAGGAAGTCAAATTTGATGCGCCACATACAAATACACAATGACAAAAAATAATATTCTTGTTAAGTGTATGCATAATAAGTTTTACACACATCATATATGCATCTGCGGATACAACTACACAATGGAGAAGGAAGAGAAACTTTTGAAAGTCATAGATTTTTTTTCTGGAAAGTCTAATGTAATATATGAACATATACTTTTATCATGTATCACATTTCCTTTTATATATTTAAATATATTCATGTGGGAAATTATTTTCTTGTGAATTTTGTTGGTATATTTTTTGAGATAATTATATTTCATGCAATGTAATGGAACATATACTGACAAGAAACTATTAGGTGTGTTCAAAAATATTCACTCAATATTATCCATTATATATATATGTCATTGGGTTGGCCAGTATCTGCCAGACAGTGAGGATGTCTATCCTCTTTTCACTAGCACTAGACCAAGGAGATTGTTTTTGCATCTGTGGTGGAGCATCACGCCTATCATCAGCTCCTTTATTTCTGCATAGATCCCAGTGTAGATGAGTAGATGTTGAAAAAGTTTGACGTATTCAATATAAATATCAATGTATAAAAACGAAAGAAGTACTACGTGTTAAACTATTCAACATACACATACATATACATTTCTTCTCATTTTCACAGTCCTGAAGAAGGTTTCCATTGTAAACCGAAATGTTCGAGCATCGACTATTTCCATCCATCATAACATCCTGTGTTTGTTTCTAAATTTTTTCCACATACTGTTGGATTATTTTCATCATCTTACTTCCATATATATATATATATATATATATATGAAATAAATATTTTAGAAAAAACAAACACATGATGTTATAAACATATTATATATAAACAAATATTTTAGAAAAAACAAACACATGATGTTATAGACAAACACATGATGTTTTTTCTAAAATATCTATTTCATACTGTCAGATTTACTTCCATTCACTTTTTTATCAGTGGAAAATCTAGTTCATCAATGTTGCCCAGGTTGATATTTTTTACATAATTTGATATATTTAATTTTAAATATAGGAAGAATTTTAGCATCCAAATATATTTTTCTAAATTCAATTCATAAAATCTCTGTGCTTTCAAAGCTGTTACTTGGCAACTGATCATTCTACAAAAAATAAAATTATATTTTTTCTTTATATGTTTTATTTTTCAAAACAAATATCTTTGACCCAGATTAAGTACCTGTCTCAGTCCCCACTTAAGTCTTTGATGTTAACAGCTTAATCTCTGGGTCAGTGGAACAGATCACAAACCAACATACACACCAAAGTTAAATGAGTCTAGAACCCTTTGGGATCAATTCCCTCATAAAATTTTATAATAAACAGAAAAAATTGAAACAAAAATATTTTCTTTGAAAAACAGGAGTCAAAAACATTAAATTTTTTTTCAAATATTGTTTTTTATCATTTACCAGAAATCTATATGTTAAACTGCATCGAATGGTGAAGTTCCAATTCTGGATATCTGGGGAATGTAAAGTACCCCTTAATCACTATTACTCATTACCTATTTTGAAATTTGATAATTAAAACTGATTTATGGCCATTTTAAGAATATGTATACTTTTATAGGTGTGTAGCATATATAGCACACATTGAAGTTTTGGACAATTCTTTATGTACTCTATGTAGTGAATATTGTATCCCATGTTTTAAGAAGAATAAGATAGAATATCAGTGTTTATTTATCTTTTTGGTTCCATATTATGAATTTGTTCACATAGCGCTAATACCTTTGGAAAAGGTATGAATCCAACTATTCTATATTCAGCTATGGGTAAATAGTTGGGCAGACTGGCTCTTCATCCTTGGTTAGGCAACCAGTCTAGAAGGAAAACTCTGAATTCAAAGCTCTTAAATAAATTTGTTCTGATTACAAGAAAATATTTCTCTTTATAGTGTATATATACCCTTATAAACATTTTGCTAATTAACAAGACTTTGTTTTTCTTGGTCAAGTTTTTATTAGCCCATATTTGGTTGCACGACAGGGATTGAGATTGGACCCCGGATATAAGACAATCACATCTTTCTCCATCCAAAGTTAGGTCACATCTAAAACTCACTAAAAACTATTACATGTCTGCCATGGCAAGTAAAATCGCACCTCTAAGGGTCAAGGGTTACTAACAGTCCCGGAAGTTTTCCATGTACTCCCTGATTCTAAATTGACAGATCTCAATTTAAATTTTTAGCTACAGGTCTGTTCACAATTCATGACCTCTCATGAATTGTAACATTTCACAGGGCCCCATCCGATCAATTGGCTGGTCACGCCAAGCCCTAGCACCTATATGATTTTCACAACCTTTATGGCAAGCCCCAACCCCCTTTTATCATATGGGTGCTAGAAGATGGTAGCTGCGGGTCTACATGTCCTGGGAATGACGTTAAACTCTATCTGATGGTGAGGTTCCAGTTTTGGAGGTTTGGGGAATGTGGAGCACCCCATTCATCACTATTGCTCCCTGGTCCACTCTGACCCGGAGTGGTAGTACCTGTTAGGGTCCCATCTATGCGTTAAATAGAAAAATGTATTCATGAAAAAATTGTATTATCCATTAAGAATTGATTTATTTCAAAACTTTATCGGCATTAAATGACCCACTGAGGTTGATATGCCGTAAAACAAAACAAACCAAACCAAACATTTCACAGTGAGTTGTGTATGAAAATTAATTCAACTTTGTAATTGGGAATTCACTTTATATTTTGTTATGTTTCTCATTTATTGCATTGCATTTAGAAAATAATAACAATAATAATAACAATAATAACAATAATAATAATAACTGAAAAAGTTATGGAATATGAAAGTGAAAGCAATTGTAGTTGGTGCACTTGGAACAGTCCCAAAAGCATTAGAAAAGGGTTTGGAAAGTTTGGATATCAGAGGAAGGATTGAAAATTCAGAACACTGCATGCAATCTGCCAGAATACTCAGAAGAGTCCTGGAGACCTGAGGAGACTTGCTGTCATCAGACTCCAGTGAAAGACCATCAGCTAACACTGATGTGAAAACTCAAAAGGAGTAAATAATACTAATAAAGAAAACGGGTTAAAGTAGGATTTACTTCATTTCACTGCTTATAAAATTAGAAAAACAAATCTCCCAAGAGTAAAATAAAGCAAGCAGTGTTTTCTTTTATTCTGATTTATTTTGCTTCTTACACTATATGTTCATGTATCATTTTATCTAATGAAAGGAAATGAAGCAATTCATACATGATTATGATCCATTGTCAAAATGAATCTTGTTCAAGGCTATACACAGTAACTGTGTGGCAGCCATGCAACTGGAGTCTTTCACTGGTGGCAGGTATAAGGTTGTCTAAATTATTACTCACTTACAATCTTCTTCTTCTTCTTCTTCTTCTTTATTTTGTTAATAAATATTGCAAAAGTTTTTAGTGTTTTTAAAAAATATTTGGACCATATTACCGATTAAGAAAGGACGTGTTTCATTTATACCGTCAATATCCAGTTGTTTGTTAGGGGTTAGGGTTAGGGGTTAGTTTAATAATTTTTTTTTTAAATCTAAAAATCGTCTGTTAAAACAACCGGATATATGTGTAAATGAAAAACATGTCCTTTCTTAATCGAGATAAAAAAAGGGGTGCCTAAAGGTCATATGGTCCAAATTTTTCAACAAATAATTTACATATATATATATTTTTTACCAATTCCTACACATGAGCAGGATGTGACACAAGGTCAATTTCTTAAGCGAAGTTTAACAGGCTTGAATTTAGAGTTTTCCTTCTCATAGACTGTTTACCTAGTGTTATATGGTAAGATATCTGTAAAAGCGTATGGTTTGCAAGGAAGAATAATGGACAAGAGTAATTTGATAAAAATCGTTTATTGAAATAACGAGTGTGAAAATTGTTGTTGTTGTTGGTGTAGATAATCGTAGTAGTTCTCTGGAGTGGCCGAGGGGCCGTAAGTCAGGAATGGCCCAGTGGAATAGTGATGGTCAGGGAAGGCTGTAGTGGCCGAGGGAGTTGAGTTCGTTTCGAGCGTATGATAATACGTCAGTTCTCTCTTGGCCTGGTGCAAGGCGTGAGGTAGTAGAAAGTGAGTTGATACGGTCACTTGGTGTAGGGACCAAGTCAGGAATATCTCAGTGAGTTGTAGTGGGTAGCGTATGATAATATGTTAGTTCTCTCTTGGCCTGGTGCAAGGCGTGAGGTAGTAGAAGTTGAGTTGATACGGTCACTTGGTGCGGGAAATAGGAGTGGCCGAGGGGCCGTAAGTCAGGAATGGCCGTGGGGTCGGTGAGGTGTGGGTATCGACGTGGTAGTGGAAAATAGCGGCCTTTGATCTTGCCCGCCTGGTGATATTCTCGGCGTCCTCGCCGTCCGTCAACTGCCGATTCTCAAAAATGCCTGGGTTTATATGCTACGCGATCGGCTCCAGAATGCCTTTGAGGTGTTTAGCGGGAAGATTTTTCATTGGCTGAAAATCCGGATTCCTTACAATATTATTTTTTGTTTGTTTTGGAATTCCCTTCAAGCGTAACTCAATCCGAGCCTATGCGCAGAACTGCGTCGAATTGGTCACTTCGTAATAGGGTACCATTGAGTTCACTTCCGCTTGTTGCCTCCGACTTGAGTTTTGATGTTTTATGCTAGCGAGGTGTATTTTGTGAGTAAGCATTGTGAATCATAAGAGATATCTTCTCTTTGATATAACACTAGCCATGTTTAAAGAGCCCAGACTGCCCTACTATTTATAACATAGGTGAAGTGAGATTAGTTGGATGCATTTCTTTCCCTAGGGTATTAGCACTATGTGAAATGCAAACAGCTTCGTTTAGGATTTGAACTCAGGTCGATGAGTCCATTTCCTATGGCGATAACCATTACACCACACACCTATATGTATATATATATACCATGCAAAATATTTCCTATTAGCATTGCCCAAGGTAAGTATTTATTTTTCTGACCTCCCACCAGGCAGGATTAATACAAGGTCTTTATAATATGGAAATCAACACACAAACCGAAACTCATGCAGTGGCCAGTGCAAAAAATGTATGGTCCTGCAGTATTCCCATTTTGGTTGCTTCAGGCACCAGGCAATAAACCTGACTCTGCCCCTTTTAGGCATGGAGGCTGATGCCACTTGTGAGGGACGGACCCCTGGGACCACATGTTTTGTTTTACCTCACTTACTAGTTCAGAAGCTGAAGGTAAATATGTAAAATATTGGTTTAGTATTTATTTGCTATGATTTAAAAAAAATATTCTGATCACATTTTCAGTCCTTTGACTGTAAAATTAGGCAAATCTGTTACAAACAATGATTATCTTTTATTTTTACAGTGACAATTCACTAACCCTGATTGATAAACAAAAAATTAACAAAAATCAGGGAATTATCTGATTTTGATAAAAAAAAATTTCTGTGTTAACTTATTAATCAATGAATTTTATAATGCATCAGTTATTTTATTTAAAAAATTGGGACCATATTACCTTTAGGCACCCCTTTTGTAAAAAAAAACGGACTTTTACTTATTTTTTAAGATAACAGTCAGTTATTTTCCCCCAATCAGATAATTTGAATTAACTGTTTTTCTTTGCTACAACTCTTTATGTTTGTTATTTCTTTTTTGCGAGATTTTAAAAGAAAAAGTTAAAAAATATTTACGTTTCTTCCTTCAATATGGCCTAAACTGATCACGTGACGTATTTTGGTGGTACCTATATTTCATGTACATCAGAATAATTAAAAAATCTGAAGAATTTTTTTTTTTTAGATTTTTAAAATTTTTCATATTGATTTTCTTCCAGATCCGTTCAATTAAAAAAAAAAGATTTTTCCTCTGCTTCATTCATCATATCTTCAGTAATTTCTCTTTTTATTTAGACAAAAATTAGTCAGCCTTAAATACTCAATAATATGTTGCGCCCCAAAGATAGAGGAGTCTATGTTAACAAAACTGAAAAAAAATATAATAGTTTTTTAAATAAGATAACTGATGCACTATAACTTTAATTCATTAATGTTATCAACACTGAAAATTTCATCAAAATTAATTAATTCCCTGACTTTTGGTATTTTTTTCTTTCGTAGCGGGATGACTCTGGTACTACCAAAGTCGACTTTAACTTTCGAATTGTTGGTTCCTAGAATAAAATGAAACGTTGATTTTCATTTAAATGCAAACGCCAATCCTAGATTTCGAAATATAACAGTCTTGAAATAAACATCTCTCGAGAATGACCAAAAGTCGAAACCGGTCAGGATTATCAAGTTTATAGAATTTATTTACCAACCTTCCTGGGTCTGTGTTATTAATTACTAGAACTAGGAATAAATAATCACATTTTTTTTTCTAACTTTTAAAAACTGATTACCTCCCTTGATCAAATTCCTTTTTAGCAAACAAAGACTTTACCACCATGTAATCCGTGAAAATTAGTTTATATATTTAATTAATTTAATATTTCATTGTCTTCCGTTTTTTACTAAGTGTTCAATTGTCTTTTGGGATTAAAAACAAAAACAAAACAAAATAAAACAATACAAAAACAAAAACGGAAGAAGACAGAAACAAGTAAGTCTATGGTTTGATTTATTTATTTTCTATGTTTTAATTTATAACTAAGTTTCGGCATTCTCGGAATCTTCGGTAAAATCAATCTGAAATTCAGAGATATCAAAATATTTCGAAAATACATTTGGCAAAAAAATTGAATGGTATACTGTGAATTGAGGGGCGTAAATCTTTAATTTAGTCTGTTTGTGGAATATGAAATGAAGTCCAATGTATAATTTCTCAACTGGGATTTGTACTTTTAATAAAAATCAAACTCTCATGAATACATAATTTAATACGTTAATTAATTCCTTTACAAGTTTTTAGAAAACAAAACAAAAAAAGAAAACAAAAGACATCATTAATTGATGTTGTATAGATTTAAAGTTGTTGCGTAGTCATTCAGTTATACACGAATTAACATATCAAAGTTATGTTTTCCTTCGAGTTTGATTTTTTCCTAAGTATTACCCAATTGACAAATTAAATATACACATTGGACTTCATTTCATATTCAGCTAATGTCTGTCTACGGTAAAAATTTACGCTCCTGAATTCAGTCTACCAAATTGAATATAGAAATTCATTTTATTGAAATGTTAAACAAAATAATAAAATAAAACTAATGTTTCTTTACAATGTGTTGGCCCCAAAGATATGTTTTTTCTTTAAAAATCAATGAATCTGACCGCACACCAGTTCGATCTTGTCCTTCCTTTATCGACTTTACAACATTGTCTCAGCACGATCTTCGTGACCTGAGTATTTATATAAAACAAATGATATAATTAATATTGTCATTATCAGTGATAACGATTTTGTTTATTTAATAAATATGATCAAATTAATATTGAAGTTGATTATTAGTTTTTCTTTCTTTTTAAAAAATGTTTTAGCATATTTCGCTGCTAAATTAATGTAAGAATTATTCAAAAGTGCTTTGTTCTTTTTTTAAATATCTTTACATTAGAAAATTTCAAAGCCTTAATTTGTGTTCAAATCATTTTCTACCGTACCAAAAACGGTGATTTCCAAATTTAGTTCCTCCACTACAAACGTCCAGCACGACTTGTCATATGCTATTCAGAGAGGAGATGGGCACTGTCAATTAACCTCCATTATTTTGAGACATAGCATGAAAAGAAATAGCCCTGTCGATGGGGCTTAGAATACACTGACTGCAACCTCTGCAGAGGGCTAAGACACCTTCCCCAAGGGATGTCTTAGGTATGACACGAAACTAAACCTGATGGTGATTCTACAGTTATGGAGGTCTGGGGAATGTGGAGTACCCCTTCATTACCATTACTCTCAGGTCCATTGACCCAGAGTGGTTTTACCTGTTTGAGAACCATCTAAAAATAAATACTTTAGCTCCAACAGATTATGTAAAACGTCCATTATAACTAATCCCTTAATTTAATATATAATAACTGATATTGGAGTGCAGTATTGAGATTGGAGGGCATACAAAAAAGAGTGACAAAACTAATAAAAAGAGTAACATTACAGTTACAGGGAGAGATTGCCGAAATTAAGATCAACTATTTTACTAGAAAGAATAATGAGAAGTGATCTAATTGAAACTCAAAATAATAAATGGAATTTCTAATTATAGCAGTCAATTTTTAATATTTCTCCTTGAACTACAAATTTACTGTCAAGGCTGATTTCAAAAACTATCTATTAATCAAGTGGATTTTTCTGTTAATTAATAATATGTTTTTGGAACAAATCTCCTAGTCAGATAAAAAAAAAAAATTTATACATAAATAAAAAATTTTAAAAATTAAAAATTAAGATTAATTTAGATGATTTCAGAAAAAAATAGTAAGAAGAATAATTTAAGACATTTTTTGAAACTATCAGATGAATTATTTAATAGAATATAATCTGTGTTTTATGCAAAGATTTTTTTCATGATTGATGTGAGAAGATAGAAAAAATGGGAGATGCTCAACAAATTGCAAGGAACACAGATAAAAGGAAATTCCATTCCAATATATTTTTATCATTAAAACAAGAAAGATTTCATATGGACGAAATATTAAGTATGTATTTACTCAACCCCTCTGCCATAGGCAGGATGTGACACAAGGTTAATTTTTGAGCTGAGTGAAAAGTTTGATTTAAGTTTCCATTTTTCTAAACTGGTTGCCTAATCAAGGCTAAAGAACCCATTAAAACATTAAGTAATGACATCTTTTTTCAGGTCTTATATGTGATGAAGAACAAAAATATTTCATAGTATAGTTTAGTAATTTTGTACCAGCATTAGGAAGAACAAAAGAGTGTTTCTGATATTCACAGGTCTTTATTTCTGTCTTCTGTACCCTTGAGCCTTATCTTTGATACAGTCGACGTTAATTTACCGCAAACTAAAAATAATATAACAAAAACAAAAGATAGAACAAATACATAAATAAACCAGTTATAACAAAGGGAAATTCCAGTCACAATACGACTTACCAACTTTTACCTCCCCCCTGGGCTGGTAGTGTGGTGATATCTACCCAAGGCGTCTTTTCATGTACTATATGTACTAATATAGTACATCATATACACATGACTTAGTATGCAAATACCTGTGCCACAATAAATATTATATAATATGGTATAATTTCATAATACAAATTATCATTTGTTAAGAATATTCTGTTGCTGAGATTTTTTTACTTGAGTTTTATCCACTGTGAGCAACATAGACTATCCCAATATATTTATATCATTAAAATAAAAAAGGATACATATTGATGAACTGCCCTGTCTGTAGAATACACAAACTACACCTTTGCATAGGGGTAAAATCCCTTAAATGGGATAACCTGTTGGCTGTGGGGAGTGAACCATGGTGCTTAAGGACGGAATCCTGGTGGTTGAGCAGTCCATGACATGCAACACTCCACTTTGGCCATTACTTAGTCTAGATGGACATTCGGAGAGGCCCTCTTCAAACAGTCAGTTGATCACATAAAACTCTAACACCTATATGATTGTCCCAACCCTATTTCTCTTGTGGCAAACCCCCAACCCTTTTATCATATAGGTGCTAAAAGGCAGTGGTTGAGGGTCTTAGTGTCCTGGGTATGACGTAAAACTTCATTTAGTGTTAATGTTCCAATTCTGGAACTCTGTGGAATGTGGGGAATCTGTGCCATTACTTCCAGGTCTACCCTGACCCAGAGTGGTAGTACTTGTTAGGATCCCATCTATGGGTTAAAAATGAATATTAAAGCGTGTTTTAAAAAATTGGGTTTGAAAAAAAAATTAAATACTCATCAAGAAGGAATAAAAGAAAATGTCATCAGCATAAAATAACCCAATATGGGTTGCAATGCCATAAAATCCAACTCACCAACATTTTGATGAAACATTAATGAATTTTTAATGATATGTTTTCTTTTATTTGCAGGTGTTACATGCAATGAAGAACAAAAATATTTCATCTAATTAATATTGGAGAATATTAAATAAATCATTGAATGATCTTTCTGCAAACAAGTTTTTCAGGATCATAAGCACAGAGAACTATTCTATGGAGATTATTGATGAGCAAAGGAATTTGAAAAAATGATAATAATGCAATTTCTAATTCATATAAATCAATCCAAGAGGAAATTACATTATTGAGGGACTTCAGCATATGCATATTAAGAAAACAAAAGAATAGAACTAAAAAGAAAACAAATAATACATAAATAAAAATAAAAACAAAACACAGAACTATTCTCGGAAGATTATTTATTATCAAAAAAAATTTTCAAATAAATAAAAAAAATGAAAATTTGCACTGAGTGAATCTTTTATTGTGATATTTGGTACTTTGCTTTTAATCCAATTTCTAATTCATATAAATCAATCCATGAGGAAATGACATTATTGTTAGACTTCATCATACACATTTTAAGAAATCAAAACAATGGAAATACAGAAGAAGACACACAGCAAAGTTAAAACGCATTTCTGTGACATGTGTAGCTATGCATCTACAACCAGCTCAGATTTAAAAACGCACAAGCGAAAACATACTGGAGAGAAGCCATATTCTTGTCAAATCTGTGGATATGCATTTTCAAAAAGTTCATCATTAAAAAGACACCAGCGAACACACACTGGAGAAAAACCCTATTCTTGTCAAGTGTGTGGAGCTGAATTTGCACAGAATTACAAACTGAAAGAACATGTTCTTACACACACTGGAGAGAAGCCATATTTTTGTGATATTTGTGGACGTGCTTTTTCTCACACCTCACACTTTAAAAAGCACAATGATGAGAAAAAACAAACTTGCGATATTTGCGGATATGTATGTTTTGATAGTTCATATTTGAAGACACACATGCGAACACACACGGGAGAGAAACCATTCTCTTGTGATATCTGTGGATATGCATTTTCACAAAACTCTGCTTTACAAAGACACAAACAAACACATACTGGAGAAAAACCATATTCATGTGAAATTTGTGGCTATGCCTCTTCACGGTGTTCAAGTTTAAAAAGACATATACAGACTCACACCGGTGAAAAGTTATATTCTTGCGACATTTGTGAGTATACTTGTTCTGATAACTCCAAACTAAGAATACATAAACGGATACACACTGGAGAAAAACCATATTCCTGTGATATTTGTGGATATTCATGCTCGGTGAGTTCAAATTTAAAAACTCACATGCGAACACACACTGGAGAGAAACCATATTCCTGTGACATTTGTGGGTATTCTTGTAGACAGAGTTCACATTTAAAAGCACACAAACAGATCCATGCTGGAAAATAGTTGTAATCTTTTCAGATCTATCATTTATTATTCTTTTTTCTTTGATTAAAGTTGTCTTAATCAACAGTGAAATTAGATCCTTGTTATATATAAATGTATGAACAGTTATACTAAAATGTGCTAGAGAGGAAATTTGCTTGCAGAATTTATGTATATGTACATTGTACAGTAGTGGATAAAAAACATGCCAAAAAAAAAAAAAAATAGACATAAAAAATTTTTATTACTTTCAATTTTGAGTTGTGATGTATTTTTGTATCTTCAGATTGATATGTAATGAAATATCTCAAAATGTGTATGGTTTGCAAAAGAAAAAAATAGACGAGAAGGGTTGGGTTAATATCATTTATTTAAAATAAACAAAAGCTGGAATTGTTGTGATGGTAATTCCTTTTCGCTGCTTGTTGAAAATGAGGGTAGGTGTGGAGTTGAAAGTCAGTTCTGGCTCTGCGTGGCGCGAGGTGTAGTGTGTGTGTGGGTATAGTATGGCGTGGATATTAAGTCAGGAAGGCCTCTGTGGCCAAGTCAGTTGTAGTGGATAGTGATGTCGGCAGATGAACCAGTGAATGGTAGTTGTAGTATCGTGTTGGCAGGGTACGATGTAGCTAGGTAAAAGTTGTATGTTAATATGATGATTTGAGGTATCAGGCCGGCCGTAGTATCGGTGGTGTAGTGTTGAAGCAAAGTTGAGTTGGTTGGTGAGACGCGGGTGTGTGTAAGTTAAAAACCCTTGGTCAACTGTCTTCAACTTTAAGTCGGCTTGTTTATATAGCAAAGGATAGGATTCGAAATGCTTTTGAAGGGTTTAGCGGGAAAATTTTTTATTGGTTGAAAAACATTAAATAGAGGATATTTTTATTGTTTATAAATTTTGTTTTTCAACACAGAAGTTTTTTGGAGCCTATGCGTAGACCCATGTTATTTTGGTCACTTCGTTTTAGGGTACTGTTGAGTTAACTTCTGCTTGGCGTCCGCAACTTGTGTTTTGTTTTGTTTTTAAATTTGTTTTGTTGGCGAGTGGATGTATTGTGAAGTAAAGATTGTGAATCATAAGAGATATCTATTTCTTTTATAACAAGATGCAGTGTTTTTTCTCTTGCAACCATGACCTTCTTTTTGCTGATAATTTCCATTTTTCTTATTATTTTTGATAAAAATATCAATTGATAAAAGACAACCATTCAATTTCTTTGCAATATCATGAAGTGACAGTCTAGAATCATTGTATGCCACAATTTGACCTTATTCAAACTCAGACAACGCTTTACTTGCCATTAGCAAAGGACTAATCACAAATTAGGATATCAAACCAAAGAAAAGAAAATTCGGTACTGTTCGCAAAGTTCCATCCCAGCCTCCTGCCTCAAAAACTGCTGGCCAGTGGCTGCTGAAAAAAAACACCAGCTACGATTGAAGTCCGTAGCTGAAGCGGTGTCACTTGAAAAAAAAACCCCAAAAAACAACCAACTTAGGGCGTTTTTCCTGAAAACCAAACCCTAACCCTAAACCTAAACTCCCCTAGTTAAAAATTAACTGTTTTATTACAAACTTTGTGGGTTCTTTTTTTCTGGTTAACCCTGTATACAGTGTGACTCAGAAAAAAAAAAGTCCAAATTATTTATTTTCCCATTAAACTAACCCTAACACCTAACCCCTAACTCTAGCCCTTTTTTTTTTTTCAAGTAAGACCGCTTTGGCTATGGACTTCAATCATAGCTGGTGTTTTTTTCAGCAGCCACTGGCTAGCAGGTTTTTTAAGCAGGAGGCTGGGACAGAACTCCGAATATACCTGAAGATTCAAATAAATTTCTATAGATTTTGATATTTCTAAGAAATCTCTTTTTAGGAAATTATGACTTTTTGCTGCAACTAAGGGAATTTTAACAATAATCAAGGAAAATGATCACTTCCTATGTTTGTCTAATTCATTGAAGTTTTATTAAAATTTGTGGCAATGGCAAAAAATGGTTCAGTTTCTTAAAATGTAAAAAAACAAATTCAAACTTCAATATAAAACTTTTCATTTAATTATATTTCCAATTTTGTTAACAAATAGTTGTTTTCTTGGTTTTGTAACTACTGAATTTTAGATTACAGGAAATGATGTACTTGAAAAATAATAGACTTAATATTGGGGCCTTTTATTGTATGAGTTAAAGTATTACTTTATTTATGTTTAAATAGGCAAATACCTACATTTTCATTTTTCTTATTTACTTTTTATTTATCTTTTGATAGTTGAGTTTGTTAGTTTCCAAATGTTACTTGCTCATATAGTTATTTACTAAGCTTAGTTTAGATGTGGTACAAGGCCAGAAGTATGGGGTGTCAAGTGAGAATCAAACTCACTAACAGTGGTCTGATAATCTAGCTTGCTAATGATTAAGCTACATGAGGTGCCTCATATATCATGTTGACAAGGCATTTCCAACCCGTCCTTCGGGACGGTGGTCCGGTGTGCTTCAGCCACTGGACCGGTGTGTTCAATTAATAGTGTCGGTCCCAGGGGGCTATCCCCCAGGCAATACCTGCCCCCTTGGGGGCAGGGCTGGGTTTATTGCCCAGTGCCTGAGGCCCCCCTTTGAGGGGGAATGCCAAAGGGATTGACGCAATTTTTGTTCTTTCCCACCCATGAGCTTCGGCTTGTGGGTGGGCCTACGTTAAAACGAGGCCTTGTGCCCAGCCCATACAAGTGGGGTATGAGGCAAATACCCATATATCATGTTGACAAACAGGTCTTCTTTCTGACCTGCTATTAATACCATGTTAACTAGTACTAGAAGTTCCATGGTTGGGTTGTTGGTGACTAAACTAGCATCCCCATCAGGTACACTTTGGCTTATCTGGTGAGATGGGGATGTGGACACCCAGCATCACTAAAAACAAGAGCTGTCAAAGGGTGGATGAGCTCCAGGGGAGCCAATGGCCATCCCCACTGCTAGTAGTAGGATTGGCATACTTACTACTCACATAAATCCCCAAATGAGGTAGATGGGGCTACTTAGCCTTAGATGGCAATCCCCGTAGACAAGGAAAAGTTTGTTATAAGACCTCTGCTGCCCAGCAGCTATACCTCATTATATTAGCCTAGAGGAGTAAACCCCAAAATAAAATCTGGAGCTGCAGCCCCTAAGGTGGTGTGATGCTAAACCTCGACACTATCCAGCAACTTCTGTAGCACTATCATTGCTAAACTGCATTGGGTTATTTTGCCTTTCCTTTGGACCATAATGGCAGTGTGAAGAGGGAGGACCTGCTGCTTGAGTGATAACTTATCCCCTATATCAACCCACCCAGGCTACTTAATTCCTCGTTTTTTTTGGACACTTCACCATCATTTTTAGCAGACGGATGATACCAACTAGTTTCAAAATCTTTCCCTCTCATGTAATGTGTTGTGCAGTTACCGAATCTTACTGGTTTGTATAATCTATTCACCAGACTTGACTGGTTAAGACTATTTTTATTATACTTTTTGTTACTCTATATGTGATCTCCATACAGTATCCATTCAGAACTGATTGTCATTGGTCTTGTTTGGCTTATACTAATATGTCCATGAATACATGTCTACTGGAGAACATCACTTATGAGTTCATCCTTACTTCTCCAACAGTGTCCAGCATGTTTGTTTGTCTTACTTGGATGGTTTGTATGATAAGAGGTAAGTGGTCATACAGCTGCTTTTTTTGGGGGGTGGGGTGTGATGCTGCTTCCAGGATGTATTTTAAAAAAATAAAAAGTAAAAAACAAGGATTTGCAGTTAACATTCCATGACTTACTCTCACCACTTGTTCCTATCAGTCATCACTACTGGTAGGTTTTCTGCACAGTGCTGATTGTTGTAGTTTTTTGTTTGTCAACCTATATTGGTGTGTCCATGTGTAGGTGTCCACAGGAAAACGTTACTTATGAATTTGTCCTTACTTCACTATCAGTGTCCATTATGTCTTGTTCATCTTACTTGTATGGTTTATGTGATAGGAGTTAAGTGGCCATACAGCTGTTTTTTGTGTGGTGCTGCTTACAGGATGTATTCAAGAAAAATAAAGGTAAGCAAAAATATTGAAAATTTGGGTTATCTGCCCCTTAATCAGTTCCTGTAAGTCCAGACGCTAGGGGGTAGAGAGCCCTAAATCCTTAGAACAGTTTTAGCAGCGGCCGAATTAAGGTCAGCTTCAGCACCAGTCTAGGCACCCACAGGGATAGGACCAGACAAATTCTACGGATGAGGTAGCAGTCCGAATTGAACAGGCAACCACCCGTGAGAGTCAACACGGGGAACTAAACAGACAGAGAACACATTAGCAGCGGCCAAAATAAGGTCAGCTTTTAGTCTAGGCTCCAAAAGGAATAAGACCTGACGAACTCAACAGACTACTGCAACAAGAAACAATTACAGAAACATTGCTTCTAAAGTTAAGTAACATTTGTCTCTTACATTCTATAACACTACCTGCCGAGCGAACGTGTTTGGCAATTTTCTTTGAACTATTATGAACTCCTTCGCACACAACTTTGAACATACACTTTGTGAACACTTCTTATATTGCACCAATAAATTGTTAACCCAATTATATACATTATAATTGCCTTGTCTCCTTTCCTTTATGGCAGAACTATTATTTCTCCCCAATATTTCTGTTAAAAAGGAATTTGATTTTGATATTTTTTATACTACAGTGCAAGTTTTGTTACACAAATAAATTGAATCAGCTGACAATGTGTCTGATATTAATCAAGAATTTCAAATAAAATATCAATAATGTAAATAAAAACCTAGCAAAGTATAAAAAAAATGATTGCAAACAAATATCTTTTCTTTTTTTTACATTCCATTTTTTTTGAAGCTGTCAAATGTCTATTTAAAAAAAAAAAAAAAAAAAACTTACATAAAAACAATATTTTTTTAGAAATACCTAGAGATTTTTTTAAAGAAATACTAAGAAATCATTTGGACCATATCACCTTTAGGCACCACTTTTGCGATCTCGATTCATAAGGACATGTTTTTCATTTACACTGTCAAAATCAGGTTGTTTGTTAGGGGTTAGGGTTAGGGGTTAGTTTTATAATTAAAAAAAAACTCTAAAAATCGTCTGTTAACAATCAGATTTTGATGGTGTAAATGAAAAACATGTCCTTATGAATCGAAATCACAAAAGGTCATATGGTTCAATCAGTTTAACTAAAGGTTAGAATAATTTCTTTGTCAGTATTAGAGATCTATTGTATTGCATGTGAAATTGTTAGGTTCAGTCCTAATGAAATATCTACAGTTACTCCACTTGATAAGTAGAGGATATTTGCCTCCCATGACAGGTGCATTGTGGGAGTTATGACCAAAAATGGGACTTCAGCCATGAAATATGAATTACTACACAAGATAGCTGGTTGAACACAAGTTGAGCTTTAATTTACCGTTTTTCTTTTTTGCATATTTACTGTACCATCATTATCATCATCAGGTCATGCTGAGAACATGTATTCCCATGGTTCTCTCTTTCCATTCATCCCTATCGGTCATCGCTCGTGGCAGGTCTTCCGCATGGTATCCAATATCTTCAGAGCTGATTAATGTATATTTTGCTGGTGTGTCCTCAGAGAATGTCACTTATAAGTTTGACCTTGCTTCTCCAGCAGTGTCCAACATATCTTACTTGTATGGTTTGTATGATAAGAGGTAAGTGGCCAAACAACTATTTTATTTGTGGGATGCATCTTCCAGGATTTGTTCAAGACAGCAGGCAGTATCCTTGTATAGTTCCCATCTAGATTTTTGCAAGAAAATCTGCAAAAATGACTTATTGCCTTAAACAATTTAAGATAATCAATTTTATGAGACATACATATTTATTGTATCCTACATGAAAGAAAATTTGCAAAAATTTCTTATTGTTCTAAACACTAAAATTAAAATACCTTTTTCATCAATTTTATCGGATATATTTATTATAAATTGTTGGGCTGGCCTTAAGTAGGTATCAGCCAGACAGCAAGGAAGTCTACCCATTTTTCACTAGTGCTAGAACAAGATGATTGTTTTTTAGCATGTGAGGCAGAACGCCACACCTACCATCAGCCCTCCCTTTACCGCACAGATCCCTGTGCAACTCATATGCTGAGTTGGCAAGGGCCAGTATCGAACCAGGAATCTTGAAATTCCCACCTGGACTCTCTACTGACTGAGCTGAAGTGGCCATATATGTAAAAATGTCTTATTATCCTAAACACTTAGATTACAATACTCACTTTATCAATTTTATGAGACATACATATTTATTGTACTATTTGTGAAAGAAAATCTGCAAGAATAACTTATCACTCCCAAAAATGTGTTTAGAAAACATTTTGTTAATGCTATGAGTCTTTTAAACTTTTTCAAAACTATTTTAATATAACAAATAGACATAAAATGGACAATGGAATGTTTTCACAAATTGAATTTTCAAGGCTGAATACTAAGAAAAAAATCTTTTGAGTTTAAATAATTTCCAAATATAAATTATGTCAAATATCTCATCGGATGTAACCTGGCTGTAAATGCTAACTCCCTTTCAAGCCCTGTCAATGGGACTTTAGAATACACAGACTGTATTTAATCGGGCCACTTGCTGGTCGTGCATAGTGACCCATTATGCTTAAGGATGGAACAATGGCAGTTGAGCAGTCCATGATGAGCAAGATTCCACTTTGGCCCTTACTTAGGCTAGACAGGTGGTCAGAGAGGTTGTCTCTTATCATTTGGCTGGTCACATCAAGTCCTACCACCTACATCATTGTCCCAACCCTATTGCCCTCATGGCAAGCCTCGTCCCTTTTTATTGTATATGTGCTACAAGGCGGTGGCTGAGGCTCTTAATGTCCGGGGTACAACTTTAAACTCTAGCTGATGGTTAAGTTCCAATTCTGGAGCTCTGAAAAATGTGCAGTACCCCTTCATGACCATTACTCCCACGGTCCATCCTGACCTAGAGTGGTAGTACCTGTTATGGTCCTATCTATGGGTTAAATAGAAAAAATAATTGAATTTCAAAAATTGATTTTGAAAAAGAATTTGAGTTGGAAAAAAAAGTTGAGTTTAAAAAAATGTTGAATACCCATTAAGAATGAACAAAACAAAATGTTTTCAGCATAAAATAACCCAACAAGGGTTGACCTGACATAAAATACAACCAACCAACCTAGGTTAGTTACAGTTGTATCCAATGGCAAATATTTCTGTACAAAAAAAAAAAAAAAAATCCACGATTCAAAAGAACATAATAAAAAACTTGGACCATGTAACTAATAAACACCCCAGGTGTGAGCTGATTTGAAAGGAACATCTTTTGCACTTCACCATAAACTCCCGGTTGTTTGTTTACAAACAACAGGCGATTTTTTTTGCATTACTTGGTCTCAACATCCTTTCATTTAAATAAACATAAAAACTATTTTGTAACTAAAAACTATTTTCATTTAAATAAACATATCTGCATTTCTCTACTGATTAAATAAAAACTATTTTAATATAAAAATGCGTCTTTCATATAAAAATGTGTCTTTCGTTTAAAGTTTTTTAAACTTAAAAGAATTCGTATTGAATTAACAAGAACAATATGAACTATCTTTTTTTTTTTAAATCGAAAACTATTTTAGTATAAAAACATGCCTTTGGGTTGTAAATATACAGGAACAAACTTTTTAAACATCTTACAGTGAAATTTTAATGCAAAAAAAATCGCCTGTTGTTTGTAAACAAATAACCGGGAGTTTGCAGTGCAAAGCAAAAGGTGTTCCTTTAGAAATAGCTCTAACTTGGGGTACTTATTGGTTACATGGTCCAAAAACTTAAACTAAGGAGGCAGTTGTAGCATAATGGTTATCATCATAGGAAATGGAATTGGTGACCAGGTTTCAAATCATGGGCAAGGCTGTTTCCATTTCACACGATGCCAATACCCCAGGGAAAGGCATAAATCCTACTATTCTCAATCCAATTATGGGTAAATAGTAGTGCAGACTAAACCCTTTAAGCTTGATACAGCAACTAGCAGGGGTGAGCTTAGAGCACAGTACCATAACAAAATGCCATGGTGCCTATTTTACCTTCAGCTTTAAAAAAATTATAATTTTTTTATTTAAAAGAAAAAAGTTCCTTTTTATTGTTCCAATGTTGACCAATGATACTATGCCTTCTTTTTTGAAAATGTTCCATTGCAATGTCTAATAAGAATGTTATCGGGGGGGGGGGCTCAGTTAAGTCCGATGCAATGCTGCACTCTTTTCACCAACACTATCAAAATATCTTGTCTATCATCCACTCGTCATCACAGCCAAAATGCTACTGCAAGCTTTTCTCTCGGTTTGTGAGGGCTAGTCAATAAATACACAATTACAGTGTTCATCCGGGCTCTTTACTCTGACCTGCCCGTGCAGCACGTGCGACACTAATCAGCACACGTCAATCCTTCCCATCCGGGCCACTCTGGATGGTTTAGCAATTCCCATGTGTCAGGCCACGACTCACGATCAGGAGAATGCGAGTTCAACCTCCCCACTAGCCTCTGATCTCATTCTGCATGCCAAACACAGTCGTGCATGCTTCGAACTACTACGTTCGTGGTTTCTCTCGCCACACAATGTATTATAATCTATGTTATTTGTCAATAAAATATTTGATTTTGAATCTTTTAGTTTATTCTTATCATTTTTTAAAAAGATTTTACATTAATATTACTTTTTACAAATAAAAATCATACATTTTGTAAATCCTAAAAAAAATTACACCAATGCTCTTAGACATTGCCATGCTGCCTAATTTTTTAGAGGTCTACCAAGGCAATTTTTGCCAGAGATTCTCTTGGGTTAAACTCATTCCTGCAGCTGGTCCAAGAGAAGGAAAACTCTGAATTCAAATCTGTTATACTACAGTTAAAGATGGTGTTGCATCCTGCTCATGGTGAAGGGGTTTGGAAAATAAATAAAAAGATCTCAATCTGAAACATAATAACATGTATATTCTTGCATTTCATAAGAAAATATCTTTTTTACAAAGAAAGATGATGTTCACTGTATTGGTATCATGTATAACCTTTTTTTTCTACAGTTTTTTTAAAAATTTTTTAAAATAGTGATATTTTCTAAGTTCACAAAGTGAGGCTATCTTCTTAGAATATATATTTTTCCAATACATTTCAATTGAGAAAAAAAAACTTCACTAAACTATAAAATATAAAATTGACCAGAGTTTCTCAATGTTTTTATTTGATGCACCCCTTGTAACCAAACTTAATTTTTAATAATTTCCAAATAAATTAATTAAATATTAAATTACAAAACATAACTAATTTACCAAGGTTTAATACAATTTATATGAGAAAAGAATCAGTAAACTATAAATGAAAGTGCACCTTTAATTCTTTTTGATGGGAATGAAAAGTGTTTGGTGGGCACCGAGGAGATCACAGACCTTAGATTAAAGGTTCATGAGGTTGTATCACAAATCTCCATGTTATATGTTCAAAGTGTTTCTCGATTTGCTTAGTAAAATAATACACATGGTTAAACAGATTACACAAATACTTGGAAAATAAATTTACTGCACGTCTACCAGCAGATGTCTTATTTTGATTATAGGAAAATGTAACTCCACAAACTTCACAAAGGCATTGTTCCCTCTACACATGAATAGGCCTTTTACCTACTCTGCGTGTGTATTGTTTTTCTTTTTCAATTCACATGATTAGGAATTATCTAGAATGTGGGTTTGCATGTGTTTTTTTAATTTTGAACTCTCTGAAAACATTGATGTACACACTTGACAAGAATATGGTTTCTCCCCAGTGTGTGTACGTATATGTCTACTCAAATGTGAACTCTGCAGAAATGCGGCTCCACACATATCACAAGAATATGGTTTCTCACCAGTATGTATACGCAAGTGCCTACTTAAATGTGAACTTTGGAAAAATGCTGATCCACATACATTACAAGAATAGGGCTTCTCTCCAGTGTGCTTTCGCATGTGTAACTGTAAATTTGACTCCTGTGAAAATGCTGCTCCACACACATCACAAGTATATGGCTTCTCTCCAGTATGGGTTCTCATGTGTTGTTTTAAATTTGAACTGACTGAAAATGCTGCCCCACATACTTTACAAGGATATGGCTTTTCTCCAGTGTGTGTTCTCATGTGTCGTTTCAAACCTGATGTCCTAGAAAATGCTGACCCACACATTTCACATTTATAAGGATTCTCTCCAGTGTGTGTTCGCACATGTTTTGTTAAACTGGAACTCTCTGAAAATGCTGATCCACACACTTCACATTTATAGGGTTTCTCACCAGTATGTGTTCGCATGTGAATTTTTAAAATGGAACTTTGTGAAAATGCTGATCCACACACACTGCAAGGAAATGGCTTCTCTCCAGTGTGTGTTCGCATATGTTTCTTTAGACTGAAACTCTTTGAAAAGGCTGATCCACACACTTGACATGAATATGGTTTCTCCCCAGTGTGTGATCGCATATGACATTTTAACCTTGAACTGTGTAAAAATGCTAATCCACACATTTCACAAGAAAATGGTAAGTCTCCAGTGTGTGATCGCATATGTGTATTTAAATTGGAACTCTGTATAAAGGCTGATCCACACACTTTACAAATATAGGGTTTCTCTCCAGTATGTCTTCGCATGTGTATTTTTAACCTGCAGTTGTGTGAAAATGCTAATCCACAGATTTTACAAGAAAATGGTTCCTCTCCAGTGTGTGTCTGTATATGTATTTTTAAATTGGATTTCTCTGAAAATGCTGATCCACACACTTCACAGGTATATGGTTTCTCTCCAGTGTGTGTTCGCATATGTATTTTTAAACGGTAACTCTCTGAAAATGCTGATCCACACTCTATACAGGAATAAGGTTTTTCACCTGTGTGTATACGCATATGCACTTTTAAATGTGAATTTCGTGAAAATACTGATCCACACACTTCACAAGTGTAAGGTTTCTCGCCAGTGTGGGTTCGCATGTGTCTTTTTAAATGTGAACTCTGTGAAAACGCTGATCCACACACTTCACAAGTATAGGGTTTTTCTCCAGTGTGTGTTCGCATATGTATTTTTAGATGTGAAGTCTGTGAAAATGTTGTTTTGCACAGTTCACATGTGTAGAGTTTCTCTCCATCATGTGCTTGCATGTTTGTTTGTTTTTTTACAAAAATCTTTTCTTTTCTAGATATAAACTTTCTAAATATGTTAAATATTTGGTACAAATAAGTTTTTTCTAAAGTGTGTGTCTGCACATATAAACATAATAATTTAGATCCAGATACTTTAAAATAATGCTTTTTCTTCAGGGTGCATTTCCATGAATTTTATCAAATGCAGAGTTTTTCTGTAGTGTGTGTTTGATATTACAAGAATATAGTTTTTGATTCATGTGGGTTTGCATATTCATCTTTAAAATAAAATTCTTGTAATCTGTACAATATTTATAAGTGGTCATCATATGAATTCATTTGTTTTCTGCCACAATCAATACCTGCAAATAAAGAGGAAGTTCAGTTAAAGAAATCAGTTAACTCATGCATCATTTACAATCATTAAATTATAATAACTCAGCTTGGCTTTCAATGAACTCTAGCATACCTTATTTTTGATTAAAGGATAGAAGTTCCCATATGGACATGTTGTCGTTAGCAACGTTCCATCTATTTTAGATGATGGCATAGTGTCCATTTAAAAAAAAAAATTTTTTTTATCTACAGCTACGTGAGTGGCTGAACAGACCGATCCTTGAATGGCAGTCTCTGGTGCAGTGGCTGCAAACAAAAGGTGATGCTTTCTGTAGGTGTTGGGGGTGCTGCTGTTTCTCCTTTCTTTTAGCTCTCTTTTCTGTGGCGGCTTCTTTCCTCTCTTTTTCACTTCTTTTTTTTCCTTGTTTGACGAAGAGGTGCCAGGTCGCACAGTCTTCTGCACAAGCCTCCCATGTGTTTATGTCGATGTGGCATGTTTTCATATCTCTCTTGCAGACATTTTTGAAGTGTAGGTATGGTCTCCCTGCCAGTCGGGTACTCTCCACTAGTTCACCAAATGGACATATATATATATATATATATATATATATATTGCCTTTACTGGGTATGTGTCTATTTTATTTGTGTATGTGCCATGCCCATATGCGTTTGTGTGTGTGTGTGTGTGTGTGTGTTGGATTGAAAATAAAGGTTAGAATGAAACTAATTTTTATAAAAAATTACAATTATAGTTATTGTCAACTTGATCTGTAAGAGGTTAAGATAAAGATAAGTTAATACTGTAACTTCTATGATTTTAAAAAAATATTGATGTTTATATATATATATATATATATATATATATATATATATTATCCATAGCTTGATAACAGGAATTACTTACTAAGAATATAAAACATACACACACGCACACACACATATATATATATATATATATATATATATTTGCAAATCCAGCAATCATTAAATGAAATAATGTCTATCAAATCCTATGGCTACTTTATTTAAGAAGAAATTTTAATTTTTCTGTCAACACATATCGATAATGATGTAATGAAAATGAATATTAAATCACAGGTTTCGTTTCTTTGTTTAATGGAAAATCAACCTTTCTGGGTTATTTAATGCCAAAGCCATGCTTGTAGAAGAACAACAGTGGTACTATTTAACCCATAGCTAGGGAGATGAGGGAGTTCATACCTTTCCTGAGGGTATTAGTCTGAGAGTGAATATAATAGAGTGACTGGAGTTTAATCTTGTTTACTACAATGTCACAGTCCAGCATATTAATCACTATGCCCCTGGGGAGTACCCTTTGAGTACCCTGGGAGAAAAAAAAAGCCTCAAGAATGTTTTAAGAATGTCAAATTTTTTTCTATATTTGCAATTAAAAATTGCAATTTAAAGTGTCCAAAAAAAGTAATATTTTAGTTTCATTGCAGTTTTCATTTTTTTTAAGGCATATTTTTAACATCTTTTTTTTTTAAGTTTTGAAAAAAATCAACTGATTTAATTTTTCCATCCAAAAGACATTTTAGAAAATAAAATAATAATAAATAAAGATCGAGGCTTGATTGACCAAAGAATCTTATTGCCCTGTCGACAATGGTTAGAATATACAAACTATACCCTGCAGAGGGTTAATAACCCCCACCACCACCACCAAAAAGGTGGGTGGAGGTGTTTTGCATATGAGACTAAACTGCATCTGATGTTGAGACTCCAACTGGAGATCTAAGGAATGTGAAGTATCTCTTTATGACCATTACTCCCAGATCCACTCTGTTCAGAGTGGTAGTACCTTTTAGGGTCCCATTTATGGATAGAATAGATCTGTTTAAAATGATTAATATTTGATAGGAATACTTAATGCCATATAACTGTAACTTATTTGTATTAAGAATAATTACTTGAAACTATAATTGTTTACTAAGGATTATTATTAGCTACTTGAAACCATATAATTGCTTGAAATACTTGATACTATATAACTATGTGCAAATTATTTGTATTAAAAATAATTACTTGAAGCTATAATTGTTTACTAAGGATTATTATTAGCTACTTGAAACCATATAATTGCTTGAAATACTTGATACTATATAACTATGTGCAAATTATTTGTATTAAAAATAATTACTTGAAGCTATAATTGTTTACTAAGGATTATTATTAGCAACTTGAAACCATATAACTGTATGCAGACCTATAACTATTATAGAAATAATTACTTGTAACCAAATAATTATTAGTATTAGATAAGAATATTTGAAATGATACAACTGTGTGAAAATTATTTATATTAGATAGGAATATTTGATATTATATAAATGAGGATAAAAAAAAACCTCTTAAGAAACACCTACACAAAAATATCATAATAAATGTACAGGGTGACAAAAAACAAAAACAAAAGAAAACAAAACAAAAACAACCCATAAATTTTGTAATAAAACTGTTAATTTTGATTTTCTTTCTTTCAGAATATACAGTCAACTTGGTGTTTAAAATAAACTCCGAGGAATGATTGCACAAAGACTGAAGTTTAAGTCCAACAAGTTTTGTTAAGTTTTTTTATAAGCTCGTATTTCTATTATTAATAAATATATTTGATGTGACATCAGCAGGAGCTCAGACTCCGCCCACTTCCGCCCAAAGGTTTGTTCCCGCCTTTTTAACCCTTGTAAGAAATTGAATCAGTTCGTAATAAATCCTTGTTGAATTTACCTCGTGTGTTAACCTCTGCTGACTTATCTTTATTCTACCCTGTGTGACCAGCTCCTCACTTTATACTTTTACCTATTGTAAATTCTATTATTATTTCCCGCATTATTTTCACTATGCACTCCTCTGCTACTTACCAAACCTCAACAAGTTTCTTGAAATTTTATAGACATTGATAAGATTAGATAGAATTTATTTGTGTTCTGTTTTTGTTTTTTTGGGGTGGGGGTGGGGACTCACCCTCTACAATGAACGCAATTCCCTAACCCTATACAGTCAAGTTTTACTTACAAAATAGGATCTTTATGAGCAAATCCATAAGCACTGAGAATTTTATTAAATTTCAATAATCTAGTTAATTTTTGGTAGATTAAAAAAGTTGTCGCTTTCTTGTCAGGATTAGATTAATTACACAATTTCAATGCAATACTCCACTTTGGCCCTATCTTGGGCTAGACGGGCGGTCGGAGAGGCCCCCTCCAATCAATCGTCTGGCCACGTCAAGCCCTAGCACCTATATGATTTTCCCAACCCTATTGCCTTTATGGCAAGCCCCAACCCTTTTTTATCATATGGGTGCTAGAAGGCGGTGGCTGCAGGTCTACATGTCCTGGGAATGACGTTAAACTCTATCTGATGGTGAGGTTCCAGTTCTGGAGGTTTGGGGAATGTGGAGCACCCCTTCATCACCATTGCTCCCTGGTCCACTCTGACCCGGAGTGGTAGTACCTGTTAGGGTCCCATCTATGGGTTAAATAGAAAAATGTATTTATAAAAAAATTGTATTATTTATTAAGAATTGATTTATTTCGAAACTTTATCTGCATTAAATGACCCACTGACGTTGATATGCCGTAAAACAAAACAAACCAAACCAAACACAATTTCATTGCTTGTATAAAAAGGATGTTTTAATATTAGGTAACATAATCGATTTAACACCGGTTGAGTCTCTGCAGTGAATAATTTCTTGATACTAAATAATAAATAAATAAATAAATAAGGGTTAAGAATTTAAGCATTAAAAAAAGAAAAGAAAAGAAAATACATACAAAATTATTTGGGACGAGAGAATTCAATTTTATTGTACTTCTTATAAATGCTAAGCTTAATTATTTTCAACGTAAAGTCTTTAAAATCTTTTCAATGCTTTTTTAATTCTAAATTTCATCGGAGCACGTTAATGGCTTTCTTAGACTAATTCTTAGATTCGATAAAGGAAAATATCTTTGCATGTTTAAAATTATTTAACCTTAACTTTTCGTAAGCGAAAAATAAAGTTTTACCGTAAATTGTAAACACGGAGTACTTGTGGTGTTATTGAGAAATTAAAGTAAATTTTCTACTTACTTCATTCTGTTTTCTTTCGTCTGATATGTCCTCCTTGAATTAATGCAAGGCATAGCGGATAGACTTTAAAATTTTAAACAAACTAAAAATTAAATAAATATCCTGGTTGAAGAAACAACTATCATTTTTCATCAAGTCAAAATATTTTGCAGAGTAAAAGACAAGGGAGATAATAAAATTACTATGTAGAAGATTTGAAATTCGTATCGTGGTGTAAGTTAGTCTCGCAGATCCGTTACTATTTATTATTATCACTATTATTTAGCATTCGGTATGGCCAAAATTAAAGATTTCAAATTTAAATTCAACAAAACTAGAAAAAACGGATTGAAATTTGAAGTTATTTTTCCTGTATTATGAAGAAAAAGGATTTTTTAAAATCAGATATAAAAATTATTTGTTTTTTACAGTCTTTAAAAAGGGATAATTTTATAAATTAAAATGGCGCATTTTTGCCGTTTATCTCCCTCCCCATCCCCTTCTCTCTCTCTTGAAGTGTACTTTTAATGGGATTTATTTCATTGTTATTATTTATAATCAAGAAATTCATAGAAAAATATTTAAGTTCTGTTCTTATAAATAAGTGACAATTTAGAATTTTAATTTTTCTAATAAAAATTTAAAGAAAGGGAGAGTTGCTGTCATACTGTAATTTTGGCTATACCTATTTAGCATAATTAAGATCTACGAAATAGAATCCTTGAAATGTACAATAATAATTTGTTATCTATTTCTAGTGATCAATAAATATAATCAGGAAATCAACAGTTTTTTTAGGAGGTAAGTGGCCATACAACTGCATTTCTATCGTGTTTTTTTTAATGATAATTTTAATATCATCATCAACATGGCATACTGATGGCAGAGATTCCCTTGACTCTCTCTCTCTCTCTCTCTCTCTCTCTCTCTCTCACTTTTCCCTGCCCCGTCCGGGGGGTCCAGTGTGTTTCGGCCACTGGATCAGGTTAAAGTACAATTATTAGCGTTGATCCCAGGGAGCTTTCCCCCCAGGCAACACCTGCCCCCTTGACTTAAAGGGGCAGGGCTGGGTTTATTGCCCAGCGCCTGAGGCGCCCCCCTTGAGGGGAATGCCAAGTGGATCGACGCAATTTTTGTTCTTTCCCACCCATCAGCTTTGGCTTGTGGGTGGCCTACGTTAAAACGAGGCCTTGTGCCCAGTCCATACAAATGGGGTATGCAACAAATACACACTCTCTCTCTCTTTCTCTCTCTCTTTCTCTGTCTCTGTCTCTGTCTGTCTCTCTCTCTTTTGTCATCAGTTCCTATTGCCCATCACTGTTGGTAAGCATTCTAGAGAGAATCCAGGGTCCACAGTGTTGATGAATGTAAGTTTTGCCAATCAGCTAATACTAGCGTGTCCATGTGTAAGAGCCCATAGGAGAACGTCATTTATGAGTTTGTCCTTATTTCTCTAATGGTGCCCAGCATTTGGATGCTTTGGGATATCGGAGATAAGAGGCCATACAGCCGATGTTTTATAGGGTTGCTGCTTCCAGGATTTGTTAAAAAAAACACAGAATTCTCATGTAGTTTCCCTCCAGCTTTTTCATTAGAGTCCAAGTGGTGCAACCATACAGTAGTATTGACAGCTTGGAAGAATTCCTGTTTTATCTGAGAGTTCAGATTTCTATATGGCTGATGATATATTTGGGTAAGGGATATATTAGTAGAAGTAGTAGTGTGGTACACTCGAGCAGGTAAGTAGGAATACTGGTGTGATGTCGTTGTAGTAGTAGTGGTATTAGGCTTAGTAGTAGGCATTGTACCTCTACATTGTTTGGTATTTATAGCTGACACCAGCCAATCATATTACTGTGAGGGGGGAACCCAGGTGTATGCATATTCATTACATTAGCTGATAACCTATCAATAACAGTCCATGCAGATTACAATACTGCTACGGCTTTCAATTTCACTTGATTAAATATTTATAGCAGTAGACACCAAAATTGCCTAAAATTATATCTAATGGAATGCCTGGTGGTAGGGAAGATATTTATTTATTGATTAATTGATTGACTAATGGTATTGATTAATGGTATGTGTTATAATGGAATAGTCCACTCTCTCTCTTACCCATGTGGTCTGACTATATATAGTGAGCACAACATTATAATGGGCTGGCTTTGAGGATTAGTAGCATACCTCACTATTTCTTGTCTGTCTTATTGTATCTCTCTGCAATAAAACCCTCTATCTTAAATCTACAAGAATGTTAACTGGTCCTTCCACTCGACTACAACATTGTCTGATTGTATCCCATTTAAGGACACAACAGTATGGAAACTAGTCTGGGGTTATTTTATGCTTACAGGTTAGGAAAATTATGTATGTTCCCCATTTATATTGTTGGTGTTGGCATCCTTCCATCTGTGAAAGACGATAGTGTAGTGTCCAAAACTTTTTTTTGTTGGAACTACATAGCCTGGGCAGGTTGATATGGAGGATGTGAAGTTCCCCAAGCAGCAGATCCCCCCCTTTCCACACTGCCGCTGTGGTCTAAAGGAATGGTAAGAAACCAATGCGGTTTGGCAATGGCAGTGTTGTAGGAGTTGCTGTGTAACACTGAAGTTCAGCGTTACTCCATCTTAGGGACCCCGGCTTTGGATTTATTTTAGGGGTTTACTCCCCTAGCTTTCTTCAGGAACATATAAAGCTGCTTGGCAGTGATGATTTTGTAAAAAAATAATCTTTTCTATATTTCATTAATTTTTATTTCTATTTTAGTGTTTCGCATAATTACACTGATTGATTTTAAGGGCAGGAACATACAACCTCGCATTCTGCAAACATTCAAATGTTGAGACTAAAATCTCATCCCAAGATATATGTTGTAACTTGAGTATCAGAGTTTTTGCATGCCTATCAGTCTGAGAAGTGTCACAAGAAACGTCACACTCATTTTTTAAAGAATGTGATGCTTCTCGTATTGATGGGCATGCAAAACCAATGGCATCATCACTTGGGTGAGATCTTGAAAAGTTCTTCAATGCCTTGTTTGCTCAACAGTCAAACTATTCAAAATGATTTTCCAATACTAATCATTGCTATGCTTAGATCGACAAGGAATAACAGAAGAAGGCTGGAGTGTACAATGACCACAATTTTGTGTTTTTATATATGACAATAAAGATAAGGACAACAGTCTGAAAAATCCAAATAATACATATCAAGGCCCATCTAAAAAATTCAGACAAATAAAGTTAACATTTGTTTGCATATAGAAAACAGTAATACCTTTTGCAAAACATATACATATAGTTATATGCTATCAAGTATTCCAGAATAATACAAATAATTTTCAAACTTTCTCCATCAAAGAATATTTATTTACAAGGTTATTTAAACATCCCTGTTTTTCAATTCCTTATTTTAATGGCATTCAATTCCTTGATTTTAATGGTATTTCAAACCATTTAGGGTTATTTTATGCCTGTTTTGTGATCGCATTCATGCTGGGCTGGTGTAGCCAGATCCATCTAACAAATTCTCCTGTGGTAAAATCATGAAAGGAGTAACAAAGGAATAAAACATTCAGAAGTGGTCGCCAAACCCCATATGCATATCCCAGTCAGGGAAAGGAGATACCCATGTTTTCCACAGATTTTCTACAGACACAGTGACAAGTACACCAAAAGCCGTTGATTCCTGACAATAATGGAGACGCCCTTTGGATTTTTGTCAGAACCCATTTGGCCAGGTTGTGGCCCTAATACCACTGGGTGCCAGCCCTGTCCACTTTGGGTGACCCTACCAGGAACTTAAGTTTCCTACGGCAAGGCTCTTTTACATTATATGGCCCTACTGCAATGAGGATGGGTTGGACTTTAGAAATAATGTGCTAGATAGCCATTGAGGAAAGAGCTTCCTCTGCCCTTTTACAGGTTTTGTTTTTCGTTCTGCAGGGTGTCTAGCTACCCTCCTTACCAGATAAAATTACTGGTTTAGTTGCTGATGATCCAATTAAAAAATAAGAAGTACTGGATTACATAGTATCAGTAGCACATTGAGAGACCTGACACATTTTATGCATAGAGGTTAGGGAATCATGTACATTGTATGTCTATATTTACATTTTTGTGTTATTGTTTCTTAAGAGGTTTGTAAACACAGTTATATGATATGTATGATATTATGTATGGTAAACACAGTTATATATATATGATATTTAGGTTTGAAATGGGCTCCTTAGCCTTGGTCGGCAACCCATCAACTCAAGAAGTCCAACACAGAACCTCTGCTGCCCTCAAGGAAAGGCTAGGGGAGTAAACCCCGAAAATAAATCAGGAGCTGGAGTCCCTAAGGTGGTGTGATGCTGAAATCCAGTGCTACCCATTAACTCCTGCGATACTACCATTGCCAAACTGCATTGGTCCCTTACCTTTCCTTTGGATCACAGTGGCAGTGTGGAGAGGGGATATTTGCTGCACGGGCAACAGCTCATCCTCCATATGAAACCGCCCAGGCTATGTAGTTCAAGTTAACAAAAACCTTGACGGAAGGATGCCAACCATATATGATATGGTGTATGGTAAACACACTTATATGATATTACATATAATTTTCACACCGTTTTATGGTTTCAAATATTCCTATCCAATGTGAATAATTTTCAAACAGATCTATTTGACCCATAAATGGGAAATTTATAGGTCCTACCACTCCAGGTCAGAGTGAACATGAGAGTAATAGTAATAAAGAAGGGTACTCAACACTTCCTAAAACAACCGCACTGAGACTCACCATTGGTTTCAATTTAATGTCATACCCAGAACACCCATTTTTGGAGTTCTTACTCATCTACATAGGATACAGTCTGTCAATATATTCTAAACCCTATTGACAGCTAGTCTTTTTATCTAGCATAACTTTATAATACTGTTTTGCACAAAAATAACCACAAACATACTTCCATAACCATTTAAAAATAAATACAATCCTTATATATGTAATTTCATCTTTGATTACAGAATTTCAATGTAGTACAGTTTGATAATGTATGGGGTGGCAAGAGGTTTTGGTGTTTGAAAGTTTAAAGGTAGCTGGATATTCTTGTTGTGTGTTCTTTGGGTTTTTGCTTTTAACCCCATCTCATTTGGTGGTTGCGCTGAAAAGGAAGGAAAAAGAAATAGACAAAGGCAGAAGGTAGTTTTATGATTTAGGCTTTATTGACCTGTCATAGCCGCCTGTCACAAGGGAATATCTCCCTGGCCAGTAGGAGTGACCAGACCCAGTTAAGGCCCAAACTCTAATGACTGATAGATTTTCATGGGGGAAGGAAGTGGGTCCTTTCACTTGTGCATGCATGGAGGGTTCTGCCAGTGAAGGCTCATGGGAGTTTGTTATTTTTTTTAATTCTAATTTTATTTTAATTTTATTTTAATCCCCACAAATGAATAATACCTAATAATATCTTTTTAGTTTGTATAATTCTTTATTAGAATAAATGAAATCTTGATATCTTTGGTTTAGAAGAAATTCATTTTTTATAAAAACAAACAAAAAAATAGATTATTTGGGATGTAATTATTTATGGGCAATACTATAATAATACTGAATATAAATTGAAGTGACAGGGTTTCACATGTCATTAAACATGGCAATAATGTTGTAATTTTCAAGAAAAAAAATGTGAATCCCAAAAGTCACTGTTTTTATATCTTGGACATTTGTTTAATATATTTTTAATTAAAAGAAAAAAAAATAAATGTAAATAAAAAAAAGATACTGTATCATGGATAATAGTTTAATTTTAAAACATTTTCAAGGGAATTTATTGTAATTTTAGAAAAATGAAAAAAAAAAAAAAAAATGAAAAAGAATGGTTAAAAAGTTTAAAGGACTTTATTTTTTATAAGTATTTTTTATTTCATATTCCTTGAGGAAAAATTTGAAATGTAAATTCTAAAAGTGACTGTTGGACGATAGTTTAATTTTAATTTTAAAATATTTTCCAAGAAATTTTGTTTTATTTTAAAACAATTAAATAAAAACAATTTTAAATTGACAGATAAAATTTGAATAAATGAAAATCGCAAATCAATGTTGAAAAACAAATCCCTAATGTAATAAGATAAAATGAAAATATACGATTACTTTTTATATTAAGATAACGACGCAGTTTTGGACACTTAAAAAGTTTAGCATCCTAAACATTTTTTGCATACCAAACACTGAATTATCTTTGCTTTAATAATATCTACCGAGTTTCATATGATCGTTCACAAATTTAATTTTTTTAAAAAAAGTCTCTGATTTGAAAAATCATTCCAGAGAGATAAAATCAAGAAAAAAAATCTCCCAAGATATTAAAAAAAAAAAAAAACCTTGATTTTCAATTTGTATTTGAAAAGAAAAAGTTACAACTTTCAATTTGAAGATGAGACTTACAAACTTAAGAATTGGCGATCATAATATGAGGCTAGGTAAATATAAATTATAAAATTTTTTTACAATAATCAAATGAAATGAAGCAATTAGAAAATTGATAATTTATTAAAAGAAAATTTATTAAATGCACAAATATTACTTAATTCACGAACTCCTTTCCTTTGTTTCAACAATTTTTTTCTTATTCTTTCATTTAATTAAGAAAATTAGGATACTTGAGTTACCTCCCTTGTTTAATGACATTTTATTTATTGTTTCTTTTAGACTGTAACAAAGAATTCCATTTGGCTTTTGAGTTTAAAAATTTAATTTATTTTATATTAACATTTATGTTTCTGGAATCAGACGAAAGAGGTTAGTGAAATATTCATTTATTTCTATTGTTTGCTATTGTCTAGTAATTTTATTGTTGATAAATTTGTTTTTCTACGGTAGCTTTTTTTAGGCTTTAGAATAAATCAAAATATAACAATTGTCAATTACTAATACATTTATTTTTTAAATTATTTCATGGTTAAACCATTGTTATAATTAAATGTAATTGATTAAATTAAAATGAGTTATTTAACTTTTCAAAATTGTTAATGATTTGAATTAGTTTTATTTAATATTTCTATCGCGTATGTACCCAATATTTCTATTTGAAATAAATAGCTGTTTATTTATTTTTGTATTTACAAATAAAATGAATATTTTAAAGAAAGCTATTCCGATACATGACATCTTACGCAATTTACTTTTTCTTTCAAACAAATTGCTCCTGAACCTTTTTTTTTTTTTTCGTACGTACTGCAAGCCAATAAGAATTTGAACATAAAATTGTTTTGTTTAGTTTTGTATTTTTCGCTTCTTTCTTTTGGGAAAAAATGACAGGTCCTCCTTGTTTAAGTCTAGTGAGATGAAAATTTGTCGAAAAAAAAAGTTTCTCTGCATAAATTTAGTGAAACGTAAAATTTGTAGGCATCAGTTATTATTCTACTAAATTTCTTTCATCGGTAAAAATTAAAACACCTTAAAAAATACACTTGTTAATTTAAATTTATATAAAACGGTAAGAGGAATGTTTTGACGTATGCGTTTTATTCTTAAGTGAATGGCCGAGCAGGGTTTTTTTTATTTACTTGGAAAATATTTTAATTAAAAGAAAGAAAAGTTATTTTGATTTAAAAATCAAATAAAGAAGAAAAAAGGTTATTACATACTTTAGGGAGTCCCAAAATTGACGTAAAATGCATTTTTGACAAAATGAATTTACCCCCCCCCCCTTTACAGAAAACAATTTACCAAAAATCAGGGAATTATCGGATTTTAATGAAATTTTCAGTGTTTATTTATCAAAGAATGATCTTTATAATACATTATTTATTTTATTTAAAAACTTTCTCATTTTTTTCAGGTCATTTAATTTTGACCCCCCCCCCTTATGTTGGGGGGCGTAACATTTTTGCAAATTGGTCATTTTCTGTATAAATAAAGAGATAAAAGACCGAAGTTATGAATAGAAAAAAAAATTTACGGTGGCTTTTCTATGAGAAAATAAGTACCGAAAATCGGAAAATAAAATCTGCCTAGGGCTATTTTTATGCTTAGAGGTTAGGGAATTGCATTCATTGCACATTTATACTTACATTTTTTTTGCCTAGTTCTTTCTTAAGAATGCATACAGTTATATGATGTAATCTCTACAATATCAAGTATTCCTATTCAATACAAATAATTGGCAAACAGACCTATTTGACCCATAGCTGGGACCCTAACAGATGCCACCATTCTGTGCCAGAGTGGACCTAGGGGTAATGGCAATGAAGGGCTACTCTACACTCCCCTGTCCCCATAGATCGAAGTAGAGCCTCATCACCAGTTACAATTTAGTGTCACACACAGCACACTCCTTTTTGAGGGGGGTTGGGGGTCTTATCCCTCTGCAGTAGATAAGTAAAGTCGTTGGGGAGGCCTAAAGTCAGTATCAGCCAAACAGTGAAGGAGTCTATCCCTTTTCACTAGTGCTAGACCAAGGAGATTGTTTATACATCTCAGGTGGAGCTCCACATCTACCATCAGCTCCTCACAAATCCCTGTGCTACTTATACAGTTGGCGAGGGCCAGTATCGAACCCGAAACCTTGTGGTTTCTAGTCCAACACTCTACCAACTGAGTTAAACCAGAGTCAGCTTATTCTAAACTTAAATAGAACTAGTAATTCTGTTATTAATAAATAAATACATTTTCTTAGATTTATCAATTAAAGAATTTTCATTGTTAAAAACTAACATGAATTTTATTTTCAATAATTGTTCTTTAAATGATACTTTATTATCTCAGGGTAAAATGATTATAAGAATGTCACTTTCAAGAGTTGCAATTACATATCAGAATCAGAATCATGGGAAATGGAAAAGTATTGAAGAAACTGTCAATTTAATGATGTGAGTGTCCTCATTTTGTTCCTTGGCATGTTATGAGTCTTAAGTGTTGTTATTGTTGTTACAATATTCACCCTGGATTGGTTGAGCTGGCTCCATCCAACAAATTCATCATATTCCAAATGAACAAGATAGTGAATTCATGAAAAGAGTAACAAGGGAAAAGGAAGTTCACAAGGGGTCTCCAAACCCCACATGCATATTCCATTCAGGGGATGTAGATGCCCTGGATACTGCTGCTTTACTTCTGGACAGCATAGCTCTGACACTACCCCGCCATGTCGGCTGGAGCATTAGAATGCACCTCTGCAGAGGAGTAAGACTCCCCCAATGGGACCACCTGTTTGCCGTGAGTGGTGACCCGTGATGCTTAAGGATAGAATCCAGATGGGCGGTTGGAGAGGCCCCTCCGATCAATCAGCTGGTCATATCAAGCCCTGGCACCTATATGATTGCCCCAACCCTATTGCCCTTACGGTAGGCCCTAACACTTTTTATCATATGGGTGCTAGAAGGCAGTGACTGAGGGTCTTCATGTCATGAGAATGACATTAAACTGCCCTGTCGGTGGGGCATTAGAATGCACTGACTGCACCTCTGCAGAGGGGTAAGACTCCCCCAATGGGGCCATCTGTTGGCTGTGGGTGGTGACCCGTGATGCTTAAGGATAGAACCCAGATGGATGAGCAGTCCATGACTTGCAAAACTCCACTTTGGCACTTTTGGGGGAAAGACGGGCAGTTGGAGAGGCCCCCTCTAATCAATTGGCTTGTTACGTCAAGCCCTAGCACTTATATGATTTTCCAAACCCTATTGCCCTTGTGGCAAGCCCCAACCCTTTTTATCATATGGGTGCTAGAAGGCAGTGGCTGAGGGTCTATATGTCCTGGGAATGATCTTAAATATGTTACCACTTTCTGTGCCTGGCCATTGAAGTGGATGAGGAAACTACTACAAATAGAAGATGTATTGGGAATGACATGGATGAGAACTAATTATGTTTTCAATGGTTTCATAGAATTAAGTGTTTGTTATTTTAGTCTGTGGTGCAATTCGCTTAATCCTTGGTCATATTATTTGCTCACTACTATGTCATAAACAGCCTACCAACCATAGACTGCCCTATTGGTGGGGCGTTAGAATGCACCGACTGCACTTCTGCTGAGGGGTAAGACTCCCCTAATGGGGCCACCTGTTGGCCGTGGGTGGCGACCTGTAATGCTTAAGGATAGAGCCCAGGTGGATGAGCAGTTCATGAATTGCAATACTCCACTTTGGCCCTATCTTGGGCTAGACGGGCGGTCGGAGAGATCCTCTCCGATCAATCGGCTGGTCACTTCAAGCCCTAGCACCTATATGATTTTCCCAACCCCTTTTTATCATATGGGTGCTAGAAGGCGGTGGCTGCGGGTCTACATGTCCTGGGAATGATGTTAAACTATCTAATGGTGAGGTTCCAGTTCTGGAGGTTTGGGGAATGTGGAGCACCCCTTCATCACCATTGCTCCCTGGTCCACTCTGACCCGGAGTGGTAGTACCTGTTAGGGTCCCATCTATGGGTTAAATAGAAAAATGTATTTATAAAAAAATTGTATTATCCATAAAGAATTGATTTATTTCAAAACTTTATCGGCATTAAATGACCTACTGAGGTTGATATGCCGTAAAACAAAACAAACCAAACCAACCATAGATTATTGTCCTAAGGATGATGGAAATAATTTGAAATATCACCTAAAAGGCAGTTTTTCAGAGTTATCTCTATTCCTTATGTTATAAATTGCAGAACAATGAAATGTTTTGTTAGAATTTTTACCTAACTTGATGCTACATAACTTAATTTGTTTGAAACAATTTCATTATTTTTTCTTTTTATCCTCAGAGATTAAGCTGTGTTACTAAGGGCACAGAAATAAAGTTGGAAAACTTGTACAAACATCAGTTTAGGGCAATATGGATGCTCAGCAAGAAGTTGCCAAAGTTAAAAAGAAAATAAGTCAACCCTCAAAGGATAAACCAATTCGTTGTGAAGTTTGTGGACTTGGATTTTCAATCAAGTCAAAGTTAAAAATTCATATGAGGACACACACAGGTGAAAAACCTTATTGCTGTGAAGTTTGTGGATCTGCATTTTCAGTGAGTTTTAGTTTGAAAAAACATTTGCTGACACACACTGGAGAAAAACCCTATTCTTGTGAAAGATGTTCATCTGCTTTTACAAGTAGTTCAGCATTAAAGGACCATATACGAAAACACACTGGAGAGAAACCCTATACGTGTGAACTTTGTGGATATGCCTTCTCCAGGATTTCAAATCTGAAACTTCACAAGCAGAGACACAGTGGGTATAGACCATTTATTTGTGAAATATGTAAATTAGCATTTTGTCAGAATGCTCTATTAAAACAGCATATGTTAACTCACACTGGAGAGAAACCATTTCCTTGTGATGTATGTGAATCTGCTTTTGCAAGAAGGTATCATCTAAAACAACATATGCGTATCCATACTGGAGAAAAACCCTATACTTGTGAAGTTTGTGGATTTTCAGTTTACAGTAGTTCAAGTTTAAAAGGACATATGCGTAAACACACTGGAGAGAAACCATATTCTTGCAAAGTTTGTCAATCTGCATTTTCATTCAGTTCAACTTTAAAACGACATATGAAAACCCATAAAGACGTAAAAGAATTTTCTTGTGAAATTTGTTCCTCCACCTTTACAGATTATTCACATTTAAAACAGCACATGCAAACACATACTGGAGAGAAAGCATTCTCATGTGAAGTTTGTGGAACAGTTTATTCAGACAGTTCTGCATTAAAAATACATATGAGAATATTGACTGGTGAAAAGCCATTTGTGTGTAACGTTTGTGGATCTGCCTTTTCAAAGAATTCAGAGGAAAAGAAGGCATGAAATAAATACAAAAATGAATCCAAAAAGAAGTTATAGATTGTATTGAAATAAGAAATGTTGAAAAGTAAATGCAAAAAAAGATTTATTTTTTTCATGAGTTTTGTCAGGGTTCAGTTTTTCAGGTCAGAAACTCTCAATTATCACATGGAGATTTCCAGTTGATGAAAATGATTGTTATACTCATTGTTAATCCAAAAGATACCATAATTATTTGTGTGTGACATGCACCATTAACTTTAACCTAAAATTCTTTAAAAAAATTTCTTGTGTATAATACACACTGACATATTAGAATTTGTAGCAGCTAAATTTAACCTGAATTTTGCATTCATTAAACTTTTTATCAGTTCATACTGACTTGAAAGAAGAATTTATATAGTTTACATTATGTCTTATATTTAAACAAAAATGTAACAAGTTTGGCGGTGAGAATAAACTCACATTAGAAGAAACAAAATTACAAACATTCATTCCAGTGGATATTTCTCTGGTATGGCGTAATACATTAGTTTAGACCAGAGTTTTTCAACCTTTATCATCTCACGGCCTAGTGAGTTAGCCAATAGATTGATCGAAGTACACCATCAGTATATAGACATGATCATTTAAATTTTAAATGAAAAGGAATAGTGAAAATGTGCTACAAGTGTAGCATAATTAAAAAAAAAAAAATTAAATTAAAACAAAAAATATTCAATAGAATAAAATATAAGAGGATTCAACCTTCCTCAACACTCACAGCACACCCATGGAAGCTTCGGGGTACACGAGTGTGCCGTGGCACAATGGTTGAAAAACTCTGCTTTAGACTATGGGTAAAACTTATTTTAAGTCATCTTCTCCTGTATTTGGTAAGGCATGTGACCAGAAAAAAATTTAATTATATAGTTCTTATGCATTATATAGACCCTTAACTTTTGGGCTGAAAAATCTGAAAAAATAATTATGGTAAATTAAATTTTTTTCATTAGCATCAGTTAACAATTATTTTAAGTAATTATTAAAAATTCCAATAGTTTGGTAATTTAATAAAGTTTGAATTATCCCGACTCATTAATTCTGAAAAAAAATACCAAATATGTCTTTTTGGAGTTTTTGTGTTTTGTTATCAAGCAAAAAGTAATGCTGATAACCAAATTTTTTTATCAGTATTGAGATATTTCCAAACGTGCAGGATTATATTTTTATTATGTAGAAAATATAATTTGCTCTCAATTTCTGTAGCTATACACATTTAATATACCTGTTTAATTCAATTGATTTAAAAAAAAAAAAACTGTATCCTAGGAAGCTGAAATAAAATATCACTCTGACTGAAGGATTTGCTTTATTCATTTATGTGATTAGATAAAATATATTTTTTTTAAATTAGATTAAATCTGCTAAGATTAAAATGTATTTTCAATATTATTTCATTTGCAGTACATATTTTTTTTACAGCTGATCATATTTGCAGCACATGTTGTTTTATATCTCATATAATACAGGTAAGTTTTGTGGGTTAAAATTGCAAATTATTGTCAAAATTAAAATGGAAAAATTTGGCTTGTGCATAGATTTTATTGAATTTAATTATTCCTAAGGTCACGATTTATGTTATTTTTTACTTAAAGTTTAACCATTAGTTGTGTTTTTAACCGCTTTTCATTGGACATTATTTTCCTACCGAAAGCCGCAAGAGAACTAATTTTTAAGGGAGATAAATATTTTCCAAGAATTTATTAACATAAAAAACACTGATTATTACACTTTTGGTCATCCATACTTAAGAAAAGCTTGCGTCGCCTGTAATATTGAAATAGAAAGTATGTTTTTTTGTGTGTACATGTTTATAATTCTGACTAGTCTTATCATTCATCTTTTTTTTTCCTTAAACACAACTAACGGTTAAAATCTAAGTTAAAAATAACATAAATCGTGTCATTAGTAATAATTAAATTCATTAAGATCTATGCCCAAGCCAAATTTTTCCATTTTAATTTTGATGACAATCTGCAATTTTAATAATTTGTGGTTGGAATAATGTGGAATTATAGATGAAATTAACCTATATACTTATACAACTTCAAAAGTCTGACGACAAAGTCTATCGCTTGCAAGAATAACACACCAGTCCTCAACGTATCCCAATAACTCATTCCAAAGCATTTCACCTTTTATTCTGTTGCACCTTTGTGTTTTATGCACTGCTCAATCTTAAAAAAATTTGCAAATGAGCTAAGAATTCTCCTGGCTCTGAGATCACGTTTTCTTAATTAAGGTATTAAAGCAGCCATATTTTGTTTCCTTTTAAGCCGTTTATTCATTTACATGCAAGACATGTTCACACCCACTTGGTCATTTCTCTTGCTATAATACTGCTACTACTACTACCTGGATAAATTTCCTTAGAAGTCCCTTCCACATATTTGTTTCTTTCCAATATTAACAGAAGTTATTTGGTGTTTTTAGAGAAGAATAAAATGTCTTAACTCAAAAAAGTATTTGTTTTCTGTGCAATCTGTCAATAAAAGTCCCACCATGAAGTGAGTTTAATATAGTCATTTAGATATGTTAATTCTCACTCTTCCCTGTCAATCCCAACCAATCACAGTCTTTCTTTCTATTATAAAATGTTGTTGTTTTTCAACAAAGTCAGTTTAGAACTTAGCTCATTGGAGAGTTAATAATTAAGGACTGCTTTGCTGTTTATGACTGAACATTTTGGACTTGTACTGCCAGTTTTAAAATTTACACTCCTCAGACTTTTTTTTAACTTTACACGTGCAGTACTGATTTCTGACATTTTTACATCCATGGATACTTTTTTTTATTTAGGATATGCACCCCCTTCCATTTAGATTATATTACAATGTTGTCTCTTATTAGATCAATCCATTTTGATGGCAGGTACTGTTAGCAACCTGATATCAAAATTGACTTGATTTGGCATTAAATGACCCAAAAAGGGTTGATATGCCATAAAACAAATCAATCAAACCAAACCAAACTTTTTGATGGTTTCCTCTGAGTCTTCTTTTGACAAAATGTTCTTATTTTATTTCTAATGTTTGAAAAAAGATGCAAATTAAAAAGAGTTTAATTTTTTAACCTTTTACTTAAACTACAATATAAAAACTACCCTGTTGTCGGGGCATAAGATACACTGATTTTATTCCCTGCAGATTATTGGTTGGTTAGTTGGTTGGGTTTTATGGCATGTCAACACTTGTTGGGTTATTTTATGTCAAAGACATTTTGTTTTATTTATTCTTGATGGGTATTAAATTTTTTTTGTTAAAACATAACTTTTTTCTATTTAATCCATGGATGAGACCCAGCTCAGAGTGGACTTGTGAGTTATGGCGATGAAGAGGTACTCCCACTCTCTAGAGCTCCAAAATTGGAACTTCACCATTAGATGCAGTTTAACATCATACCCAGGACACACTGCAGATGGGTTAAACTCTCTTTTATGTAGCTATTTTTGCTACCCACAATTCCTTGCTGTTTCTCCATAAATTATAATGTACCATGTGTAATTTAGTTGCATTTACACAAGTTCAAACTTGTGCTTCATTTTGACTCAGAGAAAGGCATGAACCTATATTTTCTCCTCTATTTATGGGTAAATAGTAGGGTAGACTGGGCTCTTTAGTCTTGGTGAGGCAGCCAGTCTAGGAGAAAGAAAACTTCAAACCTGTTAAATTCCGCTTAAAATAGACCTTGTGTCACATCCTGCTTGTGCAGAAGGGTTAGTAAATACCATATATTTTTTTTTCCTTTTTGTTTTAAACCAGGTATAGTCCACTTAAAAATTGACCGTGTGTTGCATCCTGTCCATGGTCAAAGAGTTGGGTTAATTCGAACACACCATAATGTTCAAGTAAAATGTTGTCCTAAAAAAAATAACAGGAAAAAATCCAACAAAATGTGAAATGTTGAATAAACCAACACAAACAATTGATTCAATTATTATTTCATCTTTATTTATTAAAACACTTCATCAGAGTGAATTTAATAATTTACAAAAGGATAGACAATGAGAAGATAAAGGGAAGGGAAAAAGAAAAAGGAAGAAAAGACATAGTGAAAGAAAAAGGGGAAGGAAAAAGAGAAAAAAAATGTGTGGGTGTCAAAGAAGAAAATATGATGGATCTAAGCAACTGGAAAAGGAAAACAATGTATACAAATTGAGACATCATAGCAGATAAAAATTGGGCGAGGAGAAAAACAGAAAGTGTATGAAAATGTATTTATGTAAGAAAAATAATTACAAGTATGAATTTATGGTAGGGAAATAAAATGGTTTAATTTTTATGATTGTCATTGTTATTATCTATTGTCAAACTTAATATTATTCTCATATATAATATCTTTTGCCAAACTGGGTGAAATAGGGAAGAAAACAGAGTGTTGCTTGATAATGTGGTTGGAATGTGGAAAGCCAGGATATTAAAAAAAACATTACCTCTTACTCTTTTTTTTTTTCTTTTCTTTCTTCTTTTCACTTTTCATTATGTTTAATTGAAACAGATAAGTGTTATCACTTCCAAGCACTCACCCTCTCTATCTATCTTTCCCCATCTCTCTTTTTTTCTTTATTCTTTTCTCTTATATTTTTCTATGTAGCATGTCTTTTTCTTCCCTTTCTTTCTTTATAATAAAAATAGATTGGTCCATTATTTACCTGAAGTGACGACACTCATAAGAAATAAGATTTCGGCGGATAAGCAACACCAGATAATCGGAATTTACATTTTTGCATTTCATCTTGGAAAATTTGGACGGTCTCATTTTAATCAGAGGGTGTTGTAACATGATAACGGTAATACAATTTAGTAACACAAGTATTATTATATAGATGTTGCTTTGAATTATTTAAAAATGCAAAATTAGTCTCTGAATTTTTTTTTAATTACCTTTATCAGGTTGGCTTAATAGCCAATAGGGAGGGTTAGCAGTTTTCTGGACAAGTTATGAGAGAGGTGTTTATCAAAGTTTATGGTTTGTTAATGTCTGCTAATAAGGCAGCCGCCCTGTCAGCTGGGGCATTAGAATGCACTGACTGCACCTCTGCAGAGGGGTAAGACTCCTCCAATGGGGCCATCTGTTGGCCGTGGGTGGTGACCTGTGATGCTTAAGGATAGAACCCAGGTGGATGAGCAGTCCATGACTTGCAAAACTCCACTTTGGCCCTTTCTTGGGCAAGACATGGTCGGAGAGGCCCTCTCCGATCAATCGGCTAGTCACATCAAGCCCTAGCACCTATATGATTTTCCCAACCCTATTGTCCTTATGGCAAAGCCCAACCCTTTTTATCATATGGGTGCTAGATTGCGGTGGCTTAGGGTCTACATGTCCTGGAATGACGTTAAACTCTATCTGAAGGTGAGGTTCCAGTTTTGGAGGTTTGGGGAATGTAGAACACCCCTTCATCACCATTGCTCCCTGGTCCACTCTGATCCGGAGTGGTAGTACCTGTTAGGGTCCCATCTATGGGTTGAATAGAGAAATGTGTTTATAAAAATCATTGAGTATCCAATAAAAATTACTTTATTTCAAAACCTTATCAGCATTAAATGACCCATTGAGGTTAATATGCTGTAAACCAAACTAAACCAAACCAATAAGGCAGTATGCAAGGAGATTTGTTTCATGCCTTTTTTTGATACATGAATGTGAAAGGAAGCAACATAAGGGAAAACTGACACCCACCTTTTTAGCTGGGGTTGAAGAATATGCCAACTGCACCTCTGCAGAAGCGTACAATCCTCCAATGGAGCTACCTGTTAGCTGTAGGTGTCAACCTGTGATGCTTAAGGACGGAATCCTGGTGACTGAGCAATCCATGACATGCAACTCTTCACTTTGGTTCTTACTTAGATTAGACAGGTGGTCAGAGATACCCCTTCTGATCAATCAAGCCCTAATACCTATTTCTCTTATGGCAAACTCCCAACCATTTTTATCATATATGTACTATAAAGGCAGTGGCTGAGGGTCTTACTGTTCTGGGTATGATGCTGAACTGCATCTTGTGGTGAAGTTCCATTTCTGGAGCTCTGGGGAGTGTGGAGTACTCTTTCATCGCCATTACTCCAGTTCCACTCTTGGAGTGGTAGTAACTGTTAGGGTCTGTAGTGTCCTAATATCTTGACCTGGCGAGATTAGGGAAAATCTCGATAGGACGAGACCCAAAAATAGGGATTTTTACTACTAATGTGGACATACAGCCACACAGACCTCAATTGTACATATTCCCGTAATAAAACCTGTTTATAAAACGTTAACCCTGAGTTAGTTCTCTACAGGGTCCCATCTATGTGTTAAATAGATCAAAAACTCAGTTTTAAAAAATGTGTTTAAAATAATTGAATGCCCAACAAGAATGAATAAAACAAAACGTCTTTGACATAAAATAACCCAACAAGGGTTGACATGACGTAAAATCCAACCAATCTAACATTTTTGAAAACTGTGACAAACCTCAACTGCTTCCTGAATCTCAATCAAATACAAATAAACTGAGCATTGGTTCCAAATCACCAAAGTTAAACAGTGATGAGCCTGTTTTGTTCAATACTTAACTGGGTGACCACTTAAGCAACCACAGGTACTGTAAGCAAGCTGAGTCATCAGTTTGTCAAAATTGACTTGATTCGGCATTAAATAACCCGAAAAGTGTTGATATGTCGTAAAAAAAATAACCAACCAACAAATAAACTGCTTTTGAATAAAATTTTCCTTCAGACAAATAGTAAAATAAGATGATTTGATTTTACATTTTATGTGATGAACTTTTGACGCAAAAACAATCTCCTTGGTCTAGCGAAAAGGAGATAGACTCCTTCGCTGATTGGCTGATACCGACTTTAGGCCACCTCGACGATTTTACTTTACTTTTATTACTATTTAAAAAAGTCTGTCTCTCTTGAGTTTTATTTGCTTCGTATTTAAAGACAAAATTTTTCATAGGGGAAAATTATGCTCAACACCGCTTTGAGATTTCCATTATTGTTTTTGTTGTTTTGATACAGACGAAATAATTTGAAAATCGTAATTTTCTGTTTTGTTTCTAAATTCTATTTCCTTTGAATAATTATCTTAAATCTCATTGCTATGAATAATAACTGAACAAAGAAAGTTAATTGTGTAGACAAACATAAAAATAAATTCTTATCAAATTCTTAACCCGTTTTTAGTTTCTAGAGAAGAAATAATTTTACATTTAATTATTTACTACATCGTCTATTTCATTTTTTATTTTTGATGATTCGATTGCACATTCAAATAAGGTAAGTCGGAAAACTTGACTACTTCCCTTAAAATATAAACTAGCTACTGGCAAAATGAACCTAAAATGCGTTTTTGACAAAATTACTTTAGCCCCCCTCCCCCCCATTTAGAAAATAATTTACCAAAAATCAGGGAATTATCGGATTTTAATGAAATTTTCAGTGTTTATTTATTAATGAATGATCTTTATAATGCATTATTTATTCTATTTCAAAACTTTCTCATTTTTTTCAGGTCGCTTAATTTTGACCCCCTCTTATGTTGGGGACGTAACATTTTTTTCAAGTTGGTCTTATATTGTACTAATTACAGTGTAAATAAAGAGATAAAAGACCGAAGTTATGAATAGAAACAAAAAAAATTTACGGTGGCTTTTCTATGAGAAAATAAGTACCGAAAATCGAAAAATAAAATGTAAAAAAATGATAGATAATTAATTTTTTGGAGATTTTTTTTTTTCGATAATTATTTAATAAACATAGCCTATGATTCAATTTTTTGTATGTATGTTTAATGTTTATTTAACAGGGAAAAGAAAAATACCTTATTTGCCTCTTAGTCAAGGTTTTAAAAGTACGGTAATATCAATACAAAACTGGAATTTTTAGACCTTATCTTTCCGATGTTGGCGTCATTGGGGAACGAGTTTTGATAAACAGACCAGGCTTTGACTTGTTTAACTAAACTTTTCTCGGTTCCCAGTGATACCTGCATTGAAAAAGGTCTACAAAAAATTCGGCCTCGGGTTACCCTTGCGGGTTTTAAACTGGGATATCTTTTTTTTTTCTTCTGGTGAAATCGATTCTATTAGTTCTCTGAATGTTTGAAATGAGGCTTGGTGATTAGTATTATCTGCATTATTCGGACTATTGTCCTCATCTTTATTGATATCTGTACAACGTTTCGGCCTATATGCCCTCCTGCCTTCTTCAGGTATTTTTTGTCGGACTCGGGAACCTTCTTTTTGAACTCGGGAACTTTCTTGTCGTAGTCATGAACCTTCTTGTCATAATCGGGAGCCATCATGGAACTTTGAACCTAACCCTTTATTCTGTCCACAGGGGTATCCTGTTCTCATTCCGCTAACCATAGCTGGGGTAGGAGTTGTGTTAATTATTTTTCTATGTTGCTGCCGCCGCTCAGGGTTCAACCCGGAATCCAGAAATAACTGTCACTTAGAACTGTCTTAACCTAACTACCTTATCCACTATTGTACGGATAACAATAAAGATGAGGACAATAGTCCAAATAACGCAGATCATACTAATCACTTCTATTAGTTTTATAACATTTTCAGCTATTCCAACTTAATTCATTTTCTTGATAGTTTTCTGTATTTTTAAAATTAAGTATTATAGGAATAATACTACTTTATGCAAAGATGTTGTAGGGTAGGGCCTCATGTTTGATTTACGGGAGAGAGAGCAATAAAATTCTAGCACCGGCCATATATATATATATGTGTCATCCACAGACACATGTTTCAACGTTTACATCTCATCAGTGCGGCTTGACTTTTTTAACAGCTACTTCTAACTGGGGGCGAAACCTGACAGAATTTTCGTCTGCCAAGTTCCTTACCCTTAAGGCCATCAGCGACTGTCAGTCCGGGGTTAACAATTATTTGATACATACTTACAGGATATATGTTTTTACAATCACTCAAGTCTGTAAACAACATGCGAGTAAATGCTTACGCTAAATGGTGAAATTTCAATTAATGTCTCCCCTACAGTGCTCTACCATGAAAATTGGGAGCATATATATATATATATATATATATATCCCGGCTGTAGGTAGCTCACGAATGTCTAACCACACTGAAGCGACTTGATAAGTCGAAACAAGTGTCTGTGGATGACTATATATATATATATATATATATATATATATATGCATTCTTTCATATTAGTGAAAAACTTATATAGACGCATTAACATTTCTCTGTATAAAATGATATAATTGTCATGCATTGAGCTCTCCTGTAGACTTGAAAGAATCTGTCCATGGGTGTGCATATATATATATATATATATATATATATGTGTGTGTGTGTGTGTCCCCCTCCTCTCTTTCTCTCTCTCTCTCTTTCTGCATGTATAGGTATGAATATGCATTTGTAAGTAGATAGAGGATAAAAATGTTCCTAAATAGAAACATTCCCACCACCAACTCATCTAATCTATTGGATATATATATATATATATATATATATATATATATATATCCACTAGGCCATGTGTCCAATTGTCCAGATCTCCAGATTTGAAGTCTCACCATCAGATGCAGTTTACTGTCATATCAAGGATGTCCTTTTTATGGGTATTCTTATATCTCTGTAAAGGATAACAGTCAGTATATTCCAAGCCACCCTGGTAGAGTGGCTTAATGAGTCTAGGTTTTACCATTCCCTGGCAGAGGTCAAGAAGGTGTTTCTGAGACTTTGACATGACTCCATACAAGGTCCCTAATGGCCAATTCTCTTTGTGTCTATATCTTTCTTCCCCTCTAATATTTCTTGACTACCTTCTTTTTATATAATGTTAGTTTCTCTGGAGAATAGAGAGAGAGAGAGACAGGAGAATTTGAAGTGTATTTCTATGTTAAATTTTGCAACCAACAACCCGTAGCTTAAATGAGGTCAAACATTCGCTTTATTTCGAAAGATAAAAAAATGATTTTAAAGTTTCTTCTGGCCATATCTTTTTTTTTTTTTTTTAATTTTATTCGCTTTGCTAACTCCCTTTTCCTTAATCTCAGTTATCTACCCAGAGCTGAATGGGTGACCTAATGGGTCATGTTTTGTCTCGTATATATATATATAAAGATGTGTGATTCCATGACGTTATCCTAAAAACCTGAGAAACCATAGCTATGATAAAAATCAATTCCAATGAAAAAATTTTAAGATAAATTTTTTAATAGCATCTAAGTTTAAAGGAATATATTAAAATCATCCATGTGATAAACTTAGACATATACTCATTGAATTGCTATATATTCTAAATATGCTTCTTTTTTTTTCACAGAAATTATTTATTTACACTGAATTTGAATGGATCAAAATGTTTTGGTGACTCAAGATCAGGAGACATGGAACAGTTCAATCAACAAAAGTATTGTTATAAAGTTTGTGGAGACTCATTGTCTAAAAGTTTTAAAAAGAGACTTACAATTACATGCTAGAGAGACAATAAATCTTTGCAAAGTGTGTGGCTCTTTATTTTCACAAATGTCAGATTTGGTGGACCATATGCAAAGACACACTCTAGAGAAACCATATTCTTGTGATGTGTGCCAGTCTTGCTTTTCACGAAAGGCAGATCTAGTGCGACACGCGCGAATACATACTGGAGAGAAACCATATTCTTGCAAAGTGTGTGGATCTTCCTTTTCACAGAAGTCATCTTTGGTACGGCATGTACGAACTCATACTGGAGAGAAACCGTATCCTTGTGGAGTATGTGGAGCTGCTTTTGCAACAAAGTCGCAGATGGTGCAGCATATGCAAACACATACTGGCGAGAAGCCTCATTCTTGTGAAATTTGTCAATCTTCTTTTTCTCTGAAGTCACATTTAGTGATGCACATACGGACTCACACTGGAGAGAAACCATATACTTGCAAAGTGTGTGGATCTTCCTTTTCACAGAAGTCCTATTTGGTGCAACATGTACGGATACACACTGGGGAGAAACCATATTTGTGTGATGTGTGCGAATCTTCCTTTTCAAGAAAATCACTTTTGGTGCAACACATGCAAGCACACACTGGAGGGAAACCATACTCTTGTGAAGACTGTGGATCTTCCTTTTCACAGAAGTCTGATTTAATGCGACACATACGAATACATACCGGAGAGAAACCATATTTTTGCGAAGTATGCGGATCTTCTTTTTCACAAAAATCACATCTAATGCGACACATGCAAACTCACTCAGGAGAGAAGCCACATTCCTGCAAAGAGTGCAATTCTTCCTTTGCACAAAAATCCTATTTAGTACGACATATGCGAACACATACTGGAGAGAAACCATATTCTTGTGTTGTGTGTGGTTCTTCCTTTGCTGAAAATTCAACTTTAAGAAGACATATCAAGATACATAGCTAAAAAAATTTTAATTATTCATTCCAGAAAACACACTTGATACAAAATACATAAATACACATGAAAGAAGGAAATTATACATGTGAGTTTCTTTTTAATGGAAGTTAGATTTTGTGTAGTATATAAGGACTCTGGAGTAAAATTATTTAAAACTTCATTAAAATATTGATATATGTTTGGTTTATAGATTGATTTTATAAGGCTTATTACAAGGCAAAGGAAGAAAAGGCAATGATTATATTGTTCATTTACCTGCAATTTTATTTTTTCATGTTTCCTTAATATTTCGAGATTAATATCCCATCTTCAGAAGACCTCAGGCTGTCCATATTTGTCCATGTTAGAGTGGAGGTAGTAAATCTTCATGGTCTCCAAGGTCTTCTGAAGGTGTGATATCAATACCGAAATATCAAGGAAATATTAAAAAAATAAAAATACAGGTAAATGTGTTACATAATTATTGGATCCTAATACATTTTTAAGGTAGTGTAGAAATCGTTATGGCGATTAGTGCAGCTGATGGCCTTGAGAGTGAGTGACAGCGCTTGACCTCACTCTGACCTTGCCTTGCAGGGATGAATCGTGAGAACCGGAACCCCCATAGAAGGCCCTGTTCCAGTTTAAGAAGTAAGCAACTCAGTCAGTTAGAAGTTAGAAGCCGAGCTAGCAAGATGTAAGGATCCGCGTGCATTGTCTGGTTTGGGGATTTATAAATAAAGTAACATCAACGTAAATCGAAGTCTTGTGTTTATTACCTAAAAACTAACAATAACACAGGGCTTCTGATAACAAGAAATCCTAACAGAAACCAGACCCGAAATCCCCATACAAGAAAGACCAGACCTTTAGAAGATATACCAGACCAAGATGTTAGAAGATAGAACCAAAGCCGGCCAGAAGAAGAGACGACTAGAAGTAAGAAGTAAGAAGGGTATACAACGTTATATAGATTTGGTATTGTGAAAACCCTAGTATATAACAAATGAACATACTGCTTACATTTTCTTCCTCTGTATTGTGATAAGCCTTTGAAATCAATCTATAAGCAAAGTAAATACACAATGCTTCAAGCAAACTATAACTCTTTTGGAGTTATTTACCAACCCCTCTACATGAACAGGATGCGACACAAGGTCAATTTCTTAAGCAGAGTTTAACAGGTTTCTTTTCAACTGGTTGCCTAACCAAGGTTAAAAGCCCAGTCTACCCTACTATTTACCCATATCTGGAGGGAGAATAGTTTGATTCATACCTTTCCTAAGGGTGTTAGCACTATGTGAAATGCAAACAGCCTCATCCAGGATTTTGAATCCCCTCATTGTGTCCATTTCCTATTATGGTAACCATTACATCATGTGCCCTCATTAAAAATTATGGATATTACCAGATAAAATTTGGAAACACTTTTATGCAAATATCCTTGAAAATCAAAAATACTTTCAAGTTATCTCCCTTTATACAGATATAGGATAAATGGTAATCTTCAACTTTTTACTTGTAAATTCCTACCATAAAATTAGTTGAACTCAAGGGAGGTTACTCTGAATGACTTTTTTCTTTTTATTATTAAATAAAGGTAATCTTCAACTTTTTACTTGTAAATAAGTAAGTAAAATAAAACACTATGATTTATTTAATAAAAAAAAAAAAAAGGCAATTTATAAAATAAATAAATAAATAAACAAACAAATAAATAAGTAAAATAAACACTATGATTTATTTAATAAAAAATGAATAAATAAACAAACAAATAAATAAGTAAAATAAAACACTATGATTTATTTAATAAAAAATTGAATAAATAAACAAACAAATAAATAAGTAAAATAAAACACTATGATTTATTTAATAAAAAATTGAATAAATAAACAAACAAATAAATAAGTAAAATAAAACACTGATTTATTTAATAAAGAAATGAATAAATAAATAAACAAATAAATAAATAAAATAAAACACTATGATTTATTTAATAATAAAAAGAAAAAAGGCAATAAGTCTCCTCAGGTGTCCAGGACTTTTCTGAGTATTCTGGCACAATGTGCCTAATTTATTAATGAAAAAATATATATTCATTTAATAATAAAAAGAAAAAAAGTATTCCGAGTAACCTCTCTTGAGTTCAACTAATTTTATGGTAGGAATTTACAAGTAAAAAGTTGAAGATTACTGGATAGTTTTTTGCAATTTATTTATCTCTAAAAGACATGAGAATGATTTCATGACTTTTCCATTAGCATCTCAAGAGATTTACACCTGGTGTTGAATTCAGAATTATTCTTCTCTAAGACTGGTTGCCAATAAAGACTAGTAAGCTTAGTCTACTCTGCTCATTTATCAATAACTGAATAGAAAAGAGATGGATTCATGATTTTTCCATAATTATTTTATTTCAAAACTTTAATTAGGTATTTCTGCTTTGATAAATTAATATACAAAATTCATCTAAAATATGATTTTAAGTTTAAAATGTCATATCATTAGTTTCTAAAGAATATTTTTTTTAATAACTACTTTACTTTAGTATCATTTATCCATATGTTTTTGATCAAAAAATTGTATTGGAAATTTAGCACCTGCCCCTTTTAAATGGAACAAATAGTGATGTATATATTTTTTTCTTTTATAAGATAATAGCCAATTAAATAATTATCGAAATAAGTAAAAGAAAGAATCTCCAAAAATTTTTTTTTTTTTGTTTTTATTTTCATTTTATTATCCGATTTTCGGTACTTATTTACTACCCGAGCAGATTCCTTAATTTCTTCTTCCCCTTCTATTCACATCTTCAATCTTTTGTCTTTTTGTTTATGCAGAAAAAAGAATCAATCACATATAACTCCACTGATATATTATGTCCCCAAAATAAGGGATGGGGGTAAAATTTAAGTGACCTGGAAAAAATCAGAAAGTTTTTAAATAAAATAACTGATGCATTATAAAATACATTCATTGCTAAATCAGCACTGAAAATGTCATTAAAATCAGATAATTCCCTGATTTTTAGTAATTTTTTTAAAACAGGGGATGGGTAAATTTGTTTTGTAAAAACACGGATTTTTCGACAAATTGGGTAACAAAAACCCGCTAAGAAAAGCCACCAGTGAAATAAAGGTAATCCATTTGAATTCTCTGCTCCTTTAAAATTTTAATGTGAAGTTGTATCTTCTTTTTGGCAGAATTCTCATTTGGTGTGACATATGCGTACATACACAGGAGGAAAACCCTATTCTTGTGAAATGTGTAAATCTTGATTTGTTACCAAGGCAAATTTAGGAATACATATGCGAATGCACACTGGAGAGGAACCACATATTTGAAAAGTTTGTGGATCTTCTTTTTCGATGGCATTCATACTTAGTGAATCATATGCATACACATTCAGGAGAGAAACCATATTCCTGTGAAATTTGTGGATCTTCATTTACTACAAAGGGATATCTAGTAGTACATATGCGAATACACATAAAAATGTACTATTATAGTATGTGACCTATCTTTTGAAATGTGGGCTACAAAATCATATCTCTCTTATAGTATGTGGCCTACCATAAAAAGTATATTATAAGGTTATAATAATAACTGCTAACCCTAACCCTAACCCCTAATCCTAACCTTAAACCCTAAACCCTAACCCTATTTTAGAATTAAAATACATTGTTAGCGAAATCTTTTTTATTAACTATCCATAGAGGCACATGGAAAATAAATAAGCATGTCTTTTTTTATTAAAATCAAAAACTATTTTAGTATAAAAACACGTCTTTGGTTTTTGTCGGCTGTTGATTTTGTTTACTAATAACCGGTGAAAAGCAAAATTCAGTTCCTTTCAAAACTGATCTCAGCTAGTGTGCCTATTAGTAACTTGGTCTGAGTTTTTTTTTAATCACTGCTAAATTTTCAAGTAACTTCTTTTGGGTTGTTGATATTTTGAATTTTTCATTTTATTTTTCAATCTGGTTTTGAGCTTTCTAGAGATTTGAAAAATAGGATTATTTTTTTTTTTTTATTCAAATGACAAAAAGGTTTAAAAAAATACTACAATGTTAATTAATTAAAAAAATAGTAAAATATGCTATTCATTATCAAACTAATTCCTTAATGAATAAAGTACTGAAAATTTCATCAAAATTGGACAATTCCCAGATTTTTGATAATTGAAAATGAAAAAAATTGAACATTTTTTCATTATGTCCCTTTTGTTATTTTGAACGTACCTAGTGATCACTTAAGCAACTGCAGGTACTGTTAGAAAACTGAGGCCTGCACATCAGAACTAAGTAAAATAATAAGAAATGAATATATTGTTCAATGGTAAACAAGACTTCAAAGTGAAGACATAGTTGACTAGGTACCAACAATTATGGCATCATAGACATATTTTACAGTACCAAAACACTACCCTTGATTGAAAAAAAAAACTTACTAAAATCAGGGAATTATCTGATTTTAATGAAATTTTCTGTGTTGATTTATCAATAAATAAATTTTATGATGCCTCAGTTATTTATAAATATTCTGATTTTTTCTAGTCACTTAATTTTAACTGCCCCTACTTATTTTGGGAATGGAAAATATTGGCGTATTGTATAAGCTAAAATAATTTCTCTATAAGTAAAAGTACCGTAGGTGTGAACAGAATAAAAAGTTATCTTTTAAAATGAAACATTTTGGATGAAAATAAAAACCAAATATCTGAAAATTAAATTTTAAAAAGGAATTAATTTTTTTTTTTTAGATTTTTAATTACTCTGTTGAATATGAAATATTATCTGTGAAATAATTATACATTGATAATAGATCTGTTTAAAAAGGTGGAGGCTAAACTTTAAACTGAGATTTTTACATTAATGTTTAAATCAACTGACTAAATTAAGCTTGTAATTAAATAGATATTTTTTTGTAATTGAAAAATATGAATTTTAAAACTAAAAATTATTGACATTTGTGGGGATTAAAATAAAACTAAAATAAAATTAGAATAAGAAAAACAACAAACTCCCATGAGCCTTCACTAGAAGAACCATCTGTGCATGTGCTGCAAAAAGGACTGACTCCTGACTCCCAAAAGTATATCTCAACCATTTGTGTATAGGCCTTAACTGTGAATAGTTGCTTCATCAACCAGGGGATATCCTCTTGCCACTGGCGACTATGTCTGGTCAATAAAGCCTAAATCATAAAACCACCTTCTGTCTCTGTCTCTTTCTCTTTCATTCCTTAAATTCCTTCCTTTTCAGTGCGACCACCAAATGAGAAGGGGTAAAAAGTGAAAACCTAAGACACACAACCAAGAATATCCAGCTACTTTAAATCTTTAAAACACCCAAACCTCTTGCTACCCATACGTTATATTTTAAATCAATTTTTATTGATTTGTCTAATATAAAATACTTAGAAATGTATGGAGGCCAGAATTTTATTTTTTATTTAAAGTATTATGATTTGTTTCTCTTGCCTTTCTACAAAAAATAATGAAGTGTTACTGTTGTATTTTAGTTACTAGTTTTAAAGAAAAACTGGACCATACGACCTTTAGGCACCTCATTTGCAAAATTAATTCATAAGGACATTTTTCCCATTTACACCATCAAAATCTGGTTGTTTGTTAACAGACGATTTTTCGATTTTTTTTAAATTATAAAACTAACCCCTAACCCTAACCCCTAACTAACAACCTGATTTTGACGATGTAAATGGAAAAAATGTCCTTATGAATCCATTTCACAAAACGGGTGCCTAAAGGTCACATGGTCCGAAAGACTTAAAAGATTTAAGATAAAGATAAGTTCCCTTTATTATTACTATTTTTAATTCAAAAATATTTAATTAATTAAATTTGAATTTTATATTCTTCCTTTTAAATCAAAAGTAGTGAATCTTGATTAAATAGTAATACAATAGTAATAATGAAATACAACAGTAATAGTAAAAAATAGTAATGTTTATTACTGTTTTTAATTTAAACATTCATTGTAATTTAAAATAAATTGATTTTGTATTTGTTAAATTTAATTTCATTTTCTTTTCACTTTTGACTTTTTTTTTTTAAAGACTATAAGTTGTCATTCTTGTTTAGTTTTTTCACAGAAAAAGTTTAAAATGTTAGTATTTATTTTTCTAGTGATGATAATAATAATAATAATAATAATAATAATAATAATAATATCCTTTCAGATAGTATATTAGGTGTGAGACCTGTCAGCTGTTCCTTATAAACATTCTTAATTCCACAGAATATTTATAATCTTTCCACAGATTATCTAACATTGCCTTAAAGGGGTTTAGGGATGGGGTTTTCACTATTGATGATGGTAGTTTATTCCATGTATTCACCACTCTGCTGTTACTAAAATAATTTTGTCTTGCATTTTACTTTACAAATTTTTTTTAAGAGGTTTAATTTATGACCCCTGGTATTGATATTTTGAGCAATGTTTAGTAGGTCAACGTTTGTTGAATAAAAACCATGTGTATATTTGTAGACTTCAATCATATCCCTCTTGTATGTTGATAAACTTGGTAAGTCAATATTCCTAAGTCTTTCTTCATATGAAAGGGTTTTTAAATCATTCACTACTTTAGTAGCTCTCCTCTGAACTAAAGTAAATTATTTCATTTTTTTTTCATTTAGGTTTAGTGATGTTACTTTAAATAAATCATTGTGCTTTTGAGCTTCCGTATTTTCAAAATATTTAGTGGGAAAATGTGACAACCACAACAATCTAATTCATCATTTAAAAGTAGATTATTTATGTGTGCTCTCAATAAAAACTGGACATTACTTGTCTAAAAAGTTACCAATTTGTGAGTAATTTTACTGCACAGTGTATTTAATGTTTTTTGTTGTTTATTTCTAAGAAAAAACTTTTGATAAGTATTTTAATATGTTAATATAGGTACCAACAATTATGATGTCATACACATATTTTACAAAATCAAGTCATTACTCCTGACTGAAATGAAATTACCGAAAATCAGGGATTTATTTGACTTTAATGAAATTTTAATGTTACTTCATCAATGAATGAATTTTATAATGCATTGGTTTTTGTTGTTTTTTAAAAGGGAGGGTAACATGATCTTTTTCATTATCCATAAAGAAAAAGAACAATCATTAGTAATGATTTTTTATATATATAAAATTCTTGGAAAATATGTTGTGCAAAATTGCGTGTTTTTAAACTTAAATTTTTAGATAGATTAAATAAAGCTTGATCTACGGTTAAAATATCAAGTTCAATATGCCTTCTTCCAGATATTTAAAATTCACCATTGAATTTTTAAGTGAATACAAATAGGTCAATTGAATCAGTTTTGTTAACTTTACTTATATTACTTACAATGGCAGATTTTGTAAATTTTCAAGCTAATTTGATGTTTAAAATGTATTAGAAATTAATTATATATGTAATATTATTTTGCTTTTTGTCACTCATGCTCAGCATGTTACTATTTTTTTTACTTAAACAAAAATGTGAGTGCACAAATTGGTGGTAGTTGTTTTTAAAATTACAAAAAAAGAAAGAAAAAAAAACTCCACACAAAATTTCTTGAGTTTTCAGAAAATAACTTTTAAATTTTTAAAGAACATTTTTGGATATTGAATTTCTATATTTTTCTATTTTTTCTATGTTCTTCTTCAGGATTTGAACTTTGTAGAAATGTAAAAATTAAAGATCGGAAAATGTGGCAAAGGTCACTCCCCTATATTCTGAATTGATAAAAAAAACTTCTTTATTTATAATTTAAAAAAAAAAGCTACTTATTATAAAATTAAGTAATTAATTAATAATTTGACGAAAATTTCATTAAAATCAGACAATTCCCTGATTTTTGGTAACAATCTGAAAATTTTAAAATTTAATTTTTTTATTACCTCCCTTGGCGATGTTTGACCATACCTATTTATTTAATATGTATTAAAAATAAATTACATATGTGATATTATTTTTTAAATTCCTTTTTTTATTGATGTTCATTATGTTACTACTTTTCGAGGAAAACTAAAATTTGACCTTAAATAATCGATTTAATTAATTTCATTTGTGTTTTTTTAATAATTTTTTTAAAAGTGAAAATGTCCACATTTTTTAGGGTCTCTGAAGAAATGATTCTACCGGCCAACGGTTAACAAGACTACTGAATGAACAATTCACCGGCGGTGTCATCTTTAGGAAATCATAACTCAGCGTTTGTGATAGCAATTTTCCCATAAACATCTCTTTGTGACCAAGCCATTACACCTCACACACAACACAGGAACAACAGACCACAATAAGTAAGTAAGAAAGAAAAAATATTATTTTCAGAGTTTTTAATTAATCTGATGTACATGAAATATAATTTTCTTTTTGATTATTAGAAAATAATTCTATATCTTTCGTTTTTCTGCTTAAACAGGGGTTAGTTCTGTTTAAACTGAGATTTAAATTAATGTTCTTTTATAGCTAACAAATCTAAATATGTTATTGAATAAATCTTTATTTTTTTTTTTTTACTAATCAAAAAATATAAATCTTAATGCTATAGTATAATTTCAACGTTTTTAATTTTAAATGAATTTTATTTATTTATTAGATATGAAAAATCATCGACTAAGAAATTATGAAAGCATATGTATCAACAAAATAGGCGCCGATTTTCACTTTAAAACGAGTTGAAATTAATTAAATCGATTATTTAAGTTCAAATTTTTGTCTAAGTCGAAAAGCAGTAACATAATGGCCATCAGTAAAAAAGAAAAACAATAAGTTTTAATACACATTAGACAATAAATTAGCCTGAAAATTATTTTTTTGATTTTAAGAAAACGTTATAAAAACTTAAAAAAACAACAACACTTTCTTCTTAGATATTAATAACAAAAAACTACGGAGTTTCAAAGATGACGTAAAATCCGTATTTTACCAAATAGCCCCCCAGCCCCCATTGAAAAAAATACAGGGAATTATCCGATTTTAATTAAATTTTCAGTGTTATATTTATCAATGAATGAATTTTATAATGCATTAGTTATTTTATTTCAAGACTTTCTGATTTTTTCAGGTTACTTAAATTTGAGCCCCCCATTTTCTTATTTTTGGGGCACAAAATATAGGTGGAGTTATATACTTTTGAAACTAATTACAGTATAAATAAAAAGACAAAAGACCGAAGGTGTGAATAGTAGAAAAAAAAATTAAGGAAGTTATTCTTGTAGAAAATAAGTACCGAAAATCGGAAAATTTAAATGTAGAAAAATTTTTTTCGAGATTTTTTTTTACTCTGTTTTGGTATATAATTAGTTTCTAGAATATTAATAAAAAAAATTATGCATTGATATTTTGGTGATATTCGCAGAATTCCGTCCTGGCCTCCTGCCATAAAAAATGCTAGGCGGTGATAGCAGAAAAAACAACCTCCGTACGGATGAAGTCCCTACCGGTGCTGCTGAAGTGCTTAAGGCGTTTTTCCCGAAAAGTTAATGCGATAATTTACCCCCTCCAGTCTTTTTTTGACAAATAAATGTAAATATTTTAACTCTCCCCCTCTTTAAAATATTTTATGGGAGGGGACTAAATATTTACATTTACTTGTCAATAAAAATATGGCTTACTTTTAATGCCTTCAAATCACTATAAAAAGATAATTTGTCGATAAAAACGCCTTTAATCCGCTAAAAAAATCTTTTTTTTTCAGTATTGTTATGTTATTTTTTTTTTCGACAATCAATTACAAATAAAAAAAATAAAAACATTTTTTGGGTATTTTTATTTTATTTAGGGAGGGTTCATACCTTAGGGTTTTTTAAAAAATCTTTATTTATACTGTAATTCCCCCAAAATAAAGAGGGTGGTCAAAGTTAAGTGACCTGAAAATATCAAAGTTAAGTGACCTGAAAATATCAAGTTTTGAAATAAAATATCTGATGCATTATAAAATTCATTAATTTGAAAATTTCATTAAAATCAGATAATTCCCTGATTTTTAGTATTTTTTTTTTTTTCAATCAGAGGAGTTGATACCTATCAAAGAAGCTATCAGAGAAAATACTTTTTGCATCAATTCAAAATAAATATATTGTTTTTAAAACTATGAAAAAAAAAAATTTTATTTTTTTTATTTTAAGAAAATAACTTTTAAATTTTCAAATAATTTTTTTGGGGTATTGAATTTTTTTAATCCTTTTATATGGTTTTCAGAATTTGATCTTTCTAGAAATGAAATAATTAGGGACTGGAAGTGTTTTTTCTTTAAATGATTAAAGGTCAACCCTACCCCCACATTCTGAACTGATAAAAAAAACTTTTTTTTCAATATTTGATAAAACAATTTATTCATTATAAAATCAAGGCATTAAGGAATAATGTGATGAAAATTTTATTAAAATCAGACAATTCCCTGATTTTTGGTTATAGTTTGAAAATTTCTCTGAATTTTTTTTATATGAGGCTTGATAATTTGCATTATTTAGATTATTCAGACTATTGTTCTCATTTTTATTGTTATCTGTACAATGTTTTGGCTGATGTACCATCTGGCCTTCTTCAGGTATTTATTGTCAGACTCGGGAACCTTATCAAATTCGGGAACCTTATTGTCTTAATCGGGAGCCATCATGGAACTTTCAACCCAACTCTTTATTCAATTCATGGAGGTATCCTGTTCTCATTCAACTGAAGTTAAGATAATAGATAGGAAAGAATATTGGAAGAGAAGACAACTCAAAGAATCAGTTCATTTGATAGGCTAACCTCTTAAATAAACCAAGTATAGAGATGAATACAATATGGGAACCTATAATTTAAAAGGCTAGATTAGATTTTTTTTAAAAACGCAATATGAGTCAAGATAAAAAAAATAATACATAAATATAAAGATAAATATTCTAGGTAAAACAAGACATTAGGTTTATAAGTTCCCGAAATTCACACTGAATTGTTCAATTGGACACCTAGTGTAGTTGATATAGGCATTGAGTTAATACAGTTCTAAGGGACAGTTATCTCTAGACTGCAGGTTCCATCCTGGTCAAGGGTGACAGTAACATAGAATAATTAACACAGCTTAACACTTGTACCCAGATATGGTTAGTAGAATGAGAACAGGATACTCCCGTGGATTGAATAAAGTTCAAAGTTTTGATTACAACAAAAAGGTTTGAGAGTCCAACAAGAAATATCTGAAGAAGGCAGGAGGGCACATCAGCCGAAACGTTGTACAGATAACAATAAAGATGAGGACAATAGCCCAAATAATCTAAATAATACAAAGTTTGAAAATTTAAAAAAAAAAAAATTATTACCTCCCTTTGCGATCTTTAATCATAACTAGTTTAGCTAAATAAAGTCTAGTACCTGTACTAATTCTTGTTTTACTTTAGAACAAATGTCTTTTACATTTTGAATTTTTCTCTAAAAAGTAGAGATTCTTGTTTAATGTTTTCACATAAAAAGTTTTAAATTTTATTAAAATCAGATAATTCCCTAATTTTTGTTAAATTTTTTTTATCAATCAGGGTTAATGAATTGGTTCTATAAAAATAGTTATTCTACTTTTGGGTTTTGCTTAAAATTAAAATTTGTTTTTTAAAAAAAGGTGGGTGAGGTCCAATGGTACGTGTGTGTTAATATTTGAATTAATTTATTAAAATTTTTAGAATGTAAAAATTAGCAATTTAAAAAAAAATCTATATATGAATATGCTTATATCTCTGGTTGTCACATCCTGTCTTAAGTATACATATTAAACATTGTGATAGTTAAATTATACTGGGCAACACAATTTTTGTTGAGTTAGATCTGACACTTGCTTTGACTAACTTTTAAACTCTGAAACTAAAACTTACCCCAGTTTTCCTCTATTACATCAACTTTTTGAGTAACTGAATATACTGGCTTGCTTTCATAAACCATTAAAATACAGCATGTGACAAATTTTTGTTTATTTTATAGAATGTTTTAAAATTTAAAAATTTAATTATTTGAAAAATTGCTTGTGTAATGTTTGTAATAATTCATCTTGGTTCAATTCAAAGGGTATTGTTACTGTAAATCAAATTGTGTACAAGTAATTAAGGCACAGACTTCTTTTTATTATATGGCCTCACATGTAACATTGAGGCAGAATCTTAACAGTCTGTTGGCCTGATAGTCAATCTGTAGGTTTAAGCTGGAAAATGTTAAAAGTGTACAAAAATACAAACTGGTTGTTTTTATTCTTCTTCAGAAATGTAATATCAAAAGATCGAACATAAAAAGAATAGAAACCGTTATTAAAAAATTATGCAATAATACAAAACAAATAATTGTAAAAAGAAACTTACCAACAACCTCTTCGTAAATCAATTTTCTTTTGTCTTTTTTAAAGTAATTTACTGTTGTTTTCGAATTTCATCAGATGCAAGCCTTTGTTGTTGTAAAATATATTTACAACAATATTTGATGCAAATTTAAGTCCTTTTTCACTGTGTTGTTTACACGTAAAAATATATTTTGGAGAATAAGTTTCCAAAAATATTTCAGCAGACTCTCTTATTGTGGATTCATTATGTTTTGCAATGAATTATCTGCATAATCAAGTATAGCAAAACAAGTGCCAACAAATCCTGCCATTTGGTTAGATGGAACCGTAAGTCATTGTCAAGAAAGTAAATTGAAATACTGCTTCCCTATAGCATTATCCCTATCATTGCCTACCATGACCAGGGAACACATTTCACATTGAAAATGTTTAATTCATTTTTTGTAGATATAATCTGAAATTGTATATGCCACTTCTTTGCTGTCTGGTGACAAAGAGAGTCTTTGTATTTCTTAATAGTGCTGGGCCAAAATATCAAGAAGTATTGAGTGATCAGTTTTGAGAAATGGCTTCAGGTGTAATGTTTTCTTTTAAAAGAGACTGACAGGTCAGTATTCTTTCAGAACTCAATACTTCACACAGGCTCACCAAAAACCTACCACCACTCATGTTGATATTTTGAAAATCTATTTTCAAGTGGATCACTTTGCAATCTATGGGTGAAGATATATTTATATTCTTCCTCTAAAATTTCTTGCATAAGCATAGCCTGTGCTCTCAAAGTTACAACAAAAGCTTTAGGATTTTGCTTTATTAAACAAAAATCTGAATCTGTGCCCAAGACTCAACCTGATCAGATCATTTTTTGAAGAAATCGATTTTCCTATCATATGAATTTACTGCATTATTCAAAAAATGAGGTGTGTATTTTTCGTTTGAATTTGCTATCATCCACCAGCATAATATCAATTTAAGAAAGTTTGACATGTCAGTTCAATCAGGAAAGTAACTTTCACAAGCTGCAATAATGATCTCATTGAAAATGGCAATAGCTAAATTAACATTTTGTTTATTGTCACTAGGATGCAGTGCTTTGAATGTTAGCTTTGAGGCCTTACATAATTTATCATCTTGTCATATATTTTGTATATGTCAGACAAAGCTATATACCTATTCTCAGAAGAAATATGAATGTTTGATATTTCAAATGTAAAACAAGGAAATACAAACTTCTTTCTGCTCAGTAAACAATTCCAAATATTTTTTAATAAATGTACAGAGTCAAAAAAAAAAAATATTTTTAGGAGAATTAGGAATTGTTATGTAGTACTTTTTTCTTTCTCAAACTTATCAAGTAAAATGTTAAATGCACTTACATTGGTTGAATGATTATCTGAGCCCTAATAAAAAAATTCATCATTTAAAACATTTCAGAATTTCTTGAGAAAGCCACTCACAATTTACTGTTACTTCAGGGCAGGCTTTAATGACCAATGTTATTGTTTTTTATTTAAGACCAGTTATATGAATACTATTATACTTTTATAAAGTTCATCATCCCCATTTGCACCAGTGTATTCCCTACTATGAAATTGTGTTCCTTTTTCATTTAACATTAAAAGTCTTGAGAAAGATGACCTTTTTCACAGAGCGATTTTGCATCTGAAATTGATTTAACACCACCACTGTGAATTTTCTCTAATAAAGAAGAAAACAATATTGGGGACTTCTCCAGAGTGCAGTAGTGAGGCATAACGTATTATCTCTGAACAAAATGAAGGACAACCTCTTCATTTGAAATGTTGTCTTTTTTGTAATTCTTTTAATATTGAGTATGGGTGTTCTTCCACCACATTTTTAGATTATAATTCAGAAAATTTTCTAACATGCTAAATCTGGTGAGTTTAGGGTTGTGTCCATGTATAAACCATTGGGGTAATGGTATTGGGTTTCCATTACACTGGGGTTTAATGTGAAGATTTTTATCAATGCTAATGCATTCTTTTATAGATGGAAAATGTGTTTTGGTGTCAAAAACTATTCTATAAATTAGAATATGATCTTCTGTTTTTAAAAAATGCAAACCCTTTAAGACAAAACTTTTCTTCTTCCAATTGATTAAAATCCTGTATGGTGTCAGTTGAAAGAAAATCTTGTAATTCATCTGGTTTGTGAATATGTCGGATTTTCAGTTTCATCAATTCTGTTGAAATTGGCAAAAGAGACGTTTTTTTTATTTTTCTGAATGGATTGTAGAAATTGGATGCAAATCCCAATTAAGTTTGTTTCACTTTCCTTTCAAAATAAATTTCTCTCCAAAATTTTTGATACAAAGAACTGAATTTTTTGTAGGAAACCAGTCATTACGGTTAACAAATTTGATCCATTTCTCGAGAATTTCAGATTTTCCAAGAGGAAAAGAAAATGTTGAAACTTTTTCACTATCAGTATGATATCCACTAGTGCAGCCAAATGCAACACATTTGTTAACAATTTTTATAAACAAAATATTGCAAAAAAATTTAAAAATTAAATATTTGAATGCAAAGAATTTGGTAATTTTTACCAAATAGCGTCTATAAGGCAAAACACTGTATACATGATTGAAAAGCATAATAGCAAGGTAAATCACAGCCATTTATAATTTGTAGATTAGTAAAAGGCAAAGTGTAAATACATATTTTAATTTTGAAAAGAATTAGAATAACAACTAATAAATTTTACCAGCATTATTTTATTATTATCTCCGTTAAGTTTTTAAAGTTACCTCCCTTTCTATGTCAAGTTTATATGAAGCCCAGAATGAGTTAAAATTTAAATCAGCCTGTTAGAAACATCTCTCTAAATGTTACATATGGGCCATATGATAATGTAGGCTAAGGTTAGAAATTTACATGTATAGTTTTTTTCTAGAGTATTCAATCAGTGGACAATTTCACTTTATGCTCATAATCAGCCATCATATTTACATCCTATATACGTTGATACCATTCCTTCATGAACTTCAAATCATTAACAGATTTGAATTCAGATTCTGGAAGCCAATTCCTCCCCACCCAATACTTCTCTCATGCTCTACTGTCCCACATGCACAGAAAAGAGGTGTATTGTAACATAATATATATATAGAGAAAGAATAAAAAGAGCCAGTAGGTTAGCATTGAGAATTTGTATGGATGGATCAGCACTTCACCACATGGCATTTTTTCTACTGGTCAAGAAATGTCACATGGAAAAGTGGGGGAGAGGAAGAGTCAGAGGGGAGAATGTTAGGGAAGTTTGGAAAGTTGTGTTGATGGAATGAGATGTGGGCTCTTGCTCAGAGTAGTTTTGACTTAGGGGAAAAAATCCCCTTCCTCTTCAATAAAATAATGTAATTAGTTGACCATTGCTATTACTTACAGACAAACAATACAATTGTACTGGGTAGTAAGCTAGAGAGAAAAACTTGACATGTTAGAAGAAAACTAACTGTATTTTTTAAATCAGCATGCCAATTTTAGGCTAAATCAAATGAAAAATCAAACTCAACAGAAATTATGTCTAAAATTGTTCTCCAGTGTTATCATACAATAATATATTTTATTATGATTATTATAACTTTATAGTATTTGTAAATAGTTACATGTGTCTATTGAAATATAAAAGTGTATACATTTTTCAAAGTATGAATTAATATCACTTTTCTTAATTTCAATTTTGCTTTTTTTTCACAGATGTGTGGGTTGGAGAAAAATCATCTGTTGTGCTGATATAAAAGAATCTATTATCACTGGGAAGTTAACTGAATGAAAATACTCTGATTCAACACACATTTTGATCATAGAAGAAACTGCTAAAAAGTGTAAATCAACATATCCTAAAAGTTCCCTATCAAAAAGACATGGAAAACGAGACTGGAGAAAAAATAAGAGAGCACATTACAGAGAAACCATATTCCTGTGAAACATGTGGAAAGGCCTTTCCAATCAGGAAAATTTTGGTAGAACATATACGTACACACACTGGAGAAAAACCATATTCCTGTGAAACTTGTGGATCTTCCTTTTCAGTCAGGTCATCTCTGGTGCGACATGTAAGAACACACACTGGAGAGAAACCATATGTTTGCACAGTCTGTGAATTTTCTTTTCGGTCAGAATTCTCATTTGGTGCGACATATGCGTACACACACAGGAGAAAAACCATATCCCTGTGAATTATGTAAATCTTCATTTGCTACAAAGGATATCTTATTGGGACATATGCGAATACACACTGGAGAGAAACCTTATGTTTGCAAAATTTGTGGATCTTCTTATGTCTGGAATTCAGATTTAGTGCATCATATGCGTACACACACTGGAGAGAAACCATATTCCTGTGAAATTTGTGGATCTTCATTTGCTACAAAATCAGTTTTAGTGGTACATATGCGAACGCACACTGGAGAAAAACCATATTCCTGTGAAATTTGTGGATCTTCATATGCTACAAGGTCAATTTTAGTTGTACATATGCGAATTCACACTAGAAAGGAATCATATGTTTGCAAAGTTTGTAGATCATCTTTTTGTCGTAGTGGAAGTTTTAAGAAACACATGGAAGCTCACACTGGAGAGAAACCGTATGTTTGCAAAGTGTGTGGATTTTCATTTACAGCGAACCAAGGTTTGGTGGTACATATGCGAACACACACTGGAGAGAAACCGTATTCTTGTGAAGTGTGTGGATCTTCTTTTGTGTCTAGTTCAAATTTAGTGCGACATATGCGCAAACACACTGGTGAGAAACCTTCTGAATCCACCTCTGCAGAGGGGTAAGACTCCCCCAAATGGGGCCACCTGTTGGTTGTGGGTGGCAACCCGTGACGCTTAAGGATAAAACCTTGTTGATTGAGCAGTCCATGACTTGCAATACTCCACTTTGGTCCTTTCTCAGGCTAGACGGGCCGTCGAAGAGGCCTCCTCCGCTCAATCGGCTAGTCATGTCAACCCCTAGCACCTATATGATTGCACCAACCCTTTTTATCATATATGTGCTAGAATGCAGTGGCTGAGGGTCTACATGTCCTGGGAATGATGTTAAACTCTATCTGATGGTGAGGTTCCAGTTTTGGAGGTCTGGGGTATGTGGAGCACCCCTTCACCATTGCTCCCTGGTCTACTCTACCTGGAGTGGTAGTACCTGTTAGGGTCCCATCTATGGGTTAAATAGAAAAATGTGTTTATAAAAAAAATTGAGTATCCATTAAGAATGAATTTATTTCAAAACTGTATCTGCATCAGCACTGAGGTTGATATGCCATAAAATAAACCAAACCAATCAATGCAACTCAACGTTCTCCTGTACAAAAATAAAAATTAACACATTACAGATTTGTTGCTTATTCATGTGTTTAGGTCTCATTACTGAAATAAACAAGACCATGGTGTCAGATGTGGGATTGATTAAATGTTATTTTCTTCAAACTGAAAAAGTTTTATTCTATGTATTAATGATTTTGACTATAAATGAAATAGTCATTGATAAACTTATGCAATTCATGAGGGTATTGTGACATAAGCAATGACGTAGTTACAGACAGATAGATACCGAATCTCCATTACAATTTGTTTTAATTTCTACTTTGCATGTAATTTAATAAAAATGAGATTTTTAGAATGTTCAAGTATTAAACTCACTTTACACAACTAAAAAATAATACCACATGACTCTGGGAACGTAATACCAAACAGGAGTGTATATAATTGGCCCAACTTGGATTCCCTCCTACAAACCTTTTGGTGATTCCCAAATAGAAGTGTATATATATTTGCTAAAATGAAGGGTGGGGAGCTCTGAAAGTAGTTTTGACTAACGAGAAGAAAGCGCTTCTTTTGGTTTTAAAATTTAGCAAAAATTGATAATACACAGAAAAATAGCAAGTGCATGTTATGTAGAGACAATGATAAAACAGTTAATCATAATTAATAACTTAATGTACCAAACTGACAAAAAATATAAGAGTAAAGATAATTGGTCGATTTTTGTAGTTTTAAAAACAATATTTTTCTTTGAATTGATGAAAAAAAACTCTTTTCTCTGATTCAATTGATCTATTTTCATTCACTTAAAAATTCAATAGAGAATTTTAATCGTCTGTAAGGTAGCATGTTGTAAACAATATTTTTCTCATGAATAAATATTTAATTTATTTAAAGATGTAAATTTTGCACAACATAATTTGCAAGATATCTGTATTTAAAAATCATTACAAATGATTGTCAAAGGAAAGACTTTGTTTTTTGCATCAACTGTAAGAAAAATATTTTTAAAAGAGAAAAAAAAAAATGCTGTAAAAAAGGTGTTTTTCTTGGGTGTCATTCTAAAACGAGAAAACTCGATTTATGTTGGTCAACAAATTTGTTTTGGAAAATTGGGACTTTTCGTTCTCCTGCTTTTTTCTTTGCTTCCTTCATTCACTGATGCCTACTCATCGAATGACCCATCTCATCTTCAGGTAAGCAGGTGTCTTTTATCCTCACTACTTACCTAAAATACATCACACATCCTATAAGAAGGAACCTCTTCCCCCTTCTAGCTACTTTTTTTTTACAGCATGCCAGCAAGAACTCCTCAACTATATGCCCAGGTCCAACATGTAGTAAGTACTTTTTTTTTGCCATAGAATTTTTTAAAAAATAGCTGTTACATTTTCAAGTATCTTTTTTTTCGGTTGTTGATATTTTAGTATTTTTAATTTTATTTTTCAGTGAGGCATTCTGGTTTTGAGTTTATAAATATGTGAAAATTAGGGATTAAAAGGTTGAAAAAAAAAAAACAACACTACAATATTAGTAAAAAATAGTAAAATAAGCTATTCATTATAAAACTAATCCTTAATTAATAAAATTTAATTAAAATTGGACAATTCTGGATCTTTGATAAATGTTTGAAAATGAAAAAAAAAAAAAAATTATTTTCATTACGTCCCTTACATTATTTTGAACATACCTAGTGGTCACTTAAGCAACAGCAGGTACTATAAGAAAGGTGAGGCTTGAGTGTCAGAAATAAGTAAAATAAGAAATAAATCTAACGACCAATGGTAAGATTACAAAGTGAAGACATATTTGATTAGGTGTCATATTTGACTTGGTCACTTAACTTTGACCCCTTCCTTATTTTTTGGGGCAGAAAATATTGGGAGTGATGTATATAAGCTTGAATAATTTCTGTATAAGTAAAAGGATTGAAGGTGTGAATAGAATTATTTTTTTTTAATATAAGGTTTTAATAAATACCCAAAATCTGAAAATCGAATTAGAATTTTTTTTTTAGATTTTTTAATTGCTCTGTTATATATGAAGTATGATTTTCTTTTAAAATAATTTCTTCAGTGAAATAATTATACATCGATATTAGATCTGTTAAAAAAGGTGGAGGCTAAACTGTAAACTGAGATTTTTCATTAATTTTTAAATCAATCAACTAAACTAAACTTTTTCTCTGAATTTCTGAGATGAGACTTGATAATTAGTATTATTTGGGCTATTGTCCTCACCTTTATTGTTATATGTGCAAGGTTGATATGCCCCCTGGCTTTCTTCAGGCATTTCTTGTCGGACTCAGGAACCTTCTTGAACTCGGGAACCTTCTTGTCATAATCTGGGGCCATCTAGGAACTTCGAACCCAACCCTTTATTCAGAATGGAATAAATAAAGGGTTGGGTTCAAAGTTACGTGATGGCTCCTGATTACAAGAAGAAAGTTCCAGAGTTCGACAAGACAAACCTGAAGAAGGCCGGAGGGCACATTGGCTGAAACGTTTTACAGAAAACAATGAAGATGAGGATGATAGTTTGAATAATCCAAATAATGCTAAACTAAGCTTGTTATTAAATCAATATTTTTTGTAATTGATAAATATGAATTCTTCAAACTTAAAATTATAGCCATTATATTTTAAATCAATTTTTATTGATTTGTCTAATATAAAACATAATATACTTTAAAATGTATGGAGGCTGGTATTTGATTTTTTATTTAAACATTATGATTTGTTTCCCCTGCTTTCTGCAAAAAACAATCCCGTGTTACTGTTGAATTTTAGTTTTTCCTTTTAAAGAAAGACTTAAAAGATTTAAGATAAAGATAAGTTCATTTTATTATTATTACTTTTAATTCGAACATTCATTTTTAATTCAAAATGATTTAATTAAAATTGAATTTTATTCACTTCCTTTTAAATTTTTTTTTCTAAAAGTATTGAATCTTGTTTAAATTAAGCAAAATAGTAATACAATAGTAATCGTTAAAAAAAACTAATAAATTTATTACTGTTTTCAATTTAGTCATTCATTGTAATTCAAAATAAATCGATTTTAATATTTGTTAAATTTAATTTGAATTTCTTTGAAATTTTGACTTTTATTTTCTTAAAAGACTAAAAGTTTGATTCTTGTTTAGTGTTTTCACAGAAAAAGTTTTAAATTTTAGTAATTTTTTTTTCTAGTAAATTTTTTTTTTTATATAGGTTTAGTGATGTCTATTTAAACAAATTATTATGCTTCTGAACTTCCATATTTTCAAAATATTTAGCAGGAAAATGCGACAACCATCATAATCTAATTTCTTATTCAAACATTCGATTATTTCTGTGTGTTCTCAATAAAAACTGGACATTACTTTTTACTGCCAACTGGTTTTCATAAAAAGGGGACACTTGACACTCCTTACTGGTGTCATCAAGTTTATCTTAATAAACATCATGAAACTGTACAAGTAAAAACAAATAACATTCAATAAAAGGATAATAGCAAATGCTTTTTAAAGAAATGGGTGAACTGCTTACCGTGTTGCCTGTCCTGACCAGTGGCATAAACTAAAAAGTGTTTGTATATGAGTTCCCCTTACCACTTTCCGGTTAGGGATTCATACATTGCAGAAACTAGTATTCAGCACAATATGAAATTAATAAAACCCACTAAATTACTCTAAATTGGATACTTTGGTTGTAGTTAATTTTATAAACAAAAATAAGTATATAAAAATAAGATATAATTAACTGGTCGGTTTAGCAACAGTTACATTACTTGTCTAAATGTTACCAATGTGTGAGTAAGTCTTCTGTACAGTGTATTTAATGTTTTTATTTTTTTGTTGTTTATTATCAAAAATTTGGGTTATCTGCCCCTTAATCAGTTCCTGGAAGTCCAGACGCTAGGGGGTAGAGAGCCCTAAATTCTGAGAACAGCATCGGCAGGCACTGAGGCCAGAACAGCTTTAACAGGGTCAGCCCCGGAAATTCACAGAACAGTTTCAGCAGGCACTGAGAACAGGCAACCTCCCGTGAGAGACAACAGGCAGAGAACACATTAGCAGTGGCCAAAATAAGGTCAGTTTTAGTCTTGGCTCCAACAGGAATAAGACCTGATAAACTCAACAGACTACTGCAACAACAAGACACAATTACAGAAACATTGCTTCTAAAGTTAAGTAACATTTGTCTCTTTATGATATTTCCCGCCGAGTGAAGTTGTTTGGCAATTTTCTTTGAACTTTTATGAACTCTTCTCGCAGACAACTTTGAACATACACTTTGTGAACACTTCTTATATTGCACCAATAAATTGTTAACCCAATTATTTACATTATAATTGCCTTGTCTCCTTTCCTTTATGACAGAACTATTATTTCTCCCCAATATTTCTGTTATTATTTCTAAGAAGAAACTTTCAAAAGTGTTTTAAAATGTTAAAACAATTATCATGTCATAGACATATTTTACAAAATCAATTATCACGTCATAGACATATTTTACAAAATCAATACCCCTGATTGAAATGAAATTAGCAAAAATCAGGGATTTACCAGATTTTAATGAAAAAATTATACATCGATATTTGTTCTGTCTAAAAGGGTGGGGGCATAACTTTTCAATTGAGTTTTCTCCAAAAATTACTAGATAACAGTACTAAAGTAGGCTTGTTATTTAATTAATATTTGTTTTCAGAATCGAAAGATATGAAATTTAAATCTTAAAATTATGCATTTCCTATTGGAAATTAATTTTATCTATTAATTAAGTTTATAAATTGCTATTCTAAAGGCGCATATGGGTGGCACGAACAGTAATATCTATTTAAAAGAATTTCGATTTATTTCAATTAAATCATTTTTTGAAACGATTCAGAAATTTAAAAGAAATAAATCATTGAGTAATAAGTCAATACTGAAAATGTTATTAAAATCAAATAATTCCCTGATTTTTTGTAATTTGTTTTTATCAATCTCGGTTATCATAGAGTTAACATCAGAAAAATAAATCACATGAGATTTCCCCGCTCAATTCTTTTGTAAACAACCCACAATAATTTTTTTGGCGTCTTTTCTGCGTGTTTGGAACAAACAAGAAGATATTTCACTTAAAATGTTATTAATTTTTTCTGTATATAGTGTATTTAATGTTTTTGTTATAGATTTCTAGGAGGAAACTGTTCTAATTTTTTAATTCTAAAATAATGTTGGTGTTTTAGTCCATGTATTACTTCACACAAAGCACCATTTTAGGGATAATTTAATTGTTCAAAATGTATTAAAAATAAATTACATATGTAATATTATTTTGCATTTTTTTCTTTCTTCTGATGTTCTTCTGATGTTCATTATCATAAAGACAGAAAATTTCATTAAAATCAGATAATTCCCTGATGTTTGGTAAATATTATCATTTGGTCAAAAATGACTTTGAGGCTGTTTGCCAGTCTCTATCATTATGTTACTATTTTTTTTTTTTAACTAAAACTAAAATTTGGCCTTAAATAATTGATTTGATTAATTCTAATTCGTTTTTTGAATTTAATTTTTTTTTTTAATTTAAATTTTTGATTAATTATTTAAGGTCAAACTTAGTCTAAATCGATAAGTAGTAACATACTGACCATCATTAAAAAAAGAAAAATATCATTACATATGCAGTTTATTTTTAAAAGATTTAAAACCATTTGTTTTGGTCAATTTCGACTCGATCCGCTATTTAGCCTCGTTTTCGATGATTTTAAGTGCTTGTTTACAATTTTGCCGTAACATTCGCGATTGCAAAAAAAAAAAAAATTACCAAAAATCAGGTAATTATCCAATTTTAATGAAATTTTCAGTATTGATTTAACAATTAATGAATTTTATAATGCATCAGTTATTTTATTTCAAAACTTTAATTTAGTATTTGTGCTATGAAAAATTAATATATAAAATTCATTTAAAATATGAAAATCCTGATGTTAAGTTTAAAATGTTATATTTTTAGATTCTAAAAATAAATATCTACTTAATGCAAACCTTATTTTAAGCGCCAAAAGTAATAAGTTTTGAAGAAAAAATCGATTGAAAATGTACCCCCTCCCCTTTTTAAACAGAAAAAACATCGATGTATAATTTTTTCTTTTATAACATAATAGCCAATTAAATAATTATCGAAATGAGTAAAAAAGAAATCTCAAAAAAATTAATTATTTATTATTTTTTACATTTTATTTTTCGATTTTCGGTACTTATTTTCTCATAGAAAAGCCACCGTAAAAAAAATTTTTTTGTTTCTATTCATAACTTCGGTCTTTTATCTCTTTATTCATACTGTAATTAGTATCGAAAATGATCAACTTGCAAAACATTTTACGCCCCCAACATAAGGGGGGTCAAAATTAAGTGACCTGAAAAAAATGAGAAAGTTTTGAAATAAAATAAATAATGCATTATAAAGATCACTCATTGATACATATACACTGAAAATTTCATTAAAATCCGATTATTTCCTGATTTTTGGTAAATTATTTTCTGTAGGGGGGGGGGCTAAAGTCATTTTGTCAAAAAACGAATTTTAGGCTCCATTTGCCAGTCCCTAAAATATACACATTATATATTTCCCTAGATAAATAAATCTACCGGTCAACGGTAAACAAGACTACTTAATGAACAATTCACCGGCGGTGTCATCTTTATGAAGTCATAACTCCACGTTTGTGATAAAGATCTTCCCAGGAATATATCTCTTTGTGATCATTTTCACCTCACACTCAACACGAGGACAACAGACCACAATAAGTAAGTTTAATCTTAAATATTTACCGAGAAATAAATTATTATTTGCGAACGGGTATTCAACAACGTAACTACGTTTATAAACACTTCCACTAAAAAGAAGAAGAAAAAACTCAAGAAATGTTGCCTTTGTTTCTCTCTGTTAAAATATTAAGAAAGAAAAAAGATTATTTTCAGATTTTTTAAAATTAATCTGATGTCATGAAATATAATTTTCTTTTTGATTATTAGAAAAATAATTTATATCTTTCGTTTTTCTGCTTAGATAGGGGTTTGTTTAGTTTAAACTGATATTTAAATTAATGTTCTTTTCTAGTTAACAAATCTAAATATGTTATTGAATAAATCATTTTTTCAATACTAATCTAGAAATATAAATTTTGATGCTATAAATTCAACGTTTTTAATCTTAAAAGAATTTTATTTATTAGATAAAATGATCGGCTAAGAAATTATGAAAGCATATGTATCAACAAAATAGGTGCCGATTTTCACTTTAAAACGAGTTGAAATTAATTAAATTGATTATTTAAGGTGAAATTTTTGTCTAAGTCAAAAAGTACTAACATAATGAGCATAAGTAAAAAATAAATAAATAAAATGAAATAAAAAAAATGATAATAATATTACATTAGCAAAATAATTTTTTTAAAAACCCTCCGGGCGATTTAAAAATTGATTTTTGAAACATATTGCCTGAGGGGTGGGAGTTAAAAATTCAATGTCAGCGAGTTTGTACCCTAAATAAGTAAAATCACCAAATTCATTAAAGGATTAAAAAATAAAACAATTTGAAATGTAAACTTTAAATATGTATTAAAATAAAACAAACTATATATAGATATATAATACCAGTCATGTATTTATTAAAACTTGTTTTAAAAAACAATGAGGACTGTCTAATGTTGCATGTTCAAATTTTGAGTGTATTTATTCTATGTTATGACGATTTTGGGTAATGTGACGTAGTTTTTGTTACAGACAAAAACCGGAAGCGAATCTCCATTATTAATAGATATGCAATTCATTTTTTGATACATTTGGGAGTTCCAATCTGCCGTATCAAATTTACCCCCTCCCCACATATTTAACACAATGAAACTTGAATAAAAGTTAATATTATCTTCAAACTTTTCGGACTATTCAAAAGAAGACACATTTAAAAAAAACTTGATGATTTTTGAAAAAGTTTTCAGTTAACGGAAATAATGAAAATTATGAACGAAAACAATGTTTACATCTTCGCACCATTAAATCAATTGAAATTTAACGTAGCCAAAATCAAGTAACCACTACTAGCTTAAAAAAAAAATTATTTGAAAAATTATTAACAGTCAAATTTTCACAAACATTTCAGTGATTATTCATCTGTTCATGAAAGTATGTTTAAAATAAGTTTTATATAGGCACAGCCAATTTGTCGTTTGCTTTTCATTTTAAAACCAAATTGAAATTAGTTAAATTGATCAAAAAGTAGTAACATAATGAGCATCAATAAAAAAAAATTTTTTTTATTATTACACATGTAATTTATTTTTTAATATATTTAAAACAATTTTTTCGGTCAATTTCGATCACATTCGACCTGAAATGCTGTTGAAAATCCGTTTTTACAAAATAAATGTGACATTCGCGATTACAAAAAAAAAAAAAAAAAAAAAAAAAAAATCAGGTAATTATCCGATTTTAATGAAATTTTCAGTATTGATTTATTAATTAATGAATATTATAATGCATGAATTATTTTATTTCAAAACTTTAATTAGGTATTTCTGCAATGATAAATTAATATATAAAATTCATTGGAAATATGGGCAGCAAAATTTTAAGTTTAAAATGTCATATTATTAGATTCTAAAAAATATCTTTTTAATAACTACTTTACTTTAGTATGAATCACCCATATTTTGGGGGTATAAAACTGTATTGGAAATTTAGCACCCCACCCCCTTTTAAATGGAACAAATATTGATGTATATTTTTTTCTTTTATAAAATAATAGCCAATTATCGAAATGAGTAAAAAAAAAGATCTCCAAAAATTATTTTTTTTAGTTTTTGTTTAATTTTTTATTTCCGATTTTCGTACTTATTTACTACCTGAGCAGATTCTTAAAAGAATTTTTTTTCTTTTTTTCTTCTATTCACACCTTCAGTCTTTTGTCTTTTTATTTACCCAAAAACAAGGTGGTGTCAAAGTTAAGTGACCTGAAAAAAATAAGAAAGTTTTGAAATAAAATAACTGATGCATTATAAAATTCATTCATTGATAAATCAACACCGAAAATTTAATCAAAATCCGATAATTCCCTGATTTTTGGTAAATTCTTTTCAATTGGTTAAATTTGTTTTGTAAAGCACAGATTTTTCGGCAACTTTGGCATTGTCTAGTTTATTCTAAAATTTATTAGGGGAAATATTCATTATTTAGATTTTATAAATCTTTATTCAATCCACCAATGTATCCTGTTCCCATTCTGCTAACCATAGTATTATGCTGTGTTAATTATTATTCTATGTTACTTTTGCCCTTGACAAGGATTGAACCTAATATAGTTAATAGAGATAACTGTCACTTAGAATTGTATTAAATCAACACCTATATCCACTACACTATGTTTCTAATTGGACAATTCAGTGTGAATTTTGGGAACTTATAAAAACTAATGTCTTGTTTTACCTAGAATATTTACCTTTATATTTATGATTTTTTACCTTGACTCATATTGCATTTTAAAAAAAATCTAATTTAGCGTTTTTGATTATAGGTTCTCATATTGTATTCATCTCTATACTTGGTCTACTTAAGAGGTTACTATAGCATATCATATGAGCTGATTCTTTGATGCTTCTTCTCTTCCAATGTTCTTTCCTATCTATTATCTTAACTTCATTCCATAAAGGCAGATGGTTTCCCTTTTCATTCCATATATGGTCAGCAATATCTGACTTTTCTATTTCCCCTCACACCACTGCTTCACAGTGTTCTTCTAGTCTTACATTCAGTGGACAGCATGTTTCGACTTTGTATACTTTGCCACAGGTATATGCGGTCGAGCAGATTCCTAGCCCCCACGAACGAAACGAGTCCGGATATGTCTGGCCTATGTGAGGGGGAGGAGCATGGCGAGTGACCATGGAAATTGAACTCGTCACCTCTTCGTTGCTGAAATGCTGGTGAAATTCTGCATGAGCAGTGCAGAGTAACTTGGATGTAGGGTCTCGTCGTGGGGATTGACACGTGCTGATGAATGTCGAACGTGCAGCACGGGCAATTGAGAGTGGGGAGCCCGGATGAAACACAGCAGTTAGGTATTTAATGATCTGCCCTCCCAGATCGGGGAAGAAAGACTGCAGTAGCATTTTGGCTGTTGAAACGAGTGGAAGATAACAACGGCAGTAGCATTTTGTTGTTCAGATGAGCGTGATACTGTTGGGAGAGCTTTAGACTGAAGACTGTCAATTAGAAGAACATTGTGTCGGACTTGACTGTGACCCCCCAGAGATTACTTAACTTCCTGATTAGAGTATATCAGAAGGAAATGGACAGTTTAAGGGATATCCTGCGTCGTAACAATTATCCTGAGAGCATAACATCAGCTATTAGAAATTTGGATCGCAGGACAGAGAATGATTCTCAAAAGCTTACCTCAGTCTGTTTGCCCTATGTGAAAGGCTTGGCTGAAAAGATTCAAAAGATATGGAATCCATATGACATCAGGAAAACATTCAGGAGTGACTCAATTCTTTGTAAACATCTCCTCCGAGTCAAGCTCCCAACAGAATACAACATGAACAAGAATTATGTGTTTTCCATGTTATCTCTGATGGGATTTCAACAAACATTCTAAACAACACACATTCCAAATCTCCTCCAAGTCAAGCTCCCAAAGAATACAACATGAACAAGAATTATGTGTTTTCCATGTTATCTCTGATGGGATTTCAACAAACATTCTAAACAACACACATTCCAAATCTCCTCCAAGTCAAGCTCCCAAAAGAATACAACATGAACAAGAATTATGTGTTTTCCATGTTATCTCTGATGGGATTTCAACAAACATTCTAAACAACACACATTCCAAATCTCCTCCAAGTCAAGCTCCCAACAGAATACAACATGAACAAGAATTATGTGTTTTCCATGTTATCTCTGATGGGATTTCAACAAACATTCTAAATCTCCTCCAAGTCAAGCTCCCAAAAGAATACAACATGAACAAGAATTATGTGTTTTCCATGTTATCTCTGATGGGATTTCAACAAACATTCTAAACAACACACATTCCAAATCTCCTCCAAGTCAGCTCCCAACAGAATACAACATGAACAAGAATTATGTGTTTTCCATGTTATCTCTGATGGATTTCAACAAACATTCTAAACAACACACATTCCAAATCTCCTCCAAGTCAAGCTCCCAACAGAATACAACATGAACAAGAATTATGTGTTTTCCATGTTATCTCTGATGGATTTCAACAAACATTCTAAACAACGCACATTCCAAATCTCCTCCAAGTCAAGCTCCCAACAGAATACAACATGAACAAGAATTATGTGTTTTCCATGTTATCTCTGATGGGATTTCAACAAACATTCTAAATCTCCTCCAAGTCAAGCTCCCAAAAGAATACAACATGAACAAGAATTATGTGTTTTCCATGTTATCTCTGATGGGATTTCAACAAACATTCTAAACAACACACATTCCAAATCTCCTCCAAGTCAAGCTCCCAACAGAATACAACATGAACAAGAATTATGTGTTTTCCATGTTATCTCTATGGGATTTCAACAAACATTCTAAACAACACACATTCCAAATCTCCTCCAAGTCAAGCTCCCAAAAGAATACAACATGAACAAGAATTATGTGTTTTCCATGTTATCTCTGATGGGATTTCAACAAACATTCTAAACAACGCACATTCCAAATCTCCTCCAAGTCAAGCTCCCAACAGAATACAACATGAACAAGAATTATGTGTTTTCCATGTTATCTCTGATGGGATTTCAACAAACATTCTAAATCTCCTCCAAGTCAAGCTCCCAAAAGAATACAACATGAACAAGAATTATGTGTTTTCCATGTTATCTCTGATGGGATTTCAACAAACATTCTAAACAACACACATTCCAAATCTCCTCCAAGTCAAGCTCCCAACAGAATACATGAACAAGAATTATGTGTTTTCCATGTTATCTCTGATGGGATTTCAACAAACATTCTAAACAACACACATTCCAAATCTCCTCCAAGTCAAGCTCCCAAAAGAATACAACATGAACAAGAATTATGTGTTTTCCATGTTATCTCTGATGGGATTTCAACAAACATTCTAAACAACACACATTCCAAATCTCCTCCAAGTCAAGCTCCCAACAGAATACAACATGAACAAGAATTATGTGTTTTCCATGTTATCTCTGATGGGATTTCAACAAACATTCAAATCTCCTCCAAGTCAAGCTCCCAACAGAATACAACATGAACAAGAATTATGTGTTTTCCATGTTATCTCTGATGGGATTTCAACAAACATTCTAAACAACGCACATTCCAAATCTCCTCCAAGTCAAGCTCCCAACAGAATACAACATGAACAAGAATTATGTGTTTTCCATGTTATCTCTGATGGGATTTCAACAAACATTCTAAATCTCCTCCAAGTCAAGCTCCCAAAAGAATACAACATGAACAAGAATTATGTGTTTTCCATGTTATCTCTGATGGGATTTCAACAAACATTCTAAACAACACACATTCCAAATCTCCTCCAAGTCAAGCTCCCAACAGAATACATGAACTAGAATTATGTGTTTTCCATGTTATCTCTATGGGATTTCAACAAACATTCTAAACAACACACATTCCAAATCTCCTCCAAGTCAAGCTCCCAACAGAATACAACATGAACAAGAATTATGTGTTTTCCATGTTATCTCTGATGGATTTCAACAAACATTCTAAACAACGCACATTCCAAATCTCCTCCAAGTCAAGCTCCCAACAGAATACAACATGAACAAGAATTATGTGTTTTCCATGTTATCTCTGATGGGATTTCAACAAACATTCTAAATCTCCTCCAAGTCAAGCTCCCAAAGAATACAACATGAACAAGAATTATGTGTTTTCCATGTTATCTCTGATGGGATTTCAACAAACATTCTAAACAACACACATTCCAAATCTCCTCCAAGTCAAGCTCCCAACAGAATACATGAACTAGAATTATGTGTTTTCCATGTTATCTCTTATGGGATTTCAACAAACATTCTAAACAACACACATTCCAAATCTCCTCCAAGTCAAGCTCCCAACAGAATACAACATGAACAAGAATTATGTGTTTTCCATGTTATCTCTGATGGGATTTCAACAAACATTCTAAACAACACACATTCCAAATCTCCTCCAAGTCAAGCTCCCAACAGAATACAACATGAACAAGAATTATGTGTTTTCCATGTTATCTCTTATGGGATTTCAACAAACATTCTAAACAACACACATTCCAAATCTCCTCCAAGTCAAGCTCCCAACAGAATACAACATGAACAAGAATTATGTGTTTTCCATGTTATCTCTGATGGGATTTCAACAAACATTCTAAACAACACACATTCCAAATCTCCTCCAAGTCAAGCTCCCAAAAGAATACAACATGAACAAGAATTATGTGTTTTCCATGTTATCTCTGATGGGATTTCAACAAACATTCTAAATCTCCTCCAAGTCAAGCTCCCAAAAGAATACAACATGAACAAGAATTATGTGTTTTCCATGTTATCTCTGATGGGATTTCAACAAACATTCTAAACAAACACATTCCAAATCTCCTCCAAGTCAAGCTCCCAACAGAATACAACATGAACAAGAATTATGTGTTTTCCATGTTATCTCTTATGGGATTTCAACAAACATTCTAAACAACACACATTCCAAATCTCCTCCAAGTCAAGCTCCCAACAGAATACAACATGAACAAGAATTATGTGTTTTCCATGTTATCTCTGATGGGATTTCAACAAACATTCTAAACAACACACATTCCAAATCTCCTCCAAGTCAAGCTCCCAACAGAATACAACATGAACAAGAATTATGTGTTTTCCATGTTATCTCTATGGGATTTCAACAAACATTCTAAACAACACACATTCCAAATCTCCTCCAAGTCAAGCTCCCAACAGAATACAACATGAACAAGAATTATGTGTTTTCCATGTTATCTCTGATGGGATTTCAACAAACATTCTAAACAACACACATTCCAAATCTCCTCCAAGTCAAGCTCCCAAAGAATACAACATGAACAAGAATTATGTGTTTTCCATGTTATCTCTGATGGGATTTCAACAAACATTCTAAATCTCCTCCAAGTCAAGCTCCCAAAAGAATACAACATGAACAAGAATTATGTGTTTTCCATGTTATCTCTGATGGGATTTCAACAAACATTCTAAACAACACACATTCCAAATCTCCTCCAAGTCAAGCTCCCAACAGAATACATGAACTAGAATTATGTGTTTTCCATGTTATCTCTGATGGGATTTCAACAAACATTCTAAACAACACACATTCCAAATCTCCTCCAAGTCAAGCTCCCAACAGAATACAACATGAACAAGAATTATGTGTTTTCCATGTTATCTCTGATGGGATTTCAACAAACATTCTAAATCTCCTCCAAGTCAAGCTCCCAAAAGAATACAACATGAACAAGAATTATGTGTTTTCCATGTTATCTCTTATGGGATTTCAACAAACATTCTAAACAACACACATTCCAAATCTCCTCCAAGTCAAGCTCCCAACAGAATACAACATGAACAAGAATTATGTGTTTTCCATGTTATCTCTTATGGGATTTCAACAAACATTCTAAACAACACACATTCCAAATCTCCTCCAAGTCAAGCTCCCAACAGAATACAACATGAACAAGAATTATGTGTTTTCCATGTTATCTCTGATGGGATTTCAACAAACATTCTAAACAACACACATTCCAAATCTCCTCCAAGTCAAGCTCCCAACAGAATACAACATGAACAAGAATTATGTGTTTTCCATGTTATCTCTGATGGGATTTCAAAAAACATTCTAAACAACACACATTCCAAATCTCCTCCAAGTCAAGCTCCCAACAGAATACAACATGAACAAGAATTATGTGTTTTCCATGTTATCTCTGATGGGATTTCAACAAACATTCTAAATCTCCTCCAAGTCAAGCTCCCAAAGAATACAACATGAACAAGAATTATGTGTTTTCCATGTTATCTCTGATGGGATTTCAACAAACATTCTAAACAACACACATTCCAAATCTCCTCCAAGTCAAGCTCCCAACAGAATACATGAACTAGAATTATGTGTTTTCCATGTTATCTCTTATGGGATTTCAACAAACATTCTAAACAACACACATTCCAAATCTCCTCCAAGTCAAGCTCCCAACAGAATACAACATGAACAAGAATTATGTGTTTTCCATGTTATCTCTGATGGGATTTCAACAAACATTCTAAACAACACACATTCCAAATCTCCTCCAAGTCAAGCTCCCAACAGAATACAACATGAACAAGAATTATGTGTTTTCCATGTTATCTCTTATGGGATTTCAACAAACATTCTAAACAACACACATTCCAAATCTCCTCCAAGTCAAGCTCCCAACAGAATACAACATGAACAAGAATTATGTGTTTTCCATGTTATCTCTGATGGGATTTCAACAAACATTCTAAACAACACACATTCCAAATCTCCTCCAAGTCAAGCTCCCAAAAGAATACAACATGAACAAGAATTATGTGTTTTCCATGTTATCTCTGATGGGATTTCAACAAACATTCTAAATCTCCTCCAAGTCAAGCTCCCAAAAGAATACAACATGAACAAGAATTATGTGTTTTCCATGTTATCTCTGATGGGATTTCAACAAACATTCTAAACAACACACATTCCAAATCTCCTCCAAGTCATGCTCCCAACAGAATACAACATGAACAAGAATTATGTGTTTTCCATGTTATCTCTGATGGGATTTCAACAAACATTCTAAATCTCCTCCAAGTCAAGCTCCCAAAAGAATACAACATGAACAAGAATTATGTGTTTTCCATGTTATCTCTGATGGGATTTCAACAAACATTCTAAACAACACACATTCCAAATCTCTTCCAAGTCAAGCTCCCAACAGAATGCATGAACTAGAATTATGTGTTTTCCATGTTATCTCTTATGGGATTTCATTTTTCAATATTTTTCAAAAACATTTCTTTCCTTCTTCAATCACAACTTATTTTTACTAAAACTTATCCTTTTTTGAACCTTAATTATCCATGGCCCCTAATAATGTAACAGTTACATGCCAATGGAGTAACTATCTCAAATAGGTAACGGCTCAATGGGTGACATGCTGAACCTCGGCAGCTGACAATGCGTCTTAATGGAATACAATCCTTATGAATCTTAGGAAGGCTGTATATGTGTGGTAGCTTGCTGTAATGTTGAATTAGCTGTCTGTATTTCTTCTGTGGTATAAAGTTCTTAAGGATCTGTGTCAGCTTCCTTTCAGTCTTCAGGGCTGGAATTTTTTTAACTTTGTAGTAGCCACCGTTTTCAATTAGGTCTGCCAATTTGTTGGATTATTCAACCTTATCTATCACCAGAGTAGCATTGCCTTTGTCTGCTGGTAGTTTTATGATACTCTCATGACGTTGTAGTGATTTGATGGCCTCTCTCTGCTCCTTTGTCATGTTTGATATCGGAGGCTTTGATTTCTCTAGTGCCTGCCTCACCTTCCATCTTAGCTCATCTACTCGGGCTTAAGGGATATTCAACACTGCCTCCTCAATTGGAACTATCAGGTCTAAGTATGGAAACCGCTTGATGGTTGTGGTGAAGCTGAGACCCTTGCTTAGCACTGTCTTCTTTGAGGCAGTTAGCTGGTGCTTACTGATGTTGACAATGATAGAGGGTGGAGTGCCACACATACCATCAGCTCCTAGAGGGTGGTCGGCTTGCTCTTTTGTAAAGTGAGATTTTGTCTTATCCAACTTGCTAATTTGGTGAGACCTGATCTCTCAAAAATCCTGGTTGTAAGATTCATCCAGAGATTGTTGGATTCGAGTTCTGTCATCTGACTTTGTAATTCTCTCCGGGAATGGGACAAGCTTGCTGGTGATTTGAGACTATAATTGATGTTTCTTCCCATGGTCATTCTGTATATGATCTCAGGCCAGCTCATACCCTACTCTTTTAGTGATCCTTTGTGCTCTCTTGGAATTAACTTGGAAGCGTGTGGTGTAATGGTTAAAGTCATTGCATTTCACTTAGCGCTAATACCGTTGGGAAAGGTATGAATCCTACTCTCCCTCTAGCTATGGATAAATAGTAGGGCAGACTGGGCTCTTTAACCTTGGTTAGGCAAACAGTCTAGGAGAAGGAAAACTCTGAATTCAAACCTGTTGAACTCCGCTTAAGAAATTGGCCTTGTGTCACATCCTGTTCGTGCGAAGGGGTTGGTAGATATTATTATTAACTGATAATTTTAGGGCATCTGTATAGGAATGTGAAGTTGATTGTCATTCATGCAAAATTTGATTTAGTTTTCTAGGATTGATGAGGTTTGACTTTGATAATTTAGATTATTTAGATTATTTGGACTATTGTTCTCATCTTTATTGTTATCTGTCCAATGTCCACTGAAAGTAAGACTAGAACAACACTGTAAAGCAGTGGTATGAGGGGAATAGAAAAGTCGGGTATTGCTGACCATATATGGAATGAAAAGTGAAACCGTCTTATGGGATAAATACTGGAAGAGAAGACGCCACAAAGAATCAGTAACTGCTTAAGTAGACTCAGTATACAGATGAATACAATATGGGAACCTATGATTAAAAAGGCTAGATTAGATTTTTTTAAACAAAAATACGCAATATGGGTCAAGGTAAAAAATCATACATAAGTATAAAGGTAGATATTCTAGGTAAAACAAGACATTAGGTTTATAAGTTCCCAAAATTCCAATTGGACTCATAGCATAGTGGATATAGTCATTGAGTTAATATAGTTCTAAGTAACAGGTATCTCTTGGCTGCAGGTTCATTCAGGGGGACAGTAACATAGAATAGTAATTAACACGGCTTAATACCTGTACCCAGCTATGGTTAGCAGATTGAGAACAGGATACCCCTGTAGATTAAATAAAGTTCCATGATGGCTCCTGATTACGACAAGAAGGTTCAAGAGTCCAACAAGAAATATCTGAAGAAGGTCGGAGGGCACATCAGCCAAAACGTTGTACAGATAACAATGAACATGAGGACAATAGTCCAAATAATCATACAATAATATATTTTATTATGATTATAATTACTTTATAGTATTTGTAAATAGTTACATGTGTCTATTGAAATATAAAAGTCTATACATTTTTCAATGTATGAATTGATAACACTTTTCTTAATTTCAATTTTGCTTTTTTTTCACAGATGTGTGGGTTGGAGAAAAATCATCTGTTGTCCTGATATAAAAGAATCTCATATCATTGTGAAGTTAACTGAATGAAAATACTCAGATTGAACTTCCATTTTAACCTTAGAAGAACTTGCTAAAAAGTGTAAATCAACATATCCTAAAATTTCCCTATCAAAAAGACATATGGAAAACGAGACTGGAGAAACATATACTTGTGATGTGTGTGAATCTTCTTTTGCACTCAAGACATATTTGGTACGACACATGCAAACACACAAAGGCAAAAAACCTTATTCTTCTGAAACATGTGGATCTTCTTTTACGTCTAAGACATCTTTGGTGCAACATATAACAGAGCTCACTACAGAGAAACCATTTTCCTGTGAAACATGTGGAAAGTCCTTTCCAGTCAGGAGAAGTTTGGTAGACCATATACGTACACACACTGGAGAAAAACCATATTCCTGTGAAACTTGTGGATCTTCCTTTTCAGTTAGGTCATCTCTGGTGCGACATGTAAGAACACACACTGGAGAGAAACCATATGTTTGCATAGTCTGTGAATTTTCTTTTCGGCAGAATTCTCATTTGGTGCGACATATGCGTACACACACAGGAGAAAAACCCTATTCCTGTGAAATGTGTAAATCTTCATTCGCTACAAAGGGAGATTTAGTGGTACATATGCGAACTCACACTGGAGAGAAACCATATGTTTGCAAAATTTGTGGATCTTCTTATGGCGGGCCTTCAAATTTAGTGCAACATATGCGTACACACACAGGAGAAAAACCATATTCCTGCAAAATGTGTGAATCTTCATTTGCTAAAAAGTTAAATTTAGTAATACATATGCGAACGCACACTGGAGAAAAACCGTATGTTTGCAAAATTTGTGGATTTTCTTATGCCTGGCCTTCAAGTTTAGTGTATCATATGCATACACACACAGGAGAGAAACCATTTTGCTGTGAAATTTGTGGATCTTCATTTGCGTTAAAGTCAATTTTAGTGGTACATATGCGAAGGCACACTGGAGAAAAACCATATTCCTGTGAAATTTGTGGATCTTCATTTGCTACAAAATCAGTTTTGGTGGTACATACGCGAATGCACACTGGAGAGAAACCATATGTTTGCCAAGTGTGTGGATCATCTTTTAGCCATAGAGGAAGTTTGAAGAAACATATGGAAGCACACACTGGGGCGAAAACATCTGTTTGCAAAGTGAGTGAATCTTCTTTTCAGCAGAATTCTCATTGGGTTAAACATATGCGTACACACAGAGGAAAAAAACCATATTCCTGTGAAGTGTGTGGATCTTCATTTACAGCGAAGCAAAGTCTTGTGGTACATATGCGAATACACACTGGAGAGAAACCGTTTACTTGTGCTGTGTGTGGATTTTCTTTTGGACGCAATTCAAATTTAGTGCGACATATGCGAACACACACGGGTGAGAAACCATATTCCTGTGAAATATGTAACTCTTCTTTTGCAACGAAGTCATATTTAGTGCAACATGTGCAAAAACACACAAGAAAAAAAACAAATAAAAATCAAAAGTCAGATTTGTTGTGACATATATGTATACATTAACAGTAGCTTATCCTGGAAAATATACTTGGAAAAGCAAATGATGCTTTTATAATTTGAAATAAAATGAATGATCTTTAATAATCTAACATGAAAGAATTTGTAAATATTTTTAGACTTATTTAAAACAGGTGTATCCACAATTTTTTGTCTTCTGAGAAAGAGATAATTTGGGATTCTTATAATTTCTCGGTAGTAAGCAAGTAATTTTGGATGAAAGAAGATGAGAACAACAGTTGAAGATAAAGAAACATATATTCAAAGGGTACAAATAGGTTGCAAACTTGTGGTGTTTGCTAGCCAATTCATCTTGCTGAGGGTGAAGGTAAAGATTACGCTGGTTGACAAGGTAAAGTGAGTAGTTGAATAACGCGACTTGCTGTTTGATGGCCCCATGATAAGTGACTTTCATCAACAAATTTAATTTCAGCGCCAATATCGTATATTGGGAATTTGCCCTCTGGTATCAGGGGGAAATAATTTAACTATAATTTTTCTGATATGAGCTACTTTTATATGACGTGATCAAAATATTTGTTGCATCACTACATGAACCCTTACAGCGTAATAAATTTGAGTATGTTTATGGTCATTACCTTTCATACTTTCCTAATTGTTGGAATCATACCTTTCCCAAGGGTATTACACTGTGTGGACTGTGGCTTTGTCAACTCCTGGACAAAGACACAGTTCACATAGCTCTAATACCGTTGGGAAATATATGAATCCAACTATTCTCCCTCCAGCTATGGGTAAGTAGTAGGGCAGACAGGGTTCTTTAACCTTGGTTAGGCAACCAGTCTAGGAGAAGAAAAACTCTGAATTCAAACCTGGTCACTACTGGAATAGACTCAGGCCTATTTAGTGATCTATTTTAATTTAAATTTTTTTTTTATCCTTATGACTTGTTCTGAATGGAGTTAGCCAGAGTTGTATAGTATGGACAGTAACTGTTAGTAGCAAGTCTCAAATAGGCTTTCTTAATTAGATATGTGTGTATCAGGTTGCATGCAACCCCTAAACTTGTCTTGGGACTCAATAAGATCCTTATTATAACAAAGCACCGGCTGCATGACTTTTTAGAAGGAGGTGTTTTCAGAAGGGAAATTGATCAAGAGACAAGAGCTGATTTGAAATGCTGTCCTCTAACAGACCTTACTGGGAACATGCATTTGGAAACTTAGACTGTAGAATGTAAATAAACTACATGCATCAGTACACAATCAGTCAACATCCAATATACAAGCACAAATTGGTTGGTTGGTTGGTGTTGGGTTATTTTATGCCAAAATTTATTTGTTTATTCATTCTTGGTGGCTATTCAAATTTTGTTTTTAACTCAATTTTTTAAAGCTCATTTTTTTTAAACTCACTGTTTTCTATTTAAGACTTTAGAAGTTGGGAAAGTGGTTACCTGAATCAGGTTCCCTTCATCACAGGGCTATAATTTTGCTGAGATTAATAACTTATTAAATTAATAAATGCTAAAACACAATCATAATATATAAATGCAATGAACGTAAAACTTCATTTCATTTTCTTTGTTTTATATTTTATGAATATTTCTAACCATTTTACAACTTTATAAATTTAATAAATTTATTAAAAAAATATTCATATGTAATATTGATAAGAAATAAGATACAAAAAGGTTTTTTTTTAAAAAGTTTGAATAAACTGTTATATGTGCATGGTTGGTAATACCGGACTGGATAAAAGAAGAAATTGTACAACATTAATTTAGTATGCTCAGAGAATAGTGAATAAGTGATACCGAAAGGAGAGACTATCAAACACATGTGTTGGATATAAGAACTTTATTCTGTATTAAAGGTTTTGGGGCAGGGCAAGTATAGTATCAGTAGCAGCTGAGGTAGGTCTCGGTTAGGCCCACCATAGTGGTACTGTCCTTGATGTGATGTATATAACATGTTACCCTTTTTTTTCTTTTTTTTTCATTTTAGTCTCTATATCTTTGTGGAGGGTTTATTATTCTTCCACTCCGTGTGGTGTATGTGCTTTGTTTTGTTGTATCAGGGAGAAGTGTTTCTGTGAGTGGATTTTGGGTGTTAGGGTTTTAATCTGGGAATATGTATTCATAACAATTTATGTTAGTGTCTGTTGGTGGTTAATAAATGAAAAGACAATCAACAAGGATTGGTTAATTGTTTTATTTCTAAGTAGATAAGCTTTTTTTCAAAAAGGGATTTTACACCGTACTAGCCAAGAGATGTGCTGTACTGGTGACATTTAGGTACCACCAAAATATATTACATGATCAGTTTAGGCCATATTGAAAGACGAAATGTAAATATTTTTTAACTTCTTTTTAAAAATCTTGCAAAAAAATAAATAACAAACATAAAGAGTTCTTACAAAGAAAAACAGTAAATTTAAAGATCAAATTATCTGATTGGAGAAAAATTACTCACCGTTATCTTGAAAAATAAGTAAAACAGTCATTTTTTTTAAATTTATATTTTTTGGAGAAAGCAATGTGCACATTTCGTTGACAAAGAATTTTGCTCATACTTTTATAGGTGGCACTTGTTGTAGGATGAATTTTGTTTTGTTTTACAGCATATCAACCTCAGTGGGTCATTTAATGCTGATAAGGTTTTTAAAAATAAATTCATTCTTAATGGATACTCAATTTTTTTTCTATTTAACCCATAGACAGGACCCTAACAGGTATTACCACTCTGGGTCAGAGTGGATCTGGGAGCAATGGTGATGAAGGGGTGCTCCACAATCCCCAGGCCTCCAGAACTGGAAGCTCACCATCAGAGTTTAATGTCATTCTCGGGACATGAAGACCCTCAGCCACCGCCTTCTAGCACCCATATGATAAAAAGGGTTGGGGATTGCCATAAGAGCAATAGGGTTGGAGCAATCATATAGGTGATGGGGCTTGACATGACCAGCCAATTAATCGGAGGGGGCCTCTCCGACCGCCCATCTAGCCTAAGTAAGGGTCTAAGTGGAGTGTTGCATGTAATGGACTGCTCATCCACCAGGATTCCGTCCTTAATCATCACGGGTCGCCACCCACAGCCAACAGGTGGCCTCATTAGGGGGGGTTACACCTCTGCAAAGGTGCAGTTGATGTATTCTACAGCCCAGCCAACAGGGCATTATGTAAAGTAAACTATATAAGTATACATTTGAAAATTTTCAAACTACATATCAAATTTACTGTTAAATTAATGTTAAAATATTAATGTAAAAATATCTTTCTGAATTTTTCCAGAAGATTTTAATGTCCTTTCAGTAAGCACTAAAATTCACCAACTACATCTCTGGCAGCAAGGTAAGACTCCTACCCCCACTCACCCAAATAATGGTGTCTTGAATGTGACACTAAACTGCAGGGTTCCAGTTTTATAGCTCTGAGGAGTGTGGAATTAAATACCTGCTATTTCTCCCAGGTTCACTCTGACCCAGAATATCCGTACCTATTATGTCTTATTTATGAGTGAAATAGATTTGTACAAAATGGATATTTAAACCCAAATAACTCTATGCAAATCATTTGTTGCAAGAATAATTACTTGAAGCTATAATTATTAGCAAAGTATTATTATTAGATACCTGAAATTGTTGGAAATACTTGAAATCAGATAATAGTCTACAAATTATTAGTATTAGATAGGAATACTATATACCATATAACTTGTTGCTATTATTAAAAAGAAATAATTACTTGAAACCATACCATTTTGTATGAATTATTTGTATTAATAATGGTAACTTGAAGTTATAAATGCTTACAAATGATTATCATTAGTTACTTGTAACAATACAAAAAATTTGGACCCATAGCCTAGAGGATAAAGGAATTAGGTTAAGACAGTTCTAAGTGACAGTTAACTTTAGACTGCAGGTTCAATCCTGCTCAGGGGCAGCAGAAACATAGAATAACAATTAACATAACAACTAACAACTTAACACCTGTACCCAATTATGGTTAGCAGAATGAGAACAGGATATCCCCATGGACTGAATAAAGGGTTACGTACAAAGTTCCGTGATGGTATGGTGATTCAGGCCATGAGTGTTGGCAGACAGGAGTTAAAATAGAAAACACATGAACATAACGTAGAATTCAAACGACTTGTATTATCATACATAAAGAAATATCAATTAATAACTTGCAAACTAAGGTTTTGTCTGCAGGAATAATTATATAAATAACACAGTCCACTTAATTGAGTTCCTGAGGTAGGGTGAATTATTGGAGTCCCTTGCTACGGCTATCTGTTCGCACTGATGGATATAAGAGATGCCCTTTTCGTTGTCCGATTCCAGTGGTGGTTGAATCAGGAAAGAAAGAATTTGTCTCTTTGGTTTTTGATGCTAAAGAATGCCGGCCTGTGATTGGTTGGTTGATAGCGAGGCTTGTAGAACAAGAACAATAACCCTAACTCAGATATTTTTATAATGGCTCCCGATTACAAGAAGGTTCCCGAGTCCAACAATAAGTCTGAAGAAGGCCGGAGGGCACATCGGCTGAAATATTGTACTGATAACAATGAAGATGGGACAGTAGTCCAAATAATCCAAATAATACTAATTATCAAGCCTCATCTCCAAAATTCAGAGATATATAAAAAAAACTCAATACAACTGAATAAAATTAATAATTTTTTCAATTTCCAAGTTAAACTAAAAATTTATCAATTGAATAAATAAATAATTCTCTCTCTCTCTCTCTCTCTCTCTCTCTCTCTCTCTCTCTCTCTCTCTCTCTCTCTCATAAAGCCTGAGATTCTATGAAATTAAAATTGGGGATTGAAAGTTTTTTTAAAAATCTTCCACAAAATTTCCTTAGAAAAATTTATTAGTCCATGATTTTGTAAAAAGAATTAGAAACATAATTGTTACATATTTACTTAACCCTTCCACCATGGACAGGATGCGAACAAGTCAATTTTTCCATGGAGTACAGCTGGTTTGGATTCATTTTTTGGCACTCTTTAACTTTTTCAGCCATAGTAGCAGTATTCAGTAAATTGTTTTTTTAATATATAAAAATCTCAGAAAATATGTTATGCAAAATTGCACATTTTTAAACTTACACTTTTAGATAGATTAAATTAAGTTTGTTTTTTTTATGGTAAAAATATATTTTTTCAACATGGCACTTTCAAGACGTTCAAAATTCACTATTAAATTTTTAAGTGAATAAAAATAGGCCAATAATGAGTTTTAAGAAAATTTATTTTTAAATTTTCAAATAACTTTCTCTGGGTATAGAATTTTATAAATTAAAAAAAAAAAGTGTTTTTCAGGATTTGATCTATCTAGAAATGTAAAAATTAGGGACTGGAATTTTTTTCTTCATATGACCAAAGATCGTTTCTAAATTGATAAAAACTTTTTTTTTTTTTTTTTTTTTTTTTTTTTTCCACTTTTATCTTTTTAATAAAATGAGCTATTCATTATAAAACTAAGTCATTAACGAATAAAGTGGTGAAAATTTCATTAAACTCGGACAATTCCCTGATTTTTGGTAATAGTTTGGAAAATTTTTTAAGAATTTTAAATTATTTTATTACCTCCCTTTTGCGATCTTTGGACATCCCTACCTAAAACGATAACCGTTATGCTACACGTGCCTCCACAACGTTCGTAAGCACAAAGAAAACCGGTGTCTGATTTAGTGCTATTTTTGATCTTCCGTAGATGAAATAACTAACCATACAACCTGATATATTCTGCTTAATCCTGACAGATAACGAAATGGTTACGTAATAAAAACAACTTCTTGATCTGATGATCTACGAAGAACAGTAACTAAATGGATTTTAAGCATAAGCGAAAAGTAAGTAATACTTTTTCAAAACCAATTTATTGGATTAACTCATTTTCTTTTTCTTTTTCGAATTAACTTAGCACCTTAGTTTAAGTTTGTCTTGAAATTTTACTTAGTTTATTGAATTTTTTATTCATTCATTTTTTACATTATTGTGAAGAAGACATCGAAGTAAAGGAAGAAGAAGAAGAAGAAGAAGAAGACAATATAAATGTCTACGTGATTTTTTTTCTAAGAAAATACGCATTTTCACCCATTCCAATTGGGACTTGCGAATGATTTTGGTGAACCCTTTTATTCATTATTTTTTTAAACTAATTTTTCATCTAAAAAAAAATCTTATTTCTTCGATCATTTTAATTTGCTTTTATTTTATTCAAATGGTTTTGGTTTTGTTTTCTTAATTGTTGTGGATTTCATTGAGAAGTCTAATTCATTACTGTCTTTTAAATTTAATTTTTCTTTTACAAACTATAATACAGCCTAAAGCAAAGGGCTTTCAGATAAACTTTAGAAATTAAATATGTTTCCGGAATGATAAGCCAAAGATCGTTTTGAATTTTTAAACATTACCTACTCCCATCTAAAACCATAGAAGATCAATTTTTTTTTTCAAATCTGACGAATCGCCCGAGTAGAACAAGGTCTTCTTTAAATAATGCTAAAAAAATAGCCACAATAAATGTTTTCTGTATTTTAAACTAGACGCATCTGATTCAGATGAGCCCATATTAAACAAAATCTTTTACAGCATGAACTTTTAAAAGACTTTCAGTGAAAATGAATTGTTATTTTTCGTTTGCCTTTTCATTTCTTTTTCAACGAATTTTTAATTCTCATTTATTTTGACAAAGAATTATTCGCTGCGGAGATTTCACCGGTGCTAAGTCAATTATAGTCCCTAATGTTAAAAAGTCATATTGCTTGCCTTTTTAAAAGCGATAAAAATTCGTCATTAATGTTCTTTATTAGAAAACCGAATGTTATAGAAAAATATCTAATTCCAGCCAAGAATAGTTCTATTTTAGTCATTTGAAAGAAACAATTTTTCAGGGTCCAGTTTAGCTCAAAATTAGAATTGGAACCTCACCACTAGATACAGTTTTTAATCCCATACCTAGGATACTAAGACTTTCAGCCATCACCTTGGAGGTTTGCCATAAGTATAAAGAAAAGTAACACTTGCGGCAGTAATCCTAGGTTTGAATGGAGTTAACCGCAAATGTGGCAGACAGGTAAGAGTTAAAGAAGTAAAACGAACGACAAGATGTGAATAAAAGACTGTATTAGATATAAACTTGCAAACTTTAGTCTCGTTTGCGCAAATATATATAATATTTATATAAATGTATATAATTGTCACTTAGCTGTTTATCCTGGGATATGGGGTATTAACGGAGCCCCTTGCTACGGCCTTCTGTTTATAGTTCGGATATAGCTGGACTTCTGTTTGCGTCCGACTCCAGTTCTGTTGTAGTATAGTAGGAGCGACCTTTAGTGCAGTCCGTCTCCGGCAAGTGTTGATTCAGAAAAGAGTGAGTCTCACACTTTTGGGTTTGGCACCAAAGTATGCTGGCTCATGATTGGTTGTTTTGAAACAGAGGCTCGCAGACAAGGGACGATAACCCCATACCCCAGAATTCTTAATATAAGAGCAATACTGTCGGATCAATCACATAGGTGCTAGGCCTTGACGTGACCAGCCGATTCATTGAAGGGGGCCTCTCCGACTGCCCATCTAGCCTAAGTAAGAGCAAAAGTGGAGTGTTGCGTGTCATGGACTGCTCAACCACTAGGATTCTGTCCTTAAGCATCATGGGTCGCCACCTACAGCCAACAGGTAGCTCCGCTGGGGAGAGGATTTTACCTCTCTGTAGAGGTGCTGTCAATATATTCTACAGCCCTAGCTAATGATAGATTTGCTTTCAATTTACGCTAACATCTATTAATAATGAAGATTCACTTCTGGTTTTTGTCTGTAACAAAATGTACGTCATTGCTTACGTCACATTACCCAAAATCGTCATAACATAGAATAAATACACTCAAAATTTGAACATGCGACATTAGACAGTCCTCATTGTGTTTTAAAACAAGTTTTAATAAATACATGACTGGTATTATATATCTATATATAGTTTGTTTTATTTTAATACATATTTAAAGTTTACATTTCAAATTGTTTTATTTTTTAATCCTTTAATGAATTTGATGATTTTGCTTACTTAGGGTACAAACTTGCTAACATTGAATTTTTAACTCCCACCCCTCAGGCAATATGTTTCAAAAATCTATTTTTACATCGCCCGGAGGGTATTTTTTATTTTGCTAGTGAATTATAATTTAATGATTGTGTAATTTTTACTGTTTTCTTTAGTAATACAAATTCTTTATTTACAGATATTGTGGAAGACAAATTAATTCATCTGTATTTTCATATCAAACCAACCCTAGAAATAAACCTTACATTAACAGAGTGGGTGGATCTGTATTTCAAAAGACTCACATTGAAGAGAAAACTTTCTGATGAAGTATCTGGATCTGAATTTCTATGAAAATGAAAATTATATTGTGTGAGAAGACCTGTTCTGTACTCTGCTCTTTCGATGTATTGTATGGACCCCAAGTGTTGTGAATTATGTGCTGGCAGAATTTAAGGCACGAGTCAGAAAAACAGGCTCACAAGGATTAAAACAAAACAACAACAACAACCACAAATGTGTGTAAACAAGACGCGGATGGAAGAAGAGTGTGTGTGATGCTTTTGCTGTCTATCCAGCTGGTTATTACTGCTATCCCTGCTGGCGAACTTAACCCTTCGATCCCCGGGTTCTAACTGCCTTAGGGCTCGAGTTTAGTTGTATTCATGTCAAATTCCCCTTCCCCAAACCATCTTCTCCGGACCACACAAATGGCCAGCACTTAAATAAATCGCAGACTTTTAGTCGCCATTAACCCTTAAAATTAAAGTACTTAAATATTTTTTCAGACAATACATCTTCAATACGTTGATCATTAATTTTTTTCAAAAGAGAATTTCTCCTAAAAATCCTTTTTGCTTTTAATACCTGGGTGCCTAAGATATTATCACCAAGTGGTCCCATTTCATGGTGGGCATACAGGTCTCTTTAAACTTTACAACCTAATCTTTGGATTTGTAAAAAGGTCAGCCACCCACCCCTTTTACTTATGCCTGACTTTAACCTACTCTCTTTCTTATTTATTTATTTATTTATTCTGACCATGTTCGTCTTTAACCATAGTATCACAATTGAAATTATGTCATATACAGATAAACTCTTCTGTAAAAGTTCTGTAAATCCCTAGATTCACACTGAAAGATGCACATAAGAAAAACCTCATTTCTATAAAGTGTGTGCATGGATATAATCTTAAAATTCAAATAATTGAATGAAAAGAAAAATAAACTCATTCAATCACTTGCTGAAGAGAAACTCTACACTTGCTAAGTGTATGGATCAGTATTTTCCCATATTTCACTTTTAAAAATACATATGCAGAAGCACACTGGAGAGAAACCCTACACTTGTCAAGTGTGTGGTTCAGCATTTGCAAAGAATTCACCCTTACAAAGACATATTCGAACACACACCGGAGAGAAACCTTACTCTTGTGAAATTTGTGGATCAGCATTTTCTCAGAGTTTCAGCCTAAAAAGGCATATGCATTCACATACTGGAGAGAAGCCCTATACTTGTGAAATATGTGGATCGGCATTTTCAGCAAATGTAGTCTTGAAAAGACACATGCAAATACACACTGGAGAAAAACCATACAAATGTGAAGTGTGTAAATCAGCATTTTCTAATAATTCACATTTAAAAATACACATGCGAACACATACTGGAGAGAAGCCATTTTCTTGCAAATTGTGTGGATCAGCTTTTTCACGAAATTCTGATTTAAAAATTCACATTAGAACACACACTGGAGAAAAACCATATAAATGTGAAGTGTGTGAATCCGCATTTTCACAGAGCTGTGATTTAAAAAGACACATGCGAACACACACTGGGGAGAAACCCTATACCTGTGAAGTGTGTAGAGCTGCATTTTCACGGAGTTCCCATTTAAAAAGTCACATGCGAACTCACACTGGAGAGAAACCATATTTTTGTGAGGTTTGTGATTCAGCATTTTCAGAAAATTCTGTGTTAAAAGTACATATGCGAACTCACACTGGAGAAAAACCATTTTCATGTAATGTATGTGGTGCAGCATTTTCACAGAATTCAAAATTGAAAATGCACAAGCGAAAACACACTGGTGAAAAGCCTTATATTTGTGAAGTGTGTGGATCAGCATTTTCAAATTGTTCAAATTTAAAAGTACATGTACGAACACATACCGGAGAAGAACCCTATACTTGTGAAGTGTGTGGATCAGCATTTTCTTCAAATTCATATTTAAAAATACATTTTCAAACACACACTGGAGAGAAAATATATTCCTGTAAGATATGTGATTCAATATTTTCAGAGAGTTCAGTACTGAAAGCACATATGAGAACACACACCAAAGAGAAGACTTATAAATGTGAAATGTGTGGATCAGTATTTTCAAAGAGCTCTGCTTTAGAAATACATATACGAAAACACACTGGAGAGAAACCTTACCTTTGTGAAGTGTGTGGATCAGCATTTTCATTGAATTCAAATCTAAAAATACATATGCGAACACACACTGGAGAGAAGCCATTTACTTGCACAATATGTAGCTCAGCATTTTTACAGAGTTCCAGTTTAAAAATTCACATGCGAACGCATACTGGAGAGAAACCCTATAGATGTGAGCTATGTGGATCAGCATTTTCACAGAGTTTCAGTTTAACAAAACACATGCGGACACACTCTGCAAAGACACACTAGTAATGTGAGCCGTATGGATCAGGATGTTTACCGTTACTGTTTAAAAATGCACATGTGAATACACGCTGAAATTAAAGTCTACTAAAGTGAATGGATTAACATTTTGACAGATTTCTAGGTTGACAATAAGTGTGTGGATCATCACTTTTTCAGAACTCACATTAAGGTAACACACACACACACACTGATATTGAGAAAATACTATTATTTTAAAGTATATTGACCTTTTTTAATGTTTAAAAAATAATGCAAATCACACTAGACAAAGGACCTATAAAATTGAAGTATGTGGATCAGCATTTTCAAAGTGTTCATGTTTAAAATGATACATAGTAGAGAAAAGTAATAATCTTATTGTGTTAGTATAGCATTCAATTCTAAGACTAACAACAACAAGAAAGGAATTAATACTTCCTTTAATTCAAACAATTTATTGGCTAGCACATGAAATAACAAACAACAATATAAAGTCTTTCCTGTATATAAAGTTGAGTTTAAGGGACTTACCAGCACGTTGGAGAAGATATCTTCGGGTGATTTATTGGAGCCCTTCAAATCGCTGCCTCGTGGTACTGCTGGTGGAATCTATCTGCCTTGGGCTTTTGGATATTGTGCCTAAAACTCTGGGCTATCACGTGATTGATATATCCAATCACAGAGCCTCTCCCTCTCTCACTCTATATACAGGAATCTACTTTTCATTTTACTGACCCAACAAAGCGTGAACCATAGTCTTTGATAGAGAAACTGTAAATAATTCTGAAAGTTTCTCTGAATGTTTGAGATGAGGCTTGAAGATTAGTATTATTAGCGTTATTCGGACTATTGTCCCCATCTTCATTGTTATTTGTACAACGTTTCGGCCGATATACCCTCCGGCCTTCTTCGGGTATTTCTTGTCGGACTCGGGAACCTTCTCGGACTTGGGAACCTTCTTTTTGAACTCGGGAACTTTCTTGTCGTATTCGGGAGCCATCACGGAACTTTGAACCTAGAAATACCCCCATGGAATAAATAAAGGGTTAGATTCAAAGTTCCGTGATGGCTCCCGAATACGACAAGAAAGTTCCCGAGTTCAAAAAGAAGGTTCCTGAGTCCGACAAGAAATACCTGAAGAAGGCCGGAGGGTATATCGGCCGAAACGTTATACAAATAACAATGAAGATGGGGACAATAGTCCGAATAACGCTAATAATACTAATTCTGAAAGTAATTCATCTATATTGTTAAGGACAATGTTGACTACATGGTTTGATATGACTCTTATTTAAATCATCTTGACTGAAAAAAAAGTTCTGTTTCTAAGATTTCCTAAATTGTGTTCCCCTTGAAAGTAAACATTTTATTTATTTTCTGGTCCAAATAAATTAAAACTTAATTATTTTTTCTATTTAACCAATTAATTCTAAAAGCAGCACCCTTCTCCTCACTGTGTTCAAAGTACGGTTTATTCTCCTATAAAACTTAGGGCTTTTCCTGGGATAAAAATCTTCTAGCCCATATTGGTTGATACAGTGCTGATAAGATCGACCCAGAAACATGTCTAAGCTCTCTGAAAGCTGGGTTGAAACTAACTAACTCTGACTAAAAACTATCAAGCGTCTGTCATGGCGCCCAAACTGTGCCCTTTATGCTCAAGGGTCACTAACTGTCACTGGTATTTTTCTATAGACTCCCTGATCTCAAATTTAATGGCCCTTAATTTAAATTCTTAGCTACAGGTCTGTTCACAATTCATGACCTCTCATGAATTGTAACACAAAAGATTTGGATTGGTATTTTCTCGTTATGATACCTAATAAATATTGCAGTTAGTTAGGAAAATTCCAAATCGGGAAAAATTTACAAAAGTTAGACATGGTCACATCACCACCAATTCCACCTCCTGAATCCCCGAACACAAGGCATCCACACTCTAAGCACCTTCAGAGCTGAATTATTTGTGTTGCATACCCTTATTCTTTACTTCTATTTCTTGGACATCTATCTCTTTGGCCGTCTATTCTTCTGATCGTCTTTGGTATTTCTATCATCTTGACTTGGTCTGGTCTCTGGTCTAGTGTCTTGGATCTCCTAAGGTCTGGACTTTCTTTTGCTATGTCCCTGCTGGCTGGTCATCCTGGATTCATTTCTTAGTCTTGTTACCAAGACATTCATCAACCACAAGAACATATTAATTATACAACTTTTATTTCCTTAACTATACATTTCATGTAACTAAATATCTGACTAACATAGCGCACGAGAGTTCCAGTTTAGGCAGGACTTAAAATGGCCGACTTACTAACTGAAAACTGGGAAACTCAAAAAGGTCCCACGTGACTTCACAACTGCATAGATTATGTAACATTTGTCAATTTTATTTTCACATGATTTCTATTTATACCTTTTGTTATAATAAAATAATTTTGAAAACAAAAAAAAAACGTTTGAAAATATTCATTAACTGTAAATGCAAGAGAATTATCTCCCTTACTTTGCCCGGCTATCCTATTGTGTGGGTACAAAACACCGTTCGACACCGGTAGAAGGTCACATGTGCATGTGGCGCTAGTTTTTAAAGTCTTCTAGCAGGCAGGAACCGAGGAGACAAGAAGGTTAGTGTCATCACGGAGCTTTTCCTCCTTTTCTTGATTTTTATTAGTTTGTATTAGAGAAACTACATAGTTCTTTGTCTTCTATTGTAGTTTCATGTTGAAGACAACTCCCGTATTTTTGTAAATAAAGTGTCTTCACCAGTCGACTCTCATTACTCATTGAGATAGATAATTAAGAGAGATAGATATATGATTTTATTGCCATTTAAAAAAAAATCTTTTGTAGTTATTTACAATTAAATATTTATGTAAGTAAAAAAAGTAAAGTCGATGGGGCGGCCTAAAGTCGGTATCAGCCAGTCAGCGAGGGAGTCTATCCCCTTTTCAATAGCGCTAGACCAAGGAGATTGTTTTAGCATCTGAGGTGGAGCACCACACCTACCATCAGCTCTTACTTTACCGCACAGATTCCTGTGCTACTCATACGCTGAGTTGGCGGGGACCGGTATCGAACTAGGAACCTTGTGGTTTCTAGCCGAACGCTCTACCGACTGAGCTAACCCAGCCCACTAAATATTTATGTAATAAAACAATTTCTTGACATTTGACCCATGAAAACCAAAACTTTACAAATTATTAAATTAATGAATCTAAAATATTTAGCAAAATAATTTTCTTCAAAATTAATCTAGACTGAGATGGTTGCTGTAATTTGTGGTATGATTTTAAAAACAAGACTTTACATTTCTGTACGTAGGAATGGAATGGTTTGTTTGCTGGGTTATTCAATGCTGAAGTCAGTCTTTTCAAGCAAATAAAAAGTAGAAAAGCTGCAAGCCTGATTAAATATCCTCCAAAGTATGAAAGACAAGGACATTTTATTATATAGTTTTATGATTAAGCAATGCAGTGTATGAACAAAATACAATAGAGAAATGGACAAAAGACTGCATCCTCCTATTCCCTAAAAAAGGTGACCTCATAATCACTAAGAACTACAGAGATATAACCCTTACTGCCATAGCAGCTAAGACTTATAATGCTCTTCTTCTTAATGGCATCAAGTAGAGAAAAACCACAACTTCTCCAATCCTGACAATTCATTGACTCGTTGAAGGGGTTCAAGCAAAATCCTTGAGGCAACACTACTGTTTGTAGATTTCGCCAAGACATTTGTCTCCATACACAGAGGAAAGATGAAGTAGACAGTATTAGCATATGTTCTCCATAAAGAAACTGCTACCACTATAATGATGCTCTACAAAGACACAAAAGCAATGATCCATTCACCTGATGGTAACACAGATTTCTTTGACATTGTCTTGGAGTCTTATAAGAAGATATTTGAAGTATTCCAATCTAATGATAATTATTTTTGAAAAAGATCTATTTGACTGAAAGATTGGTTTGGCCAAGTTATTTAATGGCATATCAACCTTTTATGGGTTGTCTAATGTCAAAATTTGATTCATTTATGATTATAATCATAACTATTTTTTTAAATATTCCATTATTTTTATCACACAGTTATGTGGATATACATGTTATATATATCAATATTCTTATCTAATACAAATGATATACACTCTGTTATATCATATCAAATATTCTTATCTAATACAAATGATATACACTCTGTCATATCAAATATTCTTATCTAATACTAATATCAAATGATATACACACTTCTATCTAACACAGTTATATCATATCAAGTATTCTGATCTAGTGCTAATTTTCATACCGATCTCTATGTCCCATCGATGGGCCCCTAAAAGGTACTATTATTCCAGGTCAGAGTGGATCTTTGAGTAATAGAGAGGTAACTTCATACTTTCCAGAATATGAGCCTCACCACTGGATGGAGCATCATACCAAGGACATCTTTTTGAAAGGGGGAGGCCTAATTTTTTGTAGGGTGTACATTTGGCATTTGCCCCAATAGTGCATGTGACCAAATATGAACAGCTGTATTAATTTTTGTTTATACAGTTTTGCCTCATAGGTAAGTGACAATGTGCCTGGCTAAGCTTTGTAAATACAACATCGCCAACAATTTTTTTATAAAAAGTTAATTTTCTTCCAACCCAAAGTTACCAAGATTTTATTATTTCTAGTTGAACATAATACAATGAAATTGGATAAAAAATAAGTGCATTTCTCAGATATAATTCATGCAATTTTATCTTTGGTTATGGAGGTAGTGGCATAACAGGATAGGGGCAAGAGATGATTCTCCTGGTGTAAGTAGGAAGGGAGGCAATATTTCCCTTTGGTCTATAATACCAACAACTCTAGAAGAAGCATGGTGTAATGGTTATTGTCATAAGAAATGGACTCGGTGACCAGAGATCAAATCCTGGATAATGCTATTTGCATTTCATATAGCACTAATACCCTGGGAAAGGTATGCATCCAACTATTCTCCCTTCAACTATGGCTAAATAGGAAATGGATTTGCAACCAAAGTTTAAATCCTGGATAAGGCTGTTTGCATTTCATATAGCACTAATACCCTTGGGAAAGGTATGCATCCAACTATTCTCCCTCCAACTATGGCTAAATAGGAAATGGATTCACAACCAAAGTTTAAATCTTGGATAAGGCTGTTTGCATTTCATATAGCACTAATACCCTTGGGAAAGGTATGCATGAAACTATTCTCCATCCAGTTATGTGGAGTAGGGCAGATTGGGCTCTTGAGCAACCATTTTAGAAGGAAAACTATGAATTCAGACTTGTTAAACTCTGCTTAAAAATTGACCTTGTGTCGTATCCTACTCTGGTGGAGGGGTTGGCAAATATATAAAACTAGCTCCAAAATTGTGGTTATTTTTTTTCAATCTTTTCTTTGCTGGTCCTCCACTCCAGAAAGAATATAAAAGTTAATTTATTGAGTTAACTTAAAAATGTATTGTAATCCTACTTGCTTTAATTTTTATGATGAAATTAAAACAGAATTTTGAAATGATTCTACAAATCAAAATAACCAATTTAATCAGTTTTATACAAATAAATGGGACCATATGACCTTTAGGCACCCCTTTTACGATTTCAATTCATAAGTACATTTTTTTCATTTAAAATATTAGCAGCATGATTTTGATTTTAAAATGTCATTTTATTATTAGATTCTAAAAAAATATCTTTCTAATAAATACTTTACTTTAGTATCAATCACCCATATTTTTTGGGTTGAAAACTGTATTGGAAATTTAATGCCCCTTTTTAAACGGAACAAATATTGATGTATATTTTTTTCTTTTATAAAATAATAGCAAATTAGATTATTATAGAAATGAGTAAAAAGAAATCTCCAAAAATTATTTTTTAGTTTTTATTTTCATTTTATTTTCCGATTTTCTGTACTTATTTACCTGAGCAGATTCATTATTTTTTTTTTCTATTCACTCCTTCGGTCTTTTGATTTATGCAGAAAAAAAGTATCAATCACATATATACTAGGTATACCCAAAATTGGCCTAAAATCCATTTTTGACAAAATGAATTTAGCAACCCCTACAGAAAATAATTTACCAAAAATCAGGGAATTATCGGATTTTAATGAAATTTTCAGTGTTGATTTATCAATGAATGAACTTTATAATGCATTATTTATTTTATTTCAAAACTTTCTCATTTTTTTCAGGTTACTTAATTTTGACCCCCCCCCCAAATAAGGGGGGGGGGTAAAATCTCGGCGAGTTGTTCCTTGTTTGATATTAATAACAGTATAAATAAAAAGATAAAAACCGAAGTTATGAATAGGAAAAAAAATTTTTAAGGCAAATATTTTATAGGAAAATAAGTATCGGAAATCGGAAAATAAAATGTAAAAAAATAAATAAATAAATAATTATTGGGAGATTTTTTTTTTTTACTCATTTCGATAATTATTTAATTGGCTATTATCTTATAAAAGAAAAATTATACATCGATATTTTTTCTGCTAAAAAGGGAGGGGGGCTAAATTTTCAATAGTTTTTCGTCAAAACGTATACTTTGTTTGACTAAAATAAGATTTGCATTAAATAGATATTTATTTCTAGAATCTAAAAATATAACATTTTAAACTTAACATCAGAATATTTTTATTTTAAATGAATTTTATATATTAATTTTTCATAGCAAAAATATTTAATTAAAGTTTTGAAATAAAATAACTGATGCATTATAAAATTCGTTAATTGATAAATCAATACTCAAAATTTCATTAAATTATAATTACCTGATTTTTGGTAAATCTTTTTGCAATCGCGAATCTTACCTTAAATTTGTAAACAAGCCATTACAAGCCATTTAAAAAGAGCGACAATGACAAAAAAAATTTCGTTTTAAATGTATTAAAGATAAATTGCATATGTAATGATATTTTTCTTTTTTTAATGATGATGTTACTACTTATCGTTTTATTATTAACTGATGCATTATAAAATTCAGTCATTGATAAATCAACACTGAAAATTTCATTGAAATCGGATAATTCCCTGATTTTTGGTAATTTTTTTTCAAACGGCGGAAGGGGGGAAGTCTTGTATTGAAAAAAACACGGATTTTTCGACAAATTGGGTATCTATCTAGAAGTAAAGTAGAAAAAAATGTGACATTATTAGTTTGAAGTAAAAAGGCCAGAAGTATGGGGCACCCACTGAGAATCGAACCGACGTGCAATTGTACTGCTAATTCGGCTTACTAACCACCCGCTTTTTGCTGAATATTAATAAAAACAAACATAATTCATTTTCCCTTTTTTATTAATTATCTCCCTTGAGTTTCACTCTTTAGAAAATTTTTTTGCATCGATTCGAAACGATAACTGTTTTTAAATTTAATTCAACCAGAAAAAAACTTAGTTTCATTATTTTCCCCTTTCCTCTTACGTTGCGTGACTTAAAATTTCAGACGAAAAAATACAGAAAGAAGTAAGTATGACATTGTGTTATTTTCTTTTATTTATTGTAGTCAATAGTGGAAATGTTTATTTATTTTTTTGCAGCAAGACTTTGAAGTTATATTCGAACGGAACATTTCAAATTTCGGAAAATATTTCAATTGAATAAAGATTAACTTAAATTAGGAAAGTCCTTAATAAAAGATTTAAACAATTATTCATTTTTATCCATTTTCATCGATATATATTTTTTTAAATTTATTAATCAATTCACTGGGAATTTTATTTTTCATCTTCATTAACTTGTTTTGATTTTGACTTTCTAAAAAGTAACTTTGACTCACAAAAATAAAATCATAAAGGAAAACTTCTCCGGAAATCTATGAGTATATTTAAACAAAATCAATTATATTTTAAAAACTTTCAGCAAAAGGGCACATTTCAATTACCTGGGTCCCAAAAAAACTAGAAATTTTCTTTTTCAGAAATATTTTTTATTGATACATTCTGAAAATCAACCTCAACTCCTGCTATTTATTAGTTTCGAAAAAAATTTTTTTTTTTCTATTTTAGACGATGAGGGTACCTGCTTTGATTGTTTTTGTTTTTATTATTACCTAAGGAGGAAAAAATTGACATTTGTAAATAAAAATAAAGGGAACATAACTGGTATACATGCGTATCTGAAAGTCGGAGATCGTTTCAACATAGTATAAGTATATAGTATTTTACATTGCAAATATGACCCTCCTTCTAAAATTGAGAAAAATCAATATTTTTCGAAAGTAAAGAAATCGCAATTTTAGGTTTTTGTATACTGAAAAACAAAAAAAAAAACAAAGATTATCAAATATTTTTATGACCCGGGTTGTTCAAATGTTCTAGCGAAAGTACGAGTACTATGAAATTAAATTCATTTTTGGGTAATTTTCGTACAAGTACTTGAAATACGAAAAATATACAAACGAAAATTATCCCAAAATTAATCTAATTTAGTGTTAAGAATTTATTGACAGAAAACCGGTGTTAGATTAGTTCTAGTTCCTAATGTAAAAAAATAAAATATGTATATTTTCTGAAATACAATTTAAGTTGCAAAAATTTCCTTTTAGCAAAATAATTTTCAAATTCTTTTGTACTTATGAACACTTTTAAAATATTAGCATCTCTCTCTCTCTCTCTCTCTCTCTCTATATATATATATATATATATATATATATATATATATTATAAAATGGGTACAAGATATATAATATATATATTATAAAAGGTACATATATATATATATATATATATATATTATAAAATGGGTACAAGAGATAACCTACTCGAGTTTCACCATAAGGATCCTCAGGGTTAAATCCACTGAATTATTTGAGACACAGAATCAGTGTCTCAATTAATTCAGTGGATTTAATCCTGAAGATCCTTATGGTGAAACTCTAGTAGGTTATCTCTTGTACCCATTTTATAATAAATTTGCGCTACTTAGTATTGAGCACTTTGTATTTGTTATATCGCTGACTTACTCCTCTGAATTCTATACTTACTAACCATCGTGACCAAATTCACTGGTAAGTCAACCTTTCCTTTATAAATATATATATATATATATATATAATGTGTGTGTCAAGAAAGAGAATGATTCAAGAGAAAAAGAAGAAACAAACAAATAAGTCATTATATTGACTACATCGTAAAAAAAGTAAAAGAAATTGACTGAGTTGCACAAGCAACAAATATTGAAAAGTGCTCAATACAAACATGAAGCCAGTTTAGAGAACCAAATTGGTAACCGAAGAATCTTTAGGAAAACTCTGTTAGCTGAAACCTGAGTAGTCTTTTGTAATCTATAAATATATAAATGGCAGTTGGTGTGTATATATATATTTATTTTATAATTTTTTATTATTATTTTATTTCATATTTAAAATGATAACAAATAGAATACAATGTGTACATGAAAAAACTCCTGGCTGAAACACGTATTGGTAATTCATTTAAGTGATTTTATCCATTCAACATTTTTTTTTCCTTTATTTTTTTATCCCTTTAACATATTGTCAGATTCATTTCCATTTTTCAACTTATGTATTTGTTGTCCGGATGAAACTACAAAAATAAAGCAATTAATGACAAATCTCTCTATCTCTCTCTCTCTATATATATATATATGTGTGTGTAAAAATGGAATTGAATCCGACAATATGAGGAAGAATAAATAAAGAAAAGAAAGTACAGAATGGATAATAAAAGATGAATTTAATCAATATCACTTACACATGTGTTTCGGTCAGTTTATCTTTGTGTACACGATTCAAACTATTATTAACATTAAATAAACAAATGAAATGATAATAATAGAAAAATGTAAAAATATTCCGTACACAGAGAAAATTCGACCATGTGTAAGTGATATTGATTAAATTCATCTTTTATTATCCATTCTGTACTTTCTTTTCTTTATTCATTCTTCCTCGTATATATATATATAAAGTGTTGTTATGGGTCCAACGGGAGAAAAATAGATATTTTATAAAAAAAAAAGGTTTATGTCCGATATTTGATAGGTTGTGTGTGTTTTTGTAATTTTTTTATTATAATTTATTTATTACATTCATATGTAAGTTAATAAAAATTTAAAAAAAACAACATAATCCTTTTTGCAAACTTTTTTTATAAATATTATATATATATATATATATATATATATATATATATATATATATATATACATTTCGGCCTATTATGCCTCATCAGCAGCAGCTTCGAGTATATATATATATATATATATATATATATATATATTAAATATCACCAGTACTTGCTTTTTGTGCAAAAATTATGAAGATTTGATTTATATTCGAAGATAATTAAAAATTAAAATATACGTAGAAACAGCATTAAAATTCTACTTAAAAATGTCCAGCATTTGTAAATCTCAAAAGTAAACAAATCAATACATCAGGATTCCCCCCTCTACCCAGGTGTTGCTGGGTAGTCCCTTCTAGTTATAAACAAGCAACAATTTGGTTAATCATCATCATATCACACTACCAGCACTAATTCCCATGACTCTCTCTCACCACCTGTCCCTACTGGCCACTGCTCCTGGCAAGTCTTCTTTAAGGCATCCATTAACTGCACAGAGCTTATCAATGTAAGTCTTTTGGTTGGTATGTGTTCATAGAAGAATGTCACTTATGAGTTTGTCCTTGCTTCTCCAGCAGTGTCCATCATGTCTTGTTTTTCTCACTTAGATGGTTTGTTTGATAGCATGTAAGTGGCCATACCACTGCTTTTTTTTATGGGGTATTATTGCTGCCAGGAGTTTTTGTTGAATATTAATGAAAACAAAACATAATTCATTTTACCCTTTATAGTTTTTATTAATTATCTCCCTTGAGTTTCACTCTTTCATTATTTTTCTCTTTCCTCTTATGTTGCGTAACTTAAAATTTCAGACGAAAAAATACAGAAAGAAGTAAGTATGACATATATATATATATATATATATAATATATATATATATATACACACACATACACACACATTAAATATCACCAGTACTTGCTTTTTGTGCAAAAGTTATGAAGATTTGATTTATATTCGAAGATAATTAAAATGTTCAGGACAGCATGCATTATCATTGTGTACTTTCCATCTAGTTTTTTTTTTCCAAGCATTTTGTTAGTGTAAGTGGTGCACCCATACAGTAGAACTAACACGTCTACAGCATGGAAGGATTCTTGCTTTATCTTATTAGTGAGATCAGATGTCTATTTGATCGATAATCTGTCTATCACAGTCCATGCTTTTCATATGTGACATCACTTTCTGCGGATGAGATATTACTAACTAGGTATGTGAACTGGTCTACTTATTTCAGAGTGTTTCCATCCAATGTGGGGATGCCTGTGTTAAATAAGTTCACATAGAGGCCAATGCCTCTTGCTGCCTTCTCTAGGCTATGCAGCAGTGATTCAACTTGTGCAGGTGTATTTGCAATAAGCACTAGATTATCTGCATAGTTCACATAAGTGATAGTTTCTGCAGGATTAAATAAAAGGATAAAGAAAAAAGTTGATTAATTCATAGAGGGTGGCGAAGAAGTGACTCTGATAAGCGATTTCTTTTATTGAAGGATATCACAGCTAACTGAAAATAAAAAGTATTGTGCGAATGAACAAAGGAAAGATAAAATCCAATAAAAAATAGAAATCTGGGAATTCATTTCGGCAAACTTAATGAAACAATGTGCTAGTAGGAGAGATTTAGAAAGGGATGTAAAAGAAAGGTTGTGAGACATGAATGAAAAGGGAGACTTGCAAATAAGTAGGGACAAGAGAGATACTAGGTGAAGCAGAGGTGACTGGAACAACCTGACCTCACCTACCTCACATTGACACCCCCTCTCTTTTTATTTATTTCTTTATTTTTTTAACCTTTAACTCTTTACATAGACTGAAATCTTAAGCATTGATAAGGCAACCAGTCTAGTAATTATTTGTATACATTTTCTGGGTAATATAGGTTTGGTTTGATTTCTTTGTTTAATGGCATATCAACTTTTAACTCTTTGCCTGATTTAAGCAGCTCACAGCAGCTCTTCCTCCACTGCAATCCTACCATAAGCAAAGTACAAAAACTGATGGCTAGTTCATTGTAATTGAGCAGAGGAATTCATATTACAATAATAACAGGACTTTATTTGAATAGAATGAGTTCTGAGGTGAATAGAGTGTGAATTCTTAAATAACCCATCATACAGGTAAGAATACCAAGAAAATTTGATACAGCAATGGGGGAATATGTTATAACTTTGTATTTGTACATAATGAATGAGTTCATCATTTTCTTTAAAAATGCTTCTTCATTCAGAGATCAAAATGGGCTTAATCAGCCATTTCATAGACATTTAAATTGAACATTGCAAATTTGTAAAAAAAAATATAAACCATACAATGAATGCATATTTATGGGCTAGAATTTCGCCAGGAATCTGTTTATGGCCTCTAAATAGCCCAATGTTTGGAAAGAATTTTCTTGGAAATTTGTAAACCTAATTCCACATGAATTTAAGACATACATTTTATCTTGAGTAACAACAGGTATTCATTTTCAGACTGAATAATCAAACTCAATGAGCCAAAAAAATTATCTGTATATGTTTGTCAATAGGAATTCTAATTGTCCTCTACAATGATATCAATAAAAAAGAAGCTCGAGAAAGATAATTAACCTCTGTACAAAAAGAGATTCAGAGTCAATAACTCTGACTCCTACAATTTACTATCATCAATAAATTTGGATCATATGACGTTTAGGTACCCCTTTTGCTTTGCTGATTCATAAGTACATTTTTTTCATTTATACCGTTAATATCTGGTTGTTTGTTAGATGAATTTTAGAGGTATTTTTTTTAAATTATAAACTAACCCCTAACCCCTAACAAACAACCGGATGTTGATGGTATAAATGAAAAAAATGTACTTATGAATCAGCAAAGCAAAAGGGGTGCTTAAAGGTCATGTGGTCCATAAATTCTAGTATACTAACTATTCAGCAAGTAGTAACTAGAGTGATAATTTCAACAAATTTAATATTTATTAGACTTTTGACACACATATAAAATCACAAGAGGGGAACAAATGGATTAGATTTATAAGTTCCCAAAATTCATTCTGAATTGTCCATTTGGACACGTGGCATAGCAGATAGAGGCGTTGAGTTAATACAGTTCTCTAGTTATCTAGGCTGCAGGTTCAAGGGCAATAGTAACATAGAATAATTAACACAGCTTAACAGTCATGGTTAACGTAATGAGAACAGTCTTGCTCATTTATAATTTAATGATTGTAGATAATGCATGAGTTTCCCATTTTCTTTAATAATACCTCTTCTTTATTCACAGATATTGATTGCGGTGGAAAACAACCCATGACTATAGCCTCAAGAATTTTCCTTTAAAGAAACATACAGACCTTATCTAAAAACCATATTCTTGTTGTATCAAACCCATGCCAGAGAGAACTCTGGAATTTATCAAATGAATGGATTAGAATTTGAAAAGGCTCATGGGAGCACACATTGGAGAGAAAATATCCTTGTAAAGTATCAAGATCTGAAACAGCCACATGCATCCATACACTTGGGAATTTTTATAAATCAACTTCTCTACTCAATTCATATTTGTACTGTAGGAAAAAAAATTATTTGTGCAAAGGGTGTGCACAATTATATTTTTAAAAAGTTTATATTATAAGAAAAACATGCAAACACATGCTGCAGAGAAACCCTACACTTGCCAGGTGTGTGCGTCAGCATTTTCAAGGAGTTTTGACTTAAAAAGGCATATGCAAACACACACTGGAGAGAAACCCTACTCTTGTGAAGTATGTGGAGCAGAATTTTCAGAGTTCGAATTTAAAAATGCACATGCAAACACACACTGAAGAGAAACCTTACACTTGTGAACTGTGTGGATCAGCTTTTTCACAGAATTCAAATTTAAAAAAACACATTCGAACCCACACTGGAGAGAAACCTTACACTTGTGAAGTGTGTGGAACAGCATTTTCACAGAGTTCAAATTTAAAGAAACACATGCAAACACACACTAAAGAAAGACCTTACTCTTGTGAAATATGTGGGTCAGCATTTTCACTGAGTTCTAATCTAAAAATACATATGCGAACCCATACTGGAGAGAAACCTTATAGTTGTCAAGTTTGTGGTACAGCATTTTCAGACAATGCAGTATTGAAAGGACACATGCGAACACATACCGGAGAAAAACCCTATACTTGTGAAGTGTGTGGATCAGCATTTTCTCGGACTTTTACTTTAAAAAGACATGTGCAAACACACACTGGAGAGAAACCCTACACTTGTCAAGTGTGCAGGTCAGCATTTTCACGGAATTCTGAATTAAAGATACATATGAGAATTCACACAGGAGTGAAACCCTATAGTTGTGAAGTGTGTGGATCAGCATTTTCACAGAATTCACATTTAAGAAGACATATGCATACACACACTAGATCAAATGATATTCTTGTAAAGTGCGAACCTTAGTCTTGTGTAGTTTGCAGAGTTTGCTTTTTTCAAAAATTGTTAGAGAATGTGCAAATATTCAGAGAAATCATTTTCTTGCAAATATTTCTATACACATGGGACACACTAGGACCTATATGATTGTTCCAACCTTATTGCCCTTATGGCAATATGTGCAAATGTTCAGAGAAATCATTTTCTTGCAAATATTTCTATACACATGGGACACACTAGGACCTATATGATTGTTCCAACCTTATTGCCCTTATGGCAATATGTGCAAATATTCAGAGAAATCATTTTCTTGTAAATCTTTCTCTACACCATTATGACGAGCCCCAACCCTTTTTATCATATGGGTGCTAGAAGGTGGTGGCTATGGGTCTTAATGTCCTGGGTATGACATTAAACTCTAACTGATGGTGAGGTTCGAGTTCAGAAGGGAAATGTGGAGCACCCCTTCATCACCATTGCTTCTAGGGGCACTCTGACCTGGAGTGATAGTACCTGTTAGGGTCCCATCTGTAGGTTAAATAGAACTAAATATGTTCTATAAAAATGTGTTTAAAATAATTGAGTTTTAAAAAGAATTGTGTACCCATGAAGAATGAATAAAACAAATGTCTTCAGCATAAAATGACCCATATAGGGTTGACATGCCATAAGACCCAACCAACCAACATATGGGGCGTGTATAGTAAACTGTGGTCTTGCATTGTATGGAAAAATCATTTTCTCATGAAATGTGTGGATATGCATGTTATTGTTGAGATTTTTGTAATATAAGGTGTGTGCTAGATGCCCACTTCTACTTATAGACTCGCCGATAACCATGTGACCAACCTAATGGCCAACCACTGGCAGTGCTCTGCTGCTGATATTGTTATTTATACTGGCTGTTCTGGTCATACCTGCACATTGCTGTGAACCTTTGTGGATGACGGAACATAGTTAAAATACTATTTGACCAACAATCTTTCAATATATCTAGATTGATTTACAATAATTCATCTTTTCAGAAGTTCTCTATTAGATGAACCAATGGCAATGGTGCAGAATTTTTTCTCCGAGCGTGCAGACATATGTGCATTGTAGTGAGGTTGTAATTAACTTGGGGCTCAGTCGGTAGAGCATTCAACTCTGAACCACAAAGTTCCAGGTTCAATAACAGCGCTCACCAACTCAGCGTATGAGTAGCTCAGGCATCTGTGCAGTAAAGTGAAGAGCTGATGGTAGGTGTGGCGCTCCACCTCAGATGCCAAATCAATCTCCATGGTCTCATGCTATTGAAAAGCGGATAAACTCCCTCGCTGTCTGGCTGATACTGACTTTAGGCCACCCAACGACTTTATGTACTTTTATGTTACCTTATTGCTGCTTGCTCCATAACCAGGAGCAGGCAGCAAGAGACATTGATCTCTACGTGAACCCAGACAAAACAGAGTTCATGTGTTTTAATCAAGATGGTACCATCTCATCATTAAATGGCAAGCCACTGAACTTAATAGACTAGTTCACACACCTCAGTAGCAATGTCTCATCTACTGAAAGTGATGTCAAAATATGCATAGGTGAAGCATGGACTGCTATAGACCGGTTATTGAAAATATGGAAATCTGATCTCTCTGATAAGAAAAAAATGGGAATTCTTCCAGGCTGTAGCCATGTCAGTGCTATTGTATGTCTGCACCTCTTGGACTCTAATGAAATGTTTAAAGAACAAGTTGGGAACAACACAAGTATGCAATCCTGGAAGAGGTACCCACAAAACTGCAGTTGTATGATTACTTACCTCACATCACACAACCTATCCAAAACAAACAAGACATACTGGGCACTGCTGGAGAAATAACAACAAACTCATAAGAAAACGTTTCCTTAAGGACTTCTACACATGGACATACCAGTGTTGGCCTACCTGTAAAAACTTGCATCCATCAACTGCAATGACTAGTAGTCACAGATGACAAGAGAGAGTCTAGGGAATCCTTACTGTCAGTGTACCTCCATGATGATGATGATGTCTTCCTGTATTTTAGAGGCAATTCACATAAAAAAGTTACATGCAAATACATTTGAGAGATATGTTCTCTTGAAGATTATGTTTAGTCTCTTTGACATACCATATGAGTAATGACCAATTTTGTATAATGAACAATCCCTAATCTTAAGTCACAAAAAGGTGTTTTTGTCATATATTGCGTGTAACAAAAACAGCCCCTAATCTTTGGCTATGCTATATATTTACCAATCTCTCCACATGAGCTGGATGTAACACAAAGTCAATTTATTTAAAGCTGATTTTAGCAGTTTTGAATTCAGATTTTTCCTTCTCCTAGACCAGATGCTGTACCAAGATTAAAGAACCCAGTCTACCCTACTCTTTACCCATAGCTGGAAGGAGAATAGTTGGATTCATACTTTTCCCAAATTTATTTGTGCAATGTAAAATTCAACTAGCCTCATCTAGGATTTGAACTTGTGTGGCTGTGTCCATTCCTATGATGATAACCATTACACCACGAGCATTTCCTAAAGCTTTTTTTTGGCTATGTTAGCCTATAAAAATATTTCTTCAACATCCAATGACATTAAGAGAAAACATTCAAATACTTATTTATACTTTCAAAACTACTGTAATAAAATCAAAATCAATGCAATACCATAAATAATGTAGTCTAGACCTTGATGTAGCTTACCATGTTTACTTGGATTTTCCAAACATACTAAAACCCTACCACTAATACATAATCTATCTGAATTTGATGTCATATTTGGTAAACTTATCTAATCCATTGGAATTATTGATGAATTAGGAAATAATTTTGTAACATGCATGACCATTTTCAAAAAAACATCTAAAGAATTTCTATATGCCACATATCAACTACTGCACACACACATTGCCCTTATGCCCCCCCCCCAATTCTTTTTATCATATATATGCTAGAGGCGGTGGCTGAGGGTCTTATTGCCTTGGGTATGACGGTAAACTCTATCTGATGGTGAGGTCCCAATTCTAGAGCTCTGGGGAATGTGCAGTACTCTTCCATCATCATTTCTTCCAGGTTCACTCTAGTCCAGTACCTGTTAAGACCCATCTATGGGTTAGGTAGAAAAAATGTGTATATATAAAAAATTGAGTATCCATTAAGAATGAATTTATTTTAAAACTTTGTCAGCATTAAATGACCCACTGAGGTTGATATGCCATAAAACAAACCAAACCAAATTTACTAATGACTATCTTACAACCTGTATGTAAATCTAGAAAAGTACTGCTTACAAATGATTATCCTTTAAAAAAAATTTAGTATCCATTAAGAATGAATTTATTTTAAAACTTTGTTGGCATTAAATGACCCACTGAGGTTGATATGCCATAAAAAAAATAAGAATACATTCTGGGTTTGATTTAACCCTGGGATGAGTAAGAAAGTGATCTGCTTTGTTGAGATTTAGTTTAACTTGCTTGAACTACAAACAAAACTTGTATTATTCACTTCTTATCTCCTTTTGGTTTAGCTTAGTTGGTAGAGTGTTCGGCTGAAAACCTCAATATTCATGGTTCGATACTGGCCCTCACCAACTCAGCATATGAATAGTACAGGGATATGTGTGGTAAATTGAGAAACTGTTGGTAGGTGTGGTGCTCCACTTCAGATGCTAAAAAAACAATCTCCTTGATCTAGAACTAGTGAAAAGGGGATAGACTTCCTCACTGCCTGGCTGATACCAACTTTAGGCCTCCCCGACGATGACTTGCATATAATATGAATATGTGAATATTGTTACATTTTTAAGGGCCATTCCTTGGCCTTAAAGCAGAAGTGCTTATCCAGTCGAATTGGATCCTTGATAAAGAGTCCTTCGATAGTGAATCCTTTTGGTTACTAGAGTGTTCTCAGTTACTGGTATAGAGTCCTTTCATAATGAATCCTTTGGTTCCTCTGTTAAAGAATTCTCAGTTCTTGGTAAAGAGTCCTATGATAATCCTATGTCCATCATGAGTGAGCGCCATTGTAATTATGACCAATATGGGGGGTTTAAATATTCTATCAGTCAAACAGTATTGCTAGTGATTGGCTACAAGAGTCAATCACATAACCTTGGACAGTCTATAAATTTATGTGGGGAATTAGCACACACCATATAATACAAAATATTCCAACAAATATGACTTGCTTATGATATGCACCCTTCAGGCATAAGTATTTAAGTTTTAATGTAATGAAATATATTAAATTAGAGACACTAAGGAAATTAAATAAGAATACATATAACAAATTTATATTTTAATTATATTTTAATTGGTTTCTATATAAAAACATTCATAAGATTGATTTTGATATGTTGGAGAATGAAACAATAATATTAGAGATCAATAACACTAAGTAATTATTTATTAACCCGATTTTGTTAAAACCAGTATACAAATTAACCACTCCCTATATTATGTAAACCTTTATTTCTTAACGATATATAAGACATATAACAGGATTTTAAATGCACTAATAACATAGGCTGTTTTGAGGCAAATCTCTCTGATCTTCATAGAGACCTCATTAATAAATAAAATTTATTCTATGTATTAATGATTTTGACTATAAATTAAATACTTATTGATAAACTTATGCAATTCTGAAAGTATTGTGATGTAAGCAGTCATGTAGTTTCAGTAACAGATAAACACCAAATCTCTATTATGATAAGATGACCTTCATACTATCAATTCCATCAGGTAATTTTCAGCTTTAGTTGGCTAAATTCCTAGCAAATAAAGCAATTAGAGTAACTTCCCTTGACTTTCATTTTGAAAGAAGCTGGTAGCTATTTTGAAAGTCTCCATGCGAAATAAACAAATCTTAGAAACTTTTTCGAAAACAATACAACTGCATGCTTTAACACAAAAATATCATAAAATGTATTCTTAATAACAGTTAAGTTAATTTCAGATAATTTTATGCTAGGAATTTAGCCAACTGACTTTCACTTTGAAACAAGCCGGTAGCCATTTTGAAAGTTTCCGTGCGAAATACACAAATCATACAAACTTTTCAAAAACAATACAACTGCATGCTTTAACACAAAAATATCATAAAATGTGTTCTCAATAACAATTAAGTTCATTTAAGATAATGATATGCTAGGAATTTTAACAACTAAAGGTGAAAATTTCCCAATTCAGTTCATTTCAGATAATGCGCACGCACAATTTTATGCTAGGAATTTAGCCAACTAAAGGTGAAAATTACCTTCCATCAAGGATGTTTTTAACAGCTTATTGCTAAGCTATATTAACCGAATGTTAAAAGAGGTAATATCTGCCAAACATAGTATTCATTGTACACAGTTTTTAATATTTCATTCAGCTCTGTGTGCCGGTACCTGTGTTATGCATCTATTTTGGGGAACTGTGATGATGTGCACACTTATCTAAATCAAAAAGATTGCATTGCTTCACATGTTTTTTTCTGTAAGCAGCCATTTGTAATATGATCTGTGCGCATGCATGCATTCATTCAAGTCCATTATATTATTATTATTTTATGAATATGCATAAGTTTTTGGTTACAAAAGTGACAGACAGCAGTCTTAAAAAAAAAGACCCTTGAAAGTGAACCAGAAGCAGAAGAAGACTGACATTTGGTTGGAGTATATAGAATGTACCTCTGTAAGAGAAAGAGTAATGAAATGAACATTGTTCAGGGAGCTTGAAGACTTGGTTGTGAAAAAGGAAAACAAGTTCCATCTAACTTTGTCGGTTAGAGCAGTGCTTTTCAAAGTATCTGATTTGGCATACCAGCAGGGTATCTTTTCAATGTGCCATAGAATGGTAACTTATTTGGGCCATATTATCATTTGATTTATGATCAAAGTTCCAAGTATTTCTATCTGTTATATTGTAGGTATGGCCAAAATTTTGGTACAATAGCGCTTACCAATTTCTTTAAACTTTTACAAAAAATTTAAAATTGTAAATTATTTATCCTATGTTTTTTTTTCTTAAGAACAGAGCCTAAACATACATATAAACATTTTTTAATGAATTTCTAAATTATAACAACAAAATAAATCCCATTAAAATGAGCACATCTTCAAGAGAGAAAAAATGGCAAAAATGTGCCATTTTGACTGATACAGATATTAATTTATAAAATTCTCCAGTTTCAAAGACTGTAAAACAAATAATTTTTACATGTAATGCTTTTTTTTTCAGTCCTTCTCCTTCATAATACAGTAAAAATGACATCATTCATTTTTTCAGAGTTTTGTTGAATTTTAATTCATGGAAGGGGAGGGTGTAAAAAAAAAAACATAACATTTTGGCCATACCTAATTGTATTGTATCACAGCATGTGAAAAGAATAGCATTAAATAATACAGAAAGATTTCATGTATTTTTATTTTGTTACAATTTATGAGAAGTCATAAATTGTGAGCAGTACCTGTAAGTAGAATTAAATTCAGGTCTGTCATGTTAGATTCAAGGGAGCCAGTGGAAATTTACCACTGACCGTTAATAACCCTTGACCCCTGGAGGCGTGAATCTTTCGCGCCATAAGAAACACATGATTTAGTTTAGAGATTAGATTCGACCTAACCACCAGAGAGAGCAGACGTATTCTGGGTTGATCTCGTCCGCATGGAAAACCATTGGCTAAATAATAAACTTGATCAAGAGAAAAAACATAAGTCTTGTTTTAATTACAATGACCAAAATCAGGCCAAAATAAGTCAAGCCCTTAGTTAGAAGAATTAAGAAGAAGAATCAACACATAATCAGGGAAATGAAGATCAACATCATCTCTAAAGTAAGTCTCTAATCTGTCTCTCTCACTATCTATCATCCGAGAACTCTTTTATATTAGATGTTATGTGAAAAGTTTAAATTGAAATGATAGATAAGCCAACACAAACAATTGGTTAATGGTATGATGAAGGGTTCTTATAATACATTAGAAGGCTTAGAATAACCTTCCAGCGTAGCTACATACATGTACATTAATAAATCCAGACAAAGATGTAAAACATAACAATGCAGACTTTATTGTCTGAACATGTGGATGAATGAACAAATACAATGAAGAGATACACAAATGATTCAGAAACAAATAGGACTAAAGTCCTCAAGAAGTAAGAAAGAGTTCATGGAGAATTCAAACACAGATTCCTTGGTCATTTGAATGCAGACCTTGACTGGGAACAGATGCTTTGACTGGTACAGGAAGAAACTTCCTCTCTAATAAATAGCTATGAACCTAGAAATAAAGTCTGAACCTTGAAAGTGTCTTTTGTCTTTATTTCTTCTTTTCCTTTCCTTTTATTCATTTTCCTCCTGAGAACCCACAAGAAGGAAGAACCACATATAATAGAGTTTAAAAGAAACAAACAACAAACACGCACCAAAAAATAACCAAAAGCCTAAACCCATATAAAACCAACTAACCCTATAAAACAAACAACCAAATCATCAAAAACAAACATATCCCCCCCCCAAAAAAAAAAGAATCTGGTGATCGTATTTTTAGAAAATAAAAATACATAAAATTCATGAGACTGAAATAAGGAGAAGAGAAGACATTTATTTATTCTAGGTTTTATCCTGCTCTACTGGCCAGGATTTGAGCACTTGTATAATTTAAGAAAAAATGGTTTGGTGGTTGGTTTTGAAGGCTAGTGTGAAAGAAGAAAAATGGGTTAACTATGATGTTGTTCGCCTACCTTTGATTTATTTTCTTAATATTTCGGGATAAAGATCCCTTCATCAGAAGATTTCTGAAAGCTAAGTTCTGGAGCTGATACCTTGTTAGAATTTGTCCATTTCATGTATGCCTGGTGATATATATTCCTCTAAATTGTGCGCGTGCGCGCGTCTGTCAAATAATTTAAAATTCAAGATTTTAGAAAAAATGTTTTTTATAATGATTTATTTATTTCCCTATATATTATAATTACGATGCAATTGTAAACTTATTTAAATGCTGTCATTATTTTTTAAACCATGGATAAATTTAAACGAGTTATAATGTAAAAAAAAAAAAAGAAAAGAGAAAGTAATATATTACACTAGGTATACCCAATTTGTCAAAAAATCTGTATTTTCAATACAAAATTGACATACAGTTTTCAAGCAAAAAATGGGTGATAATATGATATTTTAAACTTGAAATTTTGCTGCTCATATTTTAAATGAATTTATATATTAATTCATCATAAAAGATATACTTAATTAAAGTTTTGAAATAAAATAACTGATGCAATATAAAATTCATTAATTGATAAATCAATACTGAAAATTTCATTAAAATCGGATAATTACCTGATCTTTTTTTTTTTTTTTTTTTTTTTTGCATTCGTGAATGTTACATTAATTTTTTAAACAGCTTCTCAGGCCGAACGAGATCGAAATTGACCGAAAAAAATCGTTTTAAATGTATTAAAAATAAATAACGTGTAGTATTATTTTGCTCTTTTTATTTTTATTTATGATCATTATGTTAATAATTTTCGACTTAGACAAAAATTTGACCTTAAATAATCGATTTAACTAATCTTAATTCGTTTTTAAAATTCGTAGCAGTCGAAATTTTGGGTATATCTATATTACACACACTAAACTAGTCGATGTCACTTTCTTACCTCGCTCTTTAGAGAATGAGATGAGAAAGTATTCAGTTAAACTGCTAGGCAAACTATATAATTTTGTTTTTAAAGCATCGAATAGATAGATTATCACAGAAAATCCAAATTCATCTCATTTTTGAGATACAGAAATCCCGAAATTTTATGCATTGTACGATCTTGTAAGTGTTTGAAGTTTTTTAATTATTATTTTTGTTTTTTCTTTTGTTTTACTAAACTAAAACTAATATTCAGTGGAAATAAGATGAATATTTTGGATATAAGAAACAGCTGACAGGTCTCAGACAGACCTAATATACTTGCTGAAAAAATATTAATTATTATTATTAATAATAATAAAATCTGTTTCGTTTTCGTTTGTTTAATTTTAGTACATTATTCATTCAACAAATTTAATCGTAAAGTCTTAACTTGTTTGGATTGTTGTTTTGTTTATTTATTTTTATTTCCCCCTTCTTTGTACATTCAACAGCCGTTTAGGAGTTAAGTAAGAAGTTAATGAAAAGTAAGTCCCGTTGACATTTGTACGGTATGATTTTAGTAATTACACCCATCGGTTATCTTCAGGATACGCACTCCCGAATTTTTCAGCTTTGTTTTTAAAAAGAATGCCCTCTTCAAATTAGCAGCAGGAACCAGCCTCATACGTTCTGTTGATTCGGGGGGGGGGGGCGGAAAAATAAACTTGTTTTTCTTCTGAATTCTTAAATAATTTTTATTTGTTTTCAAATTTCATTATTAAAAAAAAAATCCCCTTATTTAAAAAAGTTCGAGACATACTTATTGAAAAAATGCCCAAATAATTTATTGTAAAAAAAATTATTTTAGAATTCAAATAAAAAACAATTTTTTTTCCCAAGACAAAGCAGATCAAAAGAGGCTGGCTCCTGCTGCTAATTTGAAGGGAACATTCCTTATAAAAAGAGTACGTATCCAGAAAATAACCCACCCATCTCATCCCCTGATTATTATTTATGCTCTTCAAGTAGATATCGATATTCTAAGACTAGGCTCTGCCAAAATGTTGACTCATTTTCATTTTAAAAACGAATTAAAATTAAGTAAATCGATTATATAAGGTGAAATATTTGTCTGTCGAAAAGTAGTAACATAATGAGCATCAGTAGAAAAAGCAAACTAATATTACCTAAGTAATTCATTCTTAATAGATTTTAAACCATTAATTTTGGTTAATTACTCTCAACTATTTTGCAAATATCAACGCTTTTTTTATGTATTTAGGGATTTTAAAAAAACAAAACATTATTTAGGATTTCAAGACTTAACAGTTTCTTCTTAGAAATCAATAACAAAAACATTAAATACACTCTGTACAGAAGAATTGATAACTTTTAAAGGAAATATCTTTTTCTTTTTGATCGTGGAGAAAAAAGACACTCTAAAAAAAATGACCGAGAGAAAATGTCACGTGACCTCTCCTTGTATGGGAGGTCGTTGTTAATGAAAGACAATTATCAAAAATCAGGAATTTATCTGATTTCAATAAAATTTTCTGTGTTGACTTATTAATCAACAATTTTTTTTTTTAAATTACTGAATCGTTTCAATCAAACTGATTCAATGGAAATAAATTGAAATTCTTTAAATAAATATTACCATTTCTGTCTACCATAGAAGAATTTATATCCCTAATGAATAGATAAAATTTATTTAGAATATGAATTGCTTAATTTTAAGTTTCAGTGTTCATATTTTTAGATTCTAAAAACTAATCTTTATTTAATAAAGAGTCTACTTTAGTATTGTTATCTAATAATCTTTGGAGAAAACTCAATTGAAAAGTTAGCTTCCCACCACCACCATTTTAGACAGAACAAATATCGATGTTTAATTTCTTCACTGATATTCTAGAAGCTAATCATATACAAAAACAACAGAGTAAAAAATATCTCTAAAAAAATTTTAAAATATATTTTTTTTTTACATTTAATTTTCTAATTTTCGGTACTTATATTGTACTAGAATCGCTCCTTTAAAATGTATTTTTGCTCCTATTCACACATTCGGTCTTCTTTTTAATTTTTTAATTTTTTTTTATACTGTAATTAGTATCACTTTTATATAACCCCACTGATGTTTTGCGCCCCAAAAATGGGGGGGGGGGTCAAAGTTAAGTGACCTGAAAAAAATCAGAGTTTTGAAATAAAATAACTGATGCATTATAAGATTCATTCATTAATAAATCAACTCTGAAAATTTCATTAAAATCAGATAATTCCCTAATTTTTGGTAATTTTTTTTTTTTTGAATTGGTTAGATTTATTTTGTAAAATATGGATTTGAAGTCATAATTTACCAAATGTTCTTCTTACATTTGGGAAAATTTCAATTTTTCAATTTTTAAAAAATTTTTCTGGGTTGATGATCTTCAGATAGAAATTGAACCAATTTTGTCTTTTTAAGATCCAGAAACCAATAAGGTTTACTCATAAGATAAGTAATAAAAAATGAATGAAACTTTTTATTGTTAACTTTTGGTTGGCTGCTTGGTTTGTTTTATGACATATTAACCCTTTTTCAAATCATTTAATGCTGAATCATGAAATTTCGATATCAGGTTCCTTACAGTACCTGCTGTTGCTTAAATGACCACCCATCTAAGTATTGAACAGGTTTATGATTGTTTAACTTTGTGATCTAGCAGGAAAGGGTTATATAACACAACAACAAAAATATAGCTAGAAATTGGTATAATCTAGCAGAAACCAGGTCTATCAATATGACTTTACCATAAGCCTTGACCTTTGAATTTTATCTATTAATTAGATATGTTCGTACATAGTGTTGTTTTTTTGTTGGTTTTTGATTTCTAAGACTTTTATTTTATCTTTAAAGAATTTTTGGTTGAATTTAATTGTTTAAAATGTATTAAAAATAAGTTACATATGTAATATATTTTGAATACATTTTAAACAATCAAATTCAACCAAAAATCTTAAAAGAAAAAAAAAAGAATAATTCAATGAGATTGATGTCCCTTTTTTGTTTTGTTTGGGAAGAAACAGGAAGTAAATGGTCTACCATTATCGAATCGCAGTAAGTGATACCCATTTTTGCCAAATTGTTCAAATCACTAGGACTGCATTTTTTAACATGAAAATATCATGAGATATCTATTTAGTAACAATTAAGTTCATTTCATATAATACGCAAGTACAATTTTATGGTAGGAATTTAATTACTTAAAGTTCAAGATTACCCAGTATTTTACATTTTCAGGTCATTTTTAAGCCAGGAACCCAGGGTGAAAGGTTCCAAGGGTTAAATAGTAATTTGGCTTAAATCTCTTGTAAGTATACTTACCATAAATCCTTGAGTATAATCCAACTTTTTACCCAAAATTTAAAGGTCAAAATCCCTAGTACGTACTATATATGAGTTTACAAATGAAAAACGTTATCTAAACAATGTCTGAGTCTCTATTTGCTGTCTGGCAATGTTTATTCAGATGCATATTTTCAGTGGTACAGCTGATGGTGAGGTTCCAGTTTTGGAGGTTTGGGGAATGTGGAGTACCCCTTCATCACCATTGCTCCCTGGTCCACTCTGACTTGGAGTGGTAGTACCTGTTAAAGTCCCATCAATGGGTTAGATAGAAAAATATATTTATAAAAAAAAAATTATGTATCCATTAAGAATGAATTTATGTCAAAACTTAATCGGCATTAAATGATCCACTGAGGTTGATATGCCATAAAACAAAACAAATCAAACTCCCAGGTCCATTCAGACCTGGAGTAGTAGTACCTGTTAGGTTTTCAATCTATGGATCAAATAGATCTGTTTAAAAATGATTTGTATTCAGTAGGAATACTTGATGCCATATAAGTGTAAATTATTTGTATTAAGAATAGTTACTGAGATTATTATTAGTTACTTGAAACCATATAACTGTGTACAAACAAATGACTATTTTTGAAAGAAATAATTACTTGAAACCATATAATTATTAGTATTTGATAGGGACACTTGGAACCATACAATTGTGTGCAAATTATTTGTATTAGCTAGGAATACTTGAAACCATAAAATTGTGTGCAAATTATTTGTATTTGATAGGAATACTTGAAACCATAAAATTGTGTGCAAATTATTTGTATTAGATAGGAATACTTGAAACCATAAAACAACTACACAAAAAATATGTACAATGAATACAATTCCCTAATCTCTTGGCATAAAATAACCCTAGATGGGTTGACATGCCATTAAAACCAGTCAGTCAACCAATAAAATGCAGTTTAAATAGTGATTTTTTGGGAGGGGCGATGATGAGCAAAATTACAACATTTTTTATATGTCGATATATGATGATAATGTTTTAATTTGATATGTGGCTGCATGTACAACCCATAATCAAAAGTCATGGTGGCTGGTGCTTTAGAATACACCGACTGCACCTCTGCAGAGGAGTAAAACCCCCACAATGGGGTCACCTGTTGGCAGCTACTTGTGATGCTTAAGAATGGAACGCTGGTGGCTGAGCAGTCCATGACATGCAACACTCCACTTTGGCCCTTGCTTAGGCTTGACTGGCAGTTAGAAACGCCCCCTCCAATCAATTGGCTAGTCACATCAAGTCCTTGCTCCTATATAATTGTCTCAAGCCTATTGCCCTCATGGCAAACCTCCCAACTCTTTTATATTTTAGAAAGTGGTGGCTGAGGTTCTTAATGTCCTGGGTATGATATTAAACATTTTCTGATGGTGAGGTTCCAATTCTGGAGCTCTAGGCAATGTGGAATACCCTTTCATCACTATTACTCCCAGATCCACTCTGACTCGGAGTGGTAATACCTGTTAGGGTCTTGTCTATGGGTTAAATAGAAAAACATGAGATAAAAAAAATGTGTTTGAATAAGACTGACTAAACATCAAGAATGATTGAAACAAAAATGTCTTCAGCATAAAATAACCCAATGTGGTTTGACATGCCATAAAACCTAACCGACCGACCAACCATAATCAGAACATTTCAGTTCATGAACATTTTTAAATTTTTAACAGTGGAAGAAATTTCCTAATTCATCAAGCAAAGTAACAATGCCAAGACGAAAAACGAGGAACACATCCCTTGGGAGGCACACTTTAGAGGCACGAAGAATGAGAAAGCTTCGTTCAGACCCTAATTTCCGTCAACAGGAGCAGGCACGCAATACCCAAGCCCGCCGGATAAGACGCCAGAATGAAGTGTACAGACTTCTGGAGCAGGTAGACAACACCCAGGCTCACCGAGAGCGACGACGTAATAAAGCATACAGAAGGCAGGAACAGCTGCGCAACACCCAGAGTCACCGGGAGCGACGTCAAGAAGAAGCACAGAGAAAGCAGGAGGAAGTATCCAAGAGTGAGGCTGACCAGGAACAATGCCAAGATGAAGCTGGCAAACAAGTGGAAGAGCTGCGGGATACTGAGGTATGGAAAATGTATGGATCATGTTAAGCATAAAGTGTCACTGTTGTATATTTATAAACTGTTGTTTTTTGGACAATTAGTGTAGTTAGATTTTGAATTAAAATTTGTTGAAATTCAAAATCAGTGCGTGGAGATAATTCTATGTCAAATCATCCAGAAAAAAATAAAATTGTCACCCAACCCCTTCAATTTTTCTGAAATTTTGTCCAAGTGTGGTCTATGTTAAAGTTGGATACTCCCGAAAATTTGAGCTTAAAATTCCAAAAATTGGTGGAATTATGTAAATTTTTAGCTCTCCAGGTAAAATACCCAGGATGGGACCACTTGTTGGTCATGGGTGGCAATCCGTGATGCTTAGGGACAGAATCCTGGTGTCTGAGCAGTCCATGACATGCAACCCTCCATTTTGCTCCTTAGGCTAGACGGGCAGTCAGAGAAACCCCATCTGATCATTTAGCTGGTCACATCAAACCTTAGCACCATTCTCCTACTGTATTGCCTGTGTGGCAAAACCCCAACACTTTTTATCATATGTGTGCTAGAAGCGGTGGCTGAGGGCCTTAGTGTACTGGATATGATGTTAAATTGCATCTAGTGGTGAAGTTCCAATTCTGGAGCTCTGGGGAATGAGGAGTACCCCTTTATTGCCATTACTCCCAGGTCCACTCTGACTCAGAGTGGTAGTAGCTATTAGGGTGTCATCTATGGGTTAAATAGAAAAAATGAGTTTAAAAAAATTGAATACTCATTAAGAATAAATAAAACAAAATATTTTTGGCATAAAATAACCCAACAAGGGTTGAAATGCTCTAAAATCCAACAAACTAACCAACTAACCAACCAAAGAATCAAAGACTGCAAATTGCTGACTGTATTCCCTGCTGAGGCATAAGACCCACCTCTAAAAAAAAAAGGGTGTCCTGTCTATGAAACTGAACTGCACCTCTCTCTCTCTCTCTCTCCATATATATATATATATATATATAAACTGAACTGCACCTCTCTCTCTCCATATATATATATATATATATAGTCCCATTCCAACGGGCATGTTTATAACACCAAAGATTAATCGTAAACTCGATTAATTTAAAAGTAACCCTGAAGAATCTATCGATGAAACTCGAGTAGGTTACTCATTTCCATTCTTAAAATAAATTTATGCTCTACATTGTATTGAGCACTTTGTATTTGTTTTTTCTCAACCTTAACCTCTGGATATTGTGCGCTTCCAACGATCGTTCTTATACCCACCGGTAAGTTAATACTTATACATATACAAATATATATATATATATATATATATATATATTTCCTAGTAGTTAGGATCTTTTCATGTGTGGTTTAACCAAAGTAATGCATGTAAATTGTATTAAAAGCTCAATGTGCCGAGTGCGTGAGTGGACGTACAGAGCAAAATATTCAAAAAATGAAGGGTAAAACTTTAAATTTGCTTCATTGCAATAATTTATTTCAACCGCATCACTGCAGCATCTTCAGATATCCATGTCTTTGCTCATACCTGAAGATGCCACAGTAATGCGTTTGAAATAAATTATTGTAATGAAGAAAATTTAAAGTTTTTTCCTTCATTTATTGAGTATATATATATATATATATATATATATATATATATATTTGTAGTACTTTGTTAAAGATTAAGCAATGTTATGTGCCATAAGAAAAAAAGTAGTCTTAGCATTTTTCATTACAATCCTATATATCTCATACTGATAATTTATACACAATCATATATTTTCAAGTAAGTATTCCTATTTCATAAGGATTATAATAGTAATAATAATTTCTTTGAACAAAGTTATATGATATCAAGTATTGTTATTTATTACACATAATTTGCACCAGATCTATTTGACCTATAGATGAGGCCCTAAAAGGTATTATCACTGGATCAGTGGACCTCAGAGTTATGGCTATGAAAGAGTACTCAACTGCTCATTGCTTGAGAACTACAGCTCACCAGTAGATGCAGTTTTGTGTCTCATTTTCAAATGGTCATAGGAATGATTGAGACAAAATAAATCTGGTGAATCTTTTGTTAAATACACTGGTTTACAAAGAAATTGAGGCAAGCACAAAAATAGCTGTTTTAACCTAATTTGGGGGTGCTGAATTCAGATTTGAAATCCGTTTTTACTCATCACCTTTAGTTTTTTTAGATATGCATACTGTACATTTTATACACATACTGTACATAAAGGCGTATATGCATTCAGGGTTAATTTCTAATATTGTGTGACTTATGTCTTCTTTTTTAGTTATTATGCAATAAATGTAAGTGATAGCATTACATTATATATATAGCTATATATCAAGACGGATTTTGGCAGTTAAGCTTTGCCAACATGTCTCAATCAACAGCCAGTAGTGCACTGGAAATCAGCAGATCATCTAAGAAAACACATTTCTAACTGTCTGTGGTACTATGAATTGTGTACATTGTGTCATCCAAGTATATTTATTCCGTCAATGTTCTTTATCTATCCTGTTTTATCTGTAATAAGCTGCTGCAACTGTTGAAATAAGCACATATATACTCTGTATATAATAAAATGAGACTATTTAAAAGACAGAAAACTAGTGGTGATAGAGCAAAACTTCACATTCTTGCCTCAGACAAAAAATATTTTTTTGTAAACCAGTGATATAAGATGTAAAGATGAAATGTTATATGGTTTCATCAAGTTTTCTTAAACCACACCATATACAGTTTTCTTTTGTGACCAATCAGCATCTTCATTACAAATCACTTTTGGAACTTTACCAATCTGATTTAAGAATAGCCAAATTGAAATGTTATTCTGTTAAAGATGTTGGCAGATAAATTAAGTGTAAAATGTGTAAACAATTTTATTCATATTTATATCATTAATAGTCTCTTCTGTTGCTCATGAACAAAATTTAGGCAAAGATAAGAATACAAAAGTAGTCGTTGGGGTGGCCTAATGTCGCTATCAGCCTATCGGTGAGGGAGTCTATCCCCTTTTCACTAGTGCTAGACGAAGGAAATTGTTTTTGCGTCAGAGGTGGAGCCCAGTTTTCCACGTCTTTGTTATTCAGACATTTCTACATGTTCCTTGAACATATTGTGACTCTTTTATTGCTCGAAGGAACTTAGTTCCCTCCTTGAGGTTTGTTTAATTAAATGGTCTATAGTATTAGTTGACTTATCTTTATTTTCCTACCAAATATTCTGTGTTGGGTTGCTCTCTTTTTGTTAACCTAATGCATTATGAGAACGGTAGTTAACACTGCCTTAATTTTTATACCAAGTATTCCAATAATCTTATATAATTTAGACCTTGGGGGAAGAACAGAAATTTATCAATTATATTTTTTGAATGAACAAATGAGATATACTACAGTTCATTGATTGAAAACCAAGCTGATTTGTAATTTTATTGTAATAGAGATTGTGTGTTTGTAACTGAAACTATATTACTACTCCAGTCCCAATTCCCTTAGTGATTTACCTCACATTCTCCATGATTTTATTTTTATTTAAACCTCAATTATTAATAAAATTGTTTTACATTATTGATATCGTTACACACTAATAAGATGTAACTGTATTTATATATACAAAAAATAGTGGTTTACAGTGTGAACGGGAAGGCTAATTTTCATATTGATATTAAAAATTTGATTTTAATATGTGCTTAGTATTATTGATTTCTAATTTCTAAATATTATTACTTATATATATATATATATATATATATATATTTTGCTTGAGGGCAGTTACAATGCGTATATCGTATAAAATCCGATAATTAATGATGACTTAATAAAGTTGAAATGGCTGCTGTACAATGTTCTACGTAGTGGGCAGTGTTTGCTTGTCATGATTATTTTCATTAATTATCGGATTTTATATGACATAAGCATTGTAACTGCCTTCAAGCAAAAAAATATATATATAAATAATTATTATATACTTTACTCAACAATGCTTCTAATTACCTTATTTTAATTGTTTTCTTTTATTTGAATAAATATGAGAAAAATCACAGAGATAAATCTCAAAAGAAATCCATCAACAAGAAGAAATAACTACTTTTATTATTTACTTTCTATTTTAACTAGATATTTAAATTAAGAAAATTCAGCAATGAAAGATGGGAGTGATGGAGAGTAAGTTTCAGTTGTTCTATTTTTAGATTATACCCACTTCTGTTTCAAATCTTTTTATCTGCATTCTTATTTAGTTTCATTAGCCTTTCTAATTTAATATAATATTTTATTACATTAAAACTTAAATAATTGCACACGGAGGGTACATATATTTCCTATTTTTTTTTAATAATTTCAAATAAAGCATTGAATTTAGTATTCTCAATAATACTTCTTTATTAACAGATACCACCCAGTGGAGGAGAAGCACAACCATCCAATGACAAGACAAACGCTGTTTGAAAAAGAAATCAAATGAGCTGAACAAATTCCTGATTATTATTATTGAGAAACAATGACCTCATAAGCACAGTTAGAATTGTTTGATGAAAATGTTATATTTTTAAAGTTTTCATTCAAACATGAACTTGTAAATACACATTGGTAAGAAACCATGTTTTATCTAAGTTGTGTGACTTTTGCACTTTGTGAGTTCACATTTAAAGAACATGTATTCAAACACACTAGAAAAAAGCCCACAATTTTGAAGTGTGTGATCAGCATTTTCAGAGGGTTTCAGTTTTAAGAGCCATGGAAGCACACATTGTAGAGAAGCCATATTCTTGTGAAGTAAGTGGATCAGCATGTTCAACAAGTGATGATTTAAAAATACACAGGCAAAATAACTGTGGAGAGAAACCTTATTTATGCAAGGTATGTGGATCAGCCTTTCTACATAGTTGCAAGTTGAAAAGACATGTTCGAACGCATACTGGAGAAAAGCCCAACGCTTGTGAAGTGTGTGGATCTGCATTTTCTGAGAGTTATGCATTAAAAGTACACATGAGAACACACACAGGCGAGAAACCCTATACATGTCAGGTTTGTGGTTCAGCATTTTCCCTGAATTCAACTTTAAAAATGCACATGCGAACACACACAGGAGAGAAACCAAATTCTTGTGATTTGTGTGGATCAGCATTTTCATCAAGATCCTATTTGATGAGACACATACGAATACACGCCAAAGAGAAACCCTATTCTTGTAAAATATGTGGATCTGCATTTTCACTGACTTCCTATTTGAAAGAGCACATGCAGGTACACACTGGAGAGAAACCCCACTCTTGTGAAGTATGCGGAACAGCATTTTTACGGAAATCTAATTTGAAAGAACACATGCGGACACACACTGGAGAGAAACCACACAGTTGTGATGAGTGTGGATCAGCATTTTCACACAGATCTCAGTTGAAAGTACACATGCGAACACACACTGGAGAGAAACCTCATTGTTGTGAGGTATGTAATTCTGCATTTTCAGCAAGTGCAAGTCTAAGGAGACACATGCGGATGCACACCAAAGAAAAACCTTATCGTTGTGAAATGTGTGACTCAGAATTTTCACAGATATCCCATTTGACAGCTCACATGCGAACACACACTGGAGAGAAACCTTATTCTTGTGATGTGTGTCAGTTAAGATTCTCACAGATGTCTAGTTTGAAAAGGCATATGCGAACACACAGTGAAGATAAACTCTAATTCCTCAAACTATATGTCATTGAGTAAACCACAAGGTTCCTGCTTCGATACTGGCCCTCGCTACCTCAGCGTATGAGTAGCACAGGAATCTGTGTGGTAAAGTAAGAAGCTGGTGGTAGGTTTGGCACTCTATCTCAGACGCAAAAACAATCTCCTTAGTCTAGCACTAATGAAAAAGGGATAGACTGGCTGATACCGACTTTAAGCCACCCAGACAACTTTACTTACTTACATGTCATTGAAATTTTCAGAATGTTCATCTGTAAATTCAGCTTGTTGGCTTCTGTTTGGTATAAGCCAGACAAAGAGGGAGTCTATCCCCTTTTGTGTCAAATAACCATGTATTACTGATTTCTTTCTTTGCCATCATGCCCTTCATAATAGCCACATCCAGTATCAACTTCTTGAAGCGAAAAACATTAAGGAGATTGTTTTGGTGTCTGAGGTGGGGCACCATACCTACCATCAGTTTTGCTTCCTGGCAAAGAAAGAAATTAACCATTTAGCAAATTGAAATTTAGCTACTGATGATAAATAAGTAAAGTCATTGGTGTGGCCTAAAGTCTGTATCAGCCAGACAACAAGGGAGTCTCTCCACTTTTTATTATTGCTAGACCAAGGAGATTGTTTGGTGTCTAAGGTGGAGCGCCACACCTACCATCAGCTCCTTACTTTACACCACAGATCCCTGTAATACTCTTACACTGAGTTGGTGAAGGCCAGTATTGAACCACAGACCTTTTGCTTCCTAGTCAGGCACTCTACGGACTGAGGTAAAGTGGGTTCAAATAAAACCCCTTAATTGCTATTACTCCCAGGTACATTCTAACCCAGAGTGGTAGTACTTGTTAGTCCCATTTATTGGTCTAATAGATCTGTTTAAAAATAATTTGTATTTGATATGAATGCTTGATACTGTTATATCAATAAATGATTATTTATAATAAGAATAGTTACTTGAAGCTATAATTATTTATTATGGATTATTATTATTAAGGATTATTATTATTAATAATTACTTGAAACCCTATGACTATGCACAAATAATGACTATTATCAAATAGAAATATTTACTTGAGGCCACATAGTTATTAGGAATACAACTATGTGCAAATTATTAAATAGGAATACTTGATATATAAGTGTAAATTATTTGTATTAAGAATAGTTAAAGCAATTATTGTTTACTAAGGAATATTAGTTACTCAAAACCGTATAACTGGCTATTAAATAGAAATAATTACTTGAAACCTTATATTTATATATAGATTATTAATATCAGATAGGAATAGTTGAAACCATACAACTATCCAAATTATTAAATGTGTGCCTTTATTATAAAGGAATACTTGATATCATAACTATAAAAAAGGAGTTAACCGAATTTTAAAAAATTTTCAGAGTTGATACATTAATGAATAAAAAATATAATGCACCAGTTATTTTATTTAAAAACTTTTATATTTTTTTCAGGTCAACTAACTTTGAACCATGTATGTTTGTGAATCTGTGTTATGCCTCAAAGATATGTGGTTCAAAGTTAACTAACCTGAAAAAATTTAAGAGTTTTCAAATAAAATAACTGGTGCATTATATTTTTTAATTCATTAATATATCAACACTTAAAATTTCATTAAATTCGGTTACTTCTCTGATTTTTGGTAAATTTTTCTTTCAGCGAGATGCATACAATGGTGGAATTTATGTACGTTAAGTAGAATTTAAACAAAAATGATTATTTTAAATTTTAAATGTGGGTTAAGTTAATTGTAATGCCTCATGTTTTGTTGACTTTTATAAGTACAGCATACAGGTTCTTCTTCACTGCTGGAAAAAATACATCTTCATGGTGGAAACTTGCTCTATAAAATATTACTCAAATCTTTGATTCTGTTATACTTTCAATGGAAATTATAGAATATTTTACTTTAAGAGTACCCCTTGTATAATACTATGGTCAAAATATGGTAATTCTGAACTTTTGATTAGTAAATTAGGGTGTCCCAGAAAAAATAGAACCCACAAATTTTGTAATAAAACTGTTAATTTTAATTAGGGGGTTTAAGGTTAGGGTTAGATTTGGGGTTAGCATTTGGTTCTGGTTTTTCTGTGTCACCCAGAAAAAACAGAATCCAAATTATTTATTTTCCCATTAAACACTAAACCTCAACCCTAACTCTAAACCCCCGAGTTAATATTAACAGTTTTATTACAAAATTTATGTTTTTTTTTTTTCTGAGACACCCTAATTTACTAAACAAAAGTTCATAATTACCCAAAATGTTACATAAAGCTAATTCCAAAATCATCCAGGCCATGTCACCCACCCCTTTAATTTAAAAAGAAACCTTGTCCAATTTTGTGTGGATTATGATAAAGTTACACAATCCCCAAAAATCGAGCTTCCAAATCAAAATTTTTTAGCTCTCTAAATTTGTAAAGCAAACGCAAGACAAAATTATTTTAGCAGCAGAGTGGTGAATACATGGAATAAACTACAATTATCAGTAGTGAATGCCCCATCTCTAAACTCCTTCAAGGCAATGTTGGATAATCTGTGGAAGTTGACTTACTACAGACTTTGTTACAGATTGCACAAGACACAATGTTTGTTCCTGGAGTTTTCATGAATTGTCCTGATGAGATTTCCTATGATTGACATATCCAGCCTTATGTATGTCATCCGGACATACATACATACATACACACCAACTCTCCTTTATATATGTATTTATAATAATAATAATAATAATATCCTTTCAGTTAGTATTTTAGATCTGAGACCTGTCAGCTGTTCCTTATAAACATTCATTTTAATTCCACAGAATATCTATAATAATTCCACAGATTATCCAACATTGCCTTGAAGGAGTTTAGAGATGGGGCATTCACTACTGATGATGGTAGTTTATTCCATGTATTCACCACTCTGTAGCTAAAATAATTTTGTCTTGCGTTTGCTTTTCAAGATTTTTTAAGGAGTTTTAATTCATGTCCCCTGGTATTGATACTTTGAGCAATGTTTAGTAGGTCAGAGTTCGTTGAATAAAAACCATGTGTATATTTGTAGGCTTAAATCATATCCCCTCTTATAGGTTGATAAACCAGACTTGGTAAGTCAATGTTCCTAAGTCTTTCTTCATATGAAAGGGATTTTAAATTATTCACTAATTTAGTAGCTTTCCTCTGAACTCCCTTGATGCAAAATTTGATGCAAAATCTTTTTTTCATTTTTTTGTATATATGATTTGTAATTGAATAGATTGTAGGTAAATATTCTATTTTTAAACAAATGATTTCAATGCGAGACAACAGTTTCTGCTTTACATGTATATTTTTGTAGATAGTTTCACGGACGTTATATTCAAAATCATGGGAAATTTCATTTAATTATGTTAAATTCTAACTTTACTCTTTGCCTACTTTAAGCTGCTCACAGTGGCTCTCCCACCACTGTAATCCTACTGTAAATCACTGATGGTTAGTTTATTATAATTGATTACAATAATAATAGGACTTTATTTGAATAGAATGAATTCTGAGTCGAATAGATAGTAAACTTTGAAACGTCCAAAATACCAAGAAAATTTGGTACAGCCATGGGGGATATTTCATTGGCAAATAGTTAATGGATAATACAAAGGATTATAGCAAGTTTAGCCTATTTGGTGACAGAGATGGGACAGTAAATCCCATAAGCCTAGGAATGACTGGGTGGGTAAGGTGATCTATAGAGTTTAGAATATGCTGACTTTATCCCCTGCAGAAACCTCAAGGGAACCACCTGTTGATCATGAGTGAGAACCTGTGATGCTTGAGGATGGATTCTTGGTCGCTGAGCAGTCCATGATATGCAACTCTCCACTTTGATCCTTACTTAGGTTAGATGGGCGTGTTACATAATTATTGGATCCCTAATGCTTTTATAAGGTATTGTCGAAATCATAATGGTGATTAGTGTAACTGATGGCCTTGAGGGTGAGTGACGGCACTTGACCTCAATCTCACCTTGCCTTGCGGAGATGAATCGTGAGAACCGGAACCCCCATAGAAGGCCCTCTTCCGGTTTAAGGATACTAAGTAACTCAGTCAGTTAGAAGTTAGAAGCCGAGCTAGCAAGATGTAAGGATCTGCGCAGACGTCTGGTTTGGGGATTTATAAATAAAGTAACATCAATGTAAATCGAAGTCTTGTGTTTATTACCTAAAAATAACAATGACACAGGGCTTCTGATAAGGAGTGATCTCTAACAGAAACCAGACCGGAGTCCCCAAGAAAGTCCAGGCCAATAGAAAAGACCAGACCAAGATAGACGATCAGAATAGCAAAGCCGGCCAGAAGAAAAGACGACTAGAAGTAAGAAGTAAGAAAAGGTATACAACATATATGTTGATTTGGTACTGTGAAAACGTCAGTATGCAACAAGCGGTCAGAGAGGCCCCCTCCAATAAATCAGCTGGTCATGTCAAGTACTAGCACCTATATGATTGTCCTAACCCTTTTTCCCTCATGGCAACCCCTTTTGCGCTTTTTATCAACATTGCACTAGAAGGCTGTGACTGAGGGTCTTTAGTGTCCCAGGTATGACATTAATCTGCATTCAATGGTGAAGTTCCAATTCTGGAGCTCTAGGGAGTGTGGAGTACCCCCTTATAAATACAACTACCAGGTTCACTCTGATCAAGAATAGTAATACATCTATGGGTTAAATACAAAAAATGTGTTTAAAAAATTGAGTTTTAAAAATTTATTTGAATAACCATCAAGAATGAATAAAACAAAATGTCTTTGGCATAAAATAACCCAACAAGGGTTGACGTGCCATAAAATCTACCACCTATCCAATCAACCAATCCTACAGAGAGGGAGACACCTAGATATGATCTATAGAGTATTCCTTTATTGCCACAACTCTCAGGTCCACTCTGACCAAGAATGGTAGTACATCTATTGGTTAAATACATAAATTGGTTTTCCAACCAACACCTAATTAGCCAACCAACCAGCCAACCAAAACCCACACCAGCCACCACCCACCACCCAGCCAATCAACCAACCAACCAACCAACCAACCACTTAACCAACCAACCAAACAAACCAACCAACCACCCCTTAACCAACCAACCAACCAACCACCCACCCACCCAACCAACCAACAAACCAACCAACCACCCCTCTAACCAAACCAACCACACACCCACCCACCCAAAACAACCAACCACCCACCACCCACCCACCCAACAAACCAAACAAACAAACACACCACCCACCAACAAACCAACCAACCACCAACAACCACCCACCTAACCAACCACCAACCAAACCAACCAACCAACCAACCACCACCCACCCAACTACTTAACCAACCAACAAACCAACCAACCACCCACCTAACCAACCAATCCTGCAGAAAAAGAGACACACCTGGATATGATCTCCTGATCTGGAGCCTCACCACCAGATGCATTTTTAGAGACATGCTAAGGACAGCTCTTTATGTGTGGGTGGGTGGGGATTCTTACCCCTCTGCAGGGTATACAGTCAGTGTATTCTAACCTTGTCTACATGGGCCGTAATGTTTAGGGAATCGTATTCATTGTACATTCATATTAAGATATTTTTGTGTAGTTCTTTCTTAAGAGTTTTTTTTTTGGTCTTGTATTTTTTTTTATGGCTCTATCAAATACAAATAATTTTCAAATGTATCTATTTGATCCATAGATGGGACCCCATTCATGGTCAGGGTGGACCTGGAAATAATGACAATGAAGGTGTACTTCACATTCTCCAATGCTTCAGAACTGGAACCTCACCACCGATGTGGTTTAATGCCATACCCAGGGGGCCTTACTTTGCTGTGGGGGATACAGTCAGCTTATTCTAAACCCCACCTACAGGACGAAACCCTCAAAGAACAATTTTCTCAAGCATTATTTTTAGCGTAATTATCTCCCTTGGTGTTCTAGCTCTCTAGTTAATTTTTTGAATACGTTTAAGGAAGGAAGAAAATTCAAAGTTAAAAATTATTAGTTTATTTTGCTGTTTTGTGTTTTCCCAATGTTTTATTATTACGAGGCAGAAAAAAGGTAAATATAACACTGGCTATTTTGTTGTTACAGCAATAGAATTATGGTATGGTATCAATTGTTTATTTCTCTATTTCGTTATTAGTACAGTACAAAGTACGCCTAATTAAATGTTGTACTAGTAAGTATTATAAGAGGTTAGCTAGGAAAATTTGATGCAGATTTTTAAAAATTAACATTTATTTCCGATAGTTAATGAAACACAAATAAATAGTATTCATTCTGAAAGATATTTTGTTATCTTCAGGATACGCACTCTCGAATGTTTTTTTTAAAGGAATGTACTTCTTCAAATTAATAGCAGGGGCCAGCCTAAATATTCTGTTTTGATCTGCTTTTTTTTCTTTTTTGATCTGAATTCTGTAATTAGTTAGTAAAGTTAATTCATTGTTTATAAAAAATTTAAAAAAGTTTCAAATTCTATTATATATATATAAAAACAAAACAAAAACATTGTTAAAAAAATTACCAAAAAAGGATTTGTTGTTTCAAAACTCAAATGAAATACAGCAAGTTTATTTTCCCGAAAAAAGCAGACCAAAAGAAGGTACGAGGCTGGCTCCTGCTGCTAATTTGAAAGGAGCATTTTTTTTTTAAGCCGAAAGTTTCAGGAGTACGTATCCTGAAGATAACCAGATATTTAAATGTATTTTTCTTTTTTCTTTTTCTTTTTATATTTGGCTGCAATATTAAACTTAAGGGTACCGACTTATTCCTTTGAAGAAAAAAAAAATGAGTATGGTAAAACGATATAAAAATGTATTTATTTACAATCCACTTTCGGTCATCATTGTTCATTATTATGAGTTTATCACGCCTGTCGTAGCTGGTGGTTCACTGGGGCTGAGTGACAACACGTCTCCCTAAGTCTTCAGGACTCTTCTAGTCGATCCCAACAGTGCTGTTGTTTGGATGGTCTCGATTAATTATTATTATTATTATTATTATTATTATTATTATTGCACCCCTGCCATAGCCGGTGGTTCACTGGAGGCTGAGTGACAACAAGTCTCCTCAAGTCTTCAGGACTCTTCTAGACGATCCCAACAGTGCTGTTGTTTGGATGGTCTCGATTTATTATTATTATTATTATTGCACCCTGCCATAGCCGGTGGTTCACTGGAGGCCGCGAGTGACAACAAGTCTCCTCAAGTCTTCAGGACTCTTCTAGACGATCCCAACAGTGCTTTGTTTGGATGGTCTCGATTTATTATTATTATTATTATTGCACCCCTGCCATAGCCGGTGGTTCACTGGAGGCTGAGTGACAACAAGTCTCCTCAAGTCTTCAGGACTCTTCTAGACGATCCCAACAGTGCTGTTGTTGGATGGTCTCGATTTATTATTATTATTATTATTGCACCCCTGCCATAGCCGGTGGTTCACTGGAGGCTGAGTGACAACAAGTCTCCTCAAGTCTTCAGGACTCTTCTAGACGATCCCAACAGTGCTGTTGTTTGGATGGTCTCGATTTATTATTATTATTATTATTGCACCCCTGCCATAGCCGGTGGTTCACTGGAGGCCGAGTGACAAACAAGTCTCCTCAAGTCTTCAGGACTCTTCTAGACGATCCCAACAGTGCTGTTGTTTGGATGGTCTCGTTATTATTATTATTATTATTGCACCCCTGCCATAGCCGGTGGTTCACTGGAGGCTGAGTGACAACAAGTCTCCTCAAGTCTTCAGGACTCTTCTAGACGATCCCAACAGTGCTGTTGTTTGGATGGTCTCGATTTATTATTATTATTATTATTGCACCCTGCCGTAGCCGGTGGTTCACTGGAGGCTGAGTGACAACAAGTCTCCTCAAGTCTTCAGGACTCTTCTACTTGATCCCAACAGTGCTGTTGTTTGGATGGTCTCGATTAATTATTATTATTATTATTATTATTATTGCACCCCTGCCATAGCCGGTGGTTCACTGGAGGCCGAGTGACAACAAGTCTCCTCAAGTCTTCAGGACTCTTCTAGACGATCCCAACAGTGCTGTTGTTTGGATGGTCTCGATTTATTATTATTATTATTATTGCACCCCTGCCATAGCCGGTGGTTCACTGGAGGCTGAGTGACAACAAGTCTCCTCAAGTCTTCAGGGACTCTTCTAGACGATCCCAACAGTGCTGTTGTTTGGATGGTCTCGATTTATTATTATTATTGCCCCCTGCCGTAGCCGGTGGTTCACTGGAGGCTGAGTGACAACAAGTCTCCTCAAGTCTTCAGGACTCTTCTACTTGATCCCAACAGTGCTGTTGTTTGGATGGTCTCGATTTATTATTATTATTATTATTGCACCCCTGCCGTAGCCGGTTTCACTGGAGGCTGAGTGACAACAAGTCTCCTCAAGTCTTCAGGACTCTTCTACTTGATCCCAACAGTGCTGTTTGGATGGTCTCGATTTATTATTATTATTATATTGCACCCCTGCCGTAGCCGGTGGTTCACTGGAGGCTGAGTGACAACAAGTCTCCTCAAGTCTTCAGGACTCTTCTAGTCGATCCCAAACAGTGCTGTTGTTTTGATGGTCTCGATTTATTATTATTATTATTATTATTGCACCCCTGCCGTAGCCGGTGGTTCACTGGAGGCTGAGTGACAACAAGTCTCCTCAAGTCTTCAGGACTCTTCTACTTGATCCCAAACAGTGCTGTTGTTTGGATGGTCTCGATTTATTATTATTATTATTATTGCACCCCTGCCGTAGCCGGTGGTTCACTGGAGGCTAAGTGACAACAAGTCTCCTCAAGTCTTCAGGACTCTTCTAGTCGATCCCAACAGTGCTGTTGTTTGGATGGTCTCGATTTATTATTATTATTATTATTGCACCCCTGCCGTAGCCGGTGGTTCACTGGAGGCTAAGTGACAACAAGTCTCCTCAAGTCTTCAGACTCTTCTAGTCGATCCCAACAGTGCTGTTGTTGGATGGTCTTGATTTATTATTATTATTATTATTTATTATTGCACCCCTGCCGTAGCCGGTGGTTCACTGGAGGCTGAGTGATAGCAAGTCTCCTCAGGTCTTAGGAATGTACACAAGGTTGCAAGTATCCAGCAAGTGATTGAACTCTATTCGGTAGTAATGGATCTGTGAGACTAGCTTACTAACCATAATCCCAATAGTACTGTTGTTTGGATGGTTACGATTTATTATTATTATTATTATTTTAAAAAAGTTTCAGTGATTTTTTTCTTTTTATTAAGGAACTATTCCAGTCGTATTATAAACGTTAAATAGTATTGGATATTTTTAATTGGTTATAAAAATTGTTTTTACCCCAGAAGTCTGTGTGGAGCCTATATATGGAACACTTGATTTGTTCATTTCATTTATAGCTATGGTCGGGTTAACATCTGTTTGATGTTACATTCTCAGTAGCTTAGGTTGTGTGTTTTGTTTTTTTTTGTTTTTTTAAAATTTGTTTTGTTGGTGAGTGGATCTATTGGGTTATGATACAATTCTCAGTAACTTAGATTCTGTTCCGAAGTATTTTGTTTTTCTTTTTAATTTGTTTTGTTGGTGAGTGGATGTATTGAGTTAGTAAAAATTGTGAATCAAGAGAAATATCTATTTCTGTTATAATAATACCATATATATTTAATACCATTAACACATATTTAAAAGTTTAAATGTTTTATTGTATGTACAAATGTGTTTGCCTTTTCATTCCATTGTGTTCAGTGTGGGTATATCTCAGATATACTAATGCTAATATTAGTCCTTTGTGAATGGGGACTGGACTAAATATCATCTATATCATGTCAAGGTCACCATTTAATGGTATTCTTGGTGCTAAGTAAGATATTTTAGTTGAGTCCTCACTTACTAATATTGGCAGTAGTTCATTCAGGATATAGTAACACTAAATGCAATGGAAGGAAATTATTTGATATGAATCAAGACTATAGATATAGTATATTTTAATGGTGTTTCTTTCTTTTAATTCAAGGATTTACTTGTGTAGCAGAGAATTGAAGAACTCATCTTGTGAGTGTTGTTTTTTTTGTTGTGCGGACACTCTTGATAACTAATCAGTTCAGTGATACACACCTTCTCAAAATATGAGTCAACTATCAAAAGAAAAACCATTTTGTTGTGAAATTTGTGGATTTGCATTTGCAATAAACTCAAGATTGAAAATACATATGAGGACACACACAGGTGAGAAACCATATCACTGTGAAGTTTGTGGCTCTGCATTTTCTGTAGGTTTCAGTTTAAAGAAACATTTACTCACACACAGTGGAGAAAAACCATATTCTTGTGATGTATGTACCTCTGCATTTACAAGTAGTTCAGCTTTAAAAGCTCACACACGGATACATACCGGTGAAAAACCCTATTCCTGTAAAATTTGTGGATCTTCATTTTCCCAAAGTTCACATTTGAAAATACATCTGCAAAGACATAGTGGAAACAAACCCTTTTCTTGTGATATTTGTCAATTAGCATTTTGTCAGAATGCACTGTTAAAACAACATATGTTAACACACACTGGAGAGAAACCATTTTCTTGTGATGTGTGTAAGTCTGCTTTTGCAAGAAGGTATCATCTAAAACAACACATGCGTATCCACACTGGAGAAAAACCCTATACTTGTGAAGTTTGTGGATTTGCAGTCTATAGTAGTTCAAGTTTAAAAGGACATATGCGTAAACACACTGGAGAGAAACCATATTCCTGCAAAGTTTGTCAATCTGCTTTTTCTTTCAGTTCAACTTTAAAACGACATATGAAAACCCATAAAGACACAAAAGAATTTTCATGTAAAATTTGTAGCTCTACCTTTCCAGATTCTTCACATTTGAAACAACACATGCAGACACACACTGAAGAGAAAGCCTTTTCATGTGAAGTTTGTGGAACTGTTTATTCAGACAATTCTGCATTAAAAATACATATGAGAATATTGACTGGTGAGAAGCCATTTGTTTGTGAAGTTTGTGGATCTGCCTTTTCAAAGAATTCTGATGAAAAGAAAACATGAAATAAAAAATAAACAATCCAAAAAGAAGTTAGATTGTAATGAAAATAATGTTTATACTGATTTAATCCATTGGCTTAGACTGTAAAGGATAAGATTAATAAAGATGGTCAAGCAAATGTTTCTTATTCCTGTGTATATATAGCTATTGAGACATGTCTATATATTCTTTCTTCTTAATACCATTGGTATATATATATATATTAAATGTTCTTGTATGTACAAATGCATTTATCTTGTCTTTCTTTCCATTGCATTTAGTGTTAGTATATCCTGGATATACTACTGCTAATATTGATCCTTAGTGGGAACAGAACTAAAATATCTTCCTTAGCACCAAGTCGTAAGATACATCTTATGAATGCATACAGTGATGCACTCTCTTCATCTTAATCTTCATTTACTTTGATCAAAGGCTTTATTTCTACATTGCCTGTTTCACCACACAGGAAGTCACAGCCTCGCAGTCATACGTCTGCAATGCATCACATTTTGGCTGGAACTAAATTAACTAAGTCAAATCACATGACATGCAAGATTTCCGCTTTTACCCAACGGTCTGGTATTTTTCCAACAGAAACTTAACCGCCTAATTTCTGATTTGAAGGGCCTAATCTATGCTACCACATAGATTATGCAACAGATAGGCTGGCTCATATGATTAAAGTAGATTAACTAGCTGAATAATATTCAGACTTTGTTGCATTGGCTATACCGAACTAACCCTCCTCTTTTAGTGTAAGTTTGTCTTGTTGATTGTATGTATCAATTTAGCACCGGATGCTGGTGCTTAATAAATGTGTTAAGCACACCATTCTTCTGTGTATCTTTCCACCTCACGATACAACACTATACAAACCAAAACTTTATTAGTCTTACTTGTAGTAAAGTTAGTGGAGTGCCCTCTTGCCATTATCTGCCAGACAGTGAGGGAGTCTATCTTCTTTTCACTAGCACTAGACCAGGAAGATTATTTTTGTGTCTGAAGTGGAATGCCATACCCAGCATCAGCTCCTCACTTTACCGCACAGATCCAAACAGTGCTATTCATGCGCCAAGTTTGTGAGGGCCAGTATCAAACCCAGAACCTTGAGGTCCCTAGGTAGATGCTCTCTTGACTGATTTGTAAATAAATTTGTAACCTGTTGAAGTTGCCATGTGAAATAAAGGTAAGAAAATCTTGGAATAAAATAAATATGACAGAAGTAAGACATATGTAAAATATACTTGTAAGAAGTTGCAATCTACAAAATTAAATGTGGGGAGTTCCTGAGGGGTAGTGGCTAATGTGCTGGTCTGCGACATCTTAGTAAGCATCGTCACGCTATCATATTCACAGTTGGTAAAGAATCTGCATATGAACCACAAGGTTCCTGGTTCAATACGTGCTGTAGCAGTTCCCCGGTAGTATTTTCTGGTGATGTAAATCAAGACACGAAGATCGACTGATGTTGAATAAACAAAGATTTTATTGACTTCCGAACACTGTGAAATACTGAAACAAAACGGGGTATAAAACAATTACTAATTTATAAAAAGGGTCTTTAACAAATGCCAGCAACTTCATGGGAAAATTGGAAAGAAACTTACCTGTGCGCCATTACCAGTACCAAGAACTAACTAAAGACTAAATTCTAATTTTAGAACAATATTTTCCACACAACCTTTTTGCTGCTTCTAGCCTGGCGGAAGTCCCTATTTTTTGCCCTAAGGATATCTATTGATCTTCCCACAATGCCATTCTGGCCCTGTTGGTCCACTTTGATATCAGACCTTACAGAGTTGTTTCCCTTACACTGTCCAAATTTAAGGGTATATTTTGAGGATAGAGAATTATTATATCTAACTATTGGGCGCACTCTAAGGCGACAGCTACATGTACTTTTGCCAACTCATGAAAAGCTCAGTTGGATTTGTGCTGGAAAGTGGGAAGCTGAAGGTAGACCAGGGAGATTATTTTTGCATATGAGGTCCACCTCATATGCAAAAATAATCTCCCTGGTCTAGTGCTAGTGAAAAGGGGAATAGACTTTCTCAGTGTCCAGCTGATACCAATAATAAGCCATCCTGCTAACTTTTTAGTCTTACTTTTACAATTAATATATCATAGGGGGTGAGTCCTGTGGCATAGTAGCTAACATGCTGGACTGTGACATTATAGTAAGCGAGTTTGAATTTCAGTCATGGGATTATGTTAATTTTCAGATTAATAAACTTGTGACTGTTACTGTTACAGCATTCACCCTGGTTCACTTGAGCTGGCTCTAACTAATGAATTCACCAGTGGTGAATTCATGGAAGAAGTACCAAGGGAATATGAAAGTCACAAGCGGTCCCCAACCCTGCATGCATATCCTGGTTAGGGGAAGGAAATGTCCTTTTTTACTGCAGATTTTCCATAGACACAGTCACAAGTACATGAAAAGATGTTGATTCTGGATGATGATGGAGACACCTTGGGAAAGGTATGAACTCTCCCCCCCCCATCAGCAATGGGTTAAATAATACCAATACTGTTCTTCTACATGCCAGGAAACAAACCAAACCAAATCAATATATATTTCCGTCTTGGTAAATACAGATTCCATCATGATTCTTTTTTAACACATTTCACATAACAAATATTAAAATATATATTTTCCTATATTAGTTTTTAATTTGGAGTCTAAATGTTAAGACTTACTTCTAAAACTAGACACATTTTCTTGATTTAAAATTTAACTAAAATTTCAATTTATCAATCACCTGACTAGTAAACAAGGAGGCACACTTAGCATAATGGTTATTGTCATAGGAGATGGTGTGGCGTTTGCTTGGGGAATTGTCTGCCCGTTTAGTTTGCTGGTTCCCGCTAGGGGCCTTTGATTATTTAAGCGGCTGGTTTGAACGTCTCTTTTTCTTTTTCCTGTTCCTTGACCTATGAGACACATGGGTTAGACTCTGGTCTACCCCCCTCTTGTTGGGGCTTTGGGCCCCCCTTACATTACTGTAAGTGATTTATACAGCATGGACTACTCTTAGTCTCATGTCTGTACTTTTATGTTTTTCCCTTCTACTTTTGTATTTATGTTTATGTACACCTATGTATTATGTATGTTGTTATATCCATGTGCTGTACCATATTAAATGTTTTGTCTAACAACCCTTGTTGGAGTTTGTATCTTCAAGTATATATCACCTTTAACGTTACAATGGAATCAGCAACCCTAGTTCAAATCCTTATCCTCCATATCAAACTACCCAGGCTATGGAGTTTTAAAAAAAAAATTGGACACTACGCCATCCTCTTTCGCAGACAAAGAATTATCAGAAATTTGGGTTATTTGCCCCTATTTGTTCCTGGAATCAGACGCCAGGGGCAGACCCCAAAAATTCAACAGAACAGTTCCGACAGGCAGAGAGAACAGAGCTAGCAGGTGAGAAGTTGGACCATTTTAAGTAGCGTCCGAATGAGGTCAGTAAACACTGTCATGGCACCTAAAGGGTAAGACCAGACGAACTAAAAGAACAGACAAGCACCCGTGAGATGCACACGACAAATTCTACTGGCAGAGACCAGAAGCAGCAAATACACACAAGATAAGTTTCCTTGTACTTTGTATGACAAATATATATCCCCGCCAAGCGAATGTCTCTGGCAACCATTTATGAACTCTTTGAACACTTCAAACACATTTGTATCTCACATACACCTTGAACATTTTTCGCAGAAACACTTTTGTAAACTCACACATTTCACATTGCACGCAATAAAATATTAACCCGAATATACATCTATATTCACCTTGTACACTTCCTTCATAACTACAGTCTTTATTTCTGTTAGAATGCCAACCAGTTCAAATCTTGGATGAGACTATTTGCATTTCACTTAATAGCCTTTATAATGGGCATAGCCGATCCCCCTGACGTAAGCGGCAAATAATCGCCTGTGCTGTGCACGACAGACCCTGATGGGACGAGACATAATTTGCATGGCAGCTGAGTGAGCTGTAATAAAAACAGGCGGTCACTGACACTGGCAGAATGAACCAAGTGAGGGATGATGAGAGTGGGAAAATTTGGAACTGTTATAACAGATATAGATATCTCGCTTGATTCTCAAATTTTACTAACCCAATACATCCACTCACCAACAAAACAAATTAAAAAGAAAAACAAGACACTTCAGAACAGAACCTAAGTTACTGAGAAATCTAACATCAAACGAATGTTGACCCGACAGTAGCTCTAAACGAAATGAAGAAAACAAGTGTTCCACGCATACGCTCCATGCAGGCTTCTGGATGAAAAACAAATTTTATGAACAATTAAAAATTTCTCCTATTGACATTTTTCAACCAATCATAAATTTTCCCCCAAAAACATTTCAAAGTGCTTTCTGAGCCTCCTGGCAATTATAAAAACAGCTCACTTAAAGCTGAGAAGAAAGTTAACTATCGAGGTTAACATACCGAGCATCTCTCCTACCAGGCCAAGATCAAAACCAAGTCGTTAGCCAAGAACAGACTGTCAACCCCACACCCGAATCAGCTGACGAAGACAAAGACTTTCAACCCCACACCTTGTTGAAATTCACTTTAGTCAATACAAATTAACACTAACAGACTCTAATAATAATAAGGGTCAGAAGTTATCTACCCTAATCCATTTATTGTACGGCTGAGTTACTTGCCCTTTGACCTATTAATTTCAGTCATTGTTTTTAAATAAATAAAACACCCCGTGTTTATGAAGAGCAGTCGTAATGTGTTGCCTCGTTAATACAATGGAAGGTATCTCAATTGGAATATGTCTCAATGAATAACTGCGCTTGCTAAAGACAAAAAAGGTATGTCTCTTTTTTTCTGTGGGATTAAGTTATTAAATTCCCAACACACCAGCCCTCATTTCACCGAACAAAGAAAGAATTATCATCTCAATTCCAGCTTTTATTTATTTTTTAAATAAACGAAATTAATCCAATCCTTTTTTTTTACCCTTGAGAAAGGCATGAATCAATCTTTTCTTTCATTTTCATCTATGGGTAAATAGTAGGACAGACTGGGTTCTTTGGCTTTGGTCAGAAAACCATTCTTGGTGAAGGTAAACTCTGAATTCAAACTAATTTTACTTCACTTAAAAATTGACCCTGTGCCACACCCTGTCCAAGGTAGAGGGGTGGGGTAAATACATACATAGGGGAACCAGTGACACTCCCTCCAACAAAAAAGGGGTTCTAAAAATCAGAACCTGAGGAAGACCATGTTAACAAAAATACTAGCACAAAAAAATAAATAAAAACAATCAATTTTGTTTATGAAATTAAAGAAGTGAACATTCAAAACGACAAATGGAATATTTTCCCAGGCTTAAATTTATAGCCATTTACTAAACGTAGCTTAGATGCAGCACAAGACCAGAAGTATGGGGCATCCAATGAGAATCGAACTCACTACCAACGGTCTGCTAAGCTAAATTGCAAAACTAAAATTTAATACTTCGAATCAATTGTCTGGAAAATAATTTATCGTATTACAAACGAAGATAACAGGAATTACCTCCCTTGTCTTATAGAACTTTATCTTTCTACCGTTTAGTAAATGCATCGAAAGAATCAACTGTGTTGAATTAAAAAAAAATTATTATTATTATTCCTTTTTGATTCCTAAATTTTAGTTCATTATATACTTTTTTTCCGTTCCTAGAATCAGATGGAAGACAAACAGAGGTTAGTGAAGCGTTGTTTACACTGTCCAATTTCTATGTGAAAAAAAAAAAAAAATTTAAATAACAAAAAAATAAATAAATGAAATTTTATTTTATTTTTCTGTTAACGAACGGCATAAATAGATATCACACCCAAAGGCTTAATTAGTAATCGAAAAAGCAAAAATAATTTTGAACCAAAAGCATTTTTTTCTCTTCTGAGAAACACAGTTTAGTTTAGAATTTTTTTTTTTTATCTCAAATTTCGAAGAATTCTGTTTATTTTCCCAGTCTCATATTATGATATTGTCAATGACTCAGTATGTATTTCAGTTACTAAAAAAGAAAAGAAAAGAAAAATATTTTTAAAAAGAAGTAAAAAAAAATCTACAAAATCATTTTTGCTTTCATATAAAACAAATCGCATCTATCCATATGATAGAATTAATTAATGAAAATATTTTAAAAGTTGGTTGAGGTTTGATAAAAGTTCGAGTTATTGTTTTTTTTTTTTTTTTGCTTGTTTGTTTCGGTAGACTGTGAATTCAGGGGCATAAATTTTTTACCATAACCTACATGACTAATGATATCATTTTAAAGGAATGTAGATTACTTATCAAGTTCTACACTGTAATAAACTGAAAATTACTATTATTCGTTGGTAATTTTGAGTAACAATAAAAACAACAAAAAAACAACTTAAAACAGTCCACTTTTGCAGTTCTGAGTTGAGAAAAGTGTATGACTGAAATAAAATAACAGCGTTGAGGTGAGAGAGAGAGAGAGAGAGAGAGAGAGAGAGAGAGAGAGAGAGGTGTTTTACTGAATCACTATGCGACAACTTTAAATGTATACAACATCGCTTAATGCTGTAGTTAAATTTTTTTTAACTTGTGAATGAATTAACGTATTAAGTTATGTTTTCCTTCGAGTTTAATTTTTATTAAGAGTGGACCATATGATCTTTAGGCACCCTTTTGCTTTGCTGATTCATAAGTACATTTTTTTTCATTTACACCGTCAACATCCGGTTGTTTGTTAACAGACGATTTTTAGAGGGTTGCTACACTAAGAGAATTGTTAACGAGAACACAGATGTACGACGATCAAGAAACCAGTAAGCTTTGACGGATTGATTGAAGACTGCTGTAAAATTGTTGCAGGCTGAAAGACTTTGTTAGGGGACTTTTGCAGTTGGGAGAACGTCTTTTTCAGTGGAGAGATTCAGCTGTCTGACCCAACAAATTTCTGCTCTCTCGACAAATTTCTGTTCACATTATAACCTATTAGGGCTATGGAACAAATAGATTTTAAAAAAATTATTTGTATTTAATAGGAATAACGGTAAATTATTTGTATTAGTTACTTTAAGCTATAATTGTTTACTAAGGATTAATATTAGTTACTTGCAAACAAATATCTAATATCAAATACAAATAATTTCTTGGAACTGTAATAAACAGGATTAGCATGCAAGCGTATGGTGAAGAGGAAAAGACAAAACACAGATTTTGAGTTTCAAAATTGTATTGAAAAATAACATTAGAACGGTGAAAAGATAGAAATGAGAATTAAAGGATAAATTTTTGGTGATAGTTATGTCTTGAATAAAAGTCAGTGAGTGTCCGGTGGCTGAATCAGTTGCAGTTTAGGTAGGTGGGCAGAAGAATCAGTGATAGTGGTTAGGTGTTGGTAGGTGAGTCGAGTCTTGCGTTTTTAGAGTTGTTAGCGGTTGATGAACGAAGTGGAATTGTTCCTTGTATCAGTTGGTGTAACTGTTGTTGTTGTTGTTGTAGGCAGAATATTGTGTTTGATATTCTTGTATCGTGTATAATAGTAGGAGAATTGGTGCCGCTCCTTTAAGTGAGGATAGTCGGTGAGAGCAGGGGTTGGGATGTGTGGAGGTCGGCCGCCTTGTGATGTATCTTTGCTTGCGAGAGCTTGTTGGTGTGTATTCGAATTGAGTTATGTCTTGAATAAAAAGTCAGTGAGTATCCGGTGGCCGAATCAGTTGTAGTGTTTAGGTGTTGATTATGCGAGCTTGTCTTGTGTTTTTAGTACGAAGTGGAATTGTTCGTCTGTTGTGCCTGTGAGGTCAGGTTTGGGTAAGTAGGTGGTGTAGGTGAATCGCTGCCTGTGATGTAGATTTCGCTTGCGAGCGCTCGTGCTGGCGTGTATTCAAATTGACGCCTGGATCTTTCTGTGCCGTCTGCCTTTCAAAGCTGTTGATTTATAGAGAGCCGCGGCCCAAAATCGGATCAATTGAAGTTATTTTCATTTCACCCAGGAATCGCTTTCATTGGATGAAAATGTGAATTTTATTTACCAATTTTATTTTGTTTAATGTCAGGAATTGATTATCAAAGCGGAACTCCCAATCGGAGCCCATGCGCAGATATGTGTTAAAATGGTCATTCTGTTTTAGGCTACAATAGAGGACACTTCTGATTTTGGCGTCCTTGCCTTATGTTTGTTTTGTTGGCGAGTGTATGTATCTTTTATTATTGCGGTATGTATGCGGATTGAAATGCTGAATTAGTGAATCGGGAGATATCTACATTTGCTTATGCAACAGAACCATATAATTAGTATTAAATAGATAGTAATTTTTGTGTTTGCTGAATTTTCTGGTCATAGTAATTTAATTTTATTAATCATCTACACATTCTAAATTATATTGATATTTCACCATTTACAAATATTGATAATTTTGTATGTTATTACAATTTTCTATGGATAATGAAAATAATTTGAAATAAATTTTTCAGACTTATTATTATTATTAATGTTTTCGATTGAAGAACAATTAAATACAAGGGTTACATGCAGTAGTTTTCAACCAGGGGCCATTTGGCAAATACAAGGGTTATATGCAGTAGTTTTCAACCAGGGGCCATTTGGCACTCTGGGGATAATATAACTTATATGGGAGTCCACGACAGCAAAAAATATTTAATCATAAAAATACAATAGTAAGAGTATTTACAGGGTTCGTTTGGAGCTCTTATTCTTAGGTAGTTGTGGTTATTATTCGGATGAAAGAAGGAAACAAACACAAATATAAAATTCAGACACATATATTATCAAAGTACAGAAATTGGCTGCAAATTTTAATGGCATTTGCTACTAGACTTATCTGAGAGGTGTAATAAAAGTTCTTGGTGAAGAGCGCAAGAAAGGTGTTCTACTCGCTGGTTTTGGAATGCTGTTAAAATGCTTCGTCTTGATCGGTTCTCGTCCGATAAGTGAAGTAGGGGATGCTTTTCAGAAACTATTCGCCTGGTAAAACTTGTGCCCTTTAGGTGAGAATTTAGTTCCTCAGTGTTAAAACGCTTCGTCTTGGTCGGTTCTCGTCTGATAAGTAAAGTAGGGGGATGCTTTTTAGAAGCTATTCACCTGGTAAAACTTGTGCCCTTTTGGTGGGAATTTAGTTCCTCAGCTTTCTGTTAGTATGCTATTGTGACAGCCTTAGAAAGTTTGCTGTTACAATGCCTTAGAAAGTGTGCTGTTTTTATGGCAAGGTGGTGGGAGCGCTTATTTTTGCGACTCGCCTCGGTGACAATCTCCAGATAAGAGCTGGGATTTGGTTTTGCTGCCAACATAGTATGTTGGCTATCCGCAAGGGGAGATAATTCTCCATCAGTTTTCCGACAATAGGTTTTTTGAACATTGAATGGCTATGTGGTGTGAAGAGTCCACCAGAGTAAAATTGGAATCAAAGGGGGCCATAGGTAAAAAGGATGAGAACCATTGTTGAATAATAATAAATATATATATATATATATATATATATATATATAATAATAATAAATATATATATAATACATATATATAAATTAAATTTTTTGTTGGAATCAAAGGGGGCCATAGGTAAAAAAAGGTTGAGAACCATTGTGCTAGATTAAATTAAATAATAATAAATATATATATAATATATATAATATATATATGAATTAAATAATTTTTTGTTGGAATCAAAGGGGGCCATAGGTAAAAAAAGGTTGAGAACCATTGTGCTAGATTAAATTAAATAATAATAAATATACATATATGATATGTATAATATATATATGAATTAAATAATTTTTGTTGGAATCAAAGGGGCCATAGGTAAAAAAAGGTTGAGAACCATTGTGCTAGATTAAATTAAATAATAATAAATATACATATATGATATGTATAATATATATATGAATTAAATAATTTTTTGTTGGAATCAAAGGGGGCCATAGGTAAAAAAAGGTTGAGAACCATTGTGCTAGATTAAATCAAATAATAATAAATATACATATATAATATGTATAATATATATATAAATAAAATAATTTTTTGTTGGAATCAAAGGGGGCCATAGGTAAAAAAAAAAGGTTGAGAACCACTTCTCTAATGGAATGTGACCAAATGATGTTTATTTTTCAACATAGACCCCTTGCTTTCCACACACTTCTCCCATTGGTGTTGTAGTCCTTGGATCCCAGTGGTCAAAAAAGTAGTCAACAGCAAATACATCATATGACATTTTCAGCCCACCATATTTTGTTAACATTTTATTTAATTTGATGTTACCTAACTTGATTTGTTTTAAATGATTTCATTACTTTTTTTTTTCTTTTTATTCTCAGGTATTAATTAACCTCTGTTATTAAGGACACAGAAATAAAGTTGGAGAACTTGTGCAAACATCACTCTCAGGCAATATGGATGCTCAGCGAGAAGTTGCTCAAGTTAAAAAGAAAATAAGTCAACCCTCAAAGGATAAACCAATTCGTTGTGAAGTTTGTGGACTTGGATTTTCAATCAAGTCAAAGTTAAAAATACACATGAGAACACACACAGGTGAAAAACCTTATTGCTGTGAAGTTTGTGGATCTGCATTTTCAGTGAGTTTTAGTTTGAAAAAACATTTGCTGACACACACTGGAGAAAAACCCTATTCTTGTGAAAGATGTTCATCTGCTTTTACAAGTAGTTCAGCATTAAAGGACCATATACGAAAACACACTGGAGAGAAACCCTATACGTGTGAACTTTGTGGATATGCCTTCTCCAGGATTTCAAATCTGAAACTTCACAAGCAAAGACACAGTGGGTATAGACCATTTATTTGTGAAATATGTAAGTTAGCATTTTGTCAGAATGCACTATTAAAACAACATATGTTAACACACACTGGAGAGAAACCATTTCCTTGTGATGTATGTGAATCTGCTTTTGCAAGAAGGTATCATCTAAAACAACACATGCGTATCCACACTGGAGAAAAACCCTATACTTGTGAAGTTTGTGGATTTTCAGTTTACAGTAGTTCAAGTTTAAAAGGACACATGCGTAAACACACTGGAGAGAAACCATATTCCTGCAAAGTTTGTCAATCTGCATTTTCATTCAGTTCAACTTTAAAACGACATATGAAAACCCATAAAGACGTAAGAGAATTTTCTTGTGAAATTTGTTCCTCCACCTTTGCAGATTATTCACATTTAAAACAACACATGCAAACACATACTGGAGAGAAATCATTCTCATGTGAAGTTTGTGGAACAGTTTATTCAGACAGTTCTGCATTAAAAATACATATGAGAATATTGACTGGTGAAAAGCCATTTATTTGTGAAGTTTGTGGATCTGCCTTTTCAAAGAATTCCGATGAAAAGAAAACATGAAATAAAAAATAAATGAATCCAAAAAGAAGTTATAGATTGTAATGAAAATAATGTTTATATTGATTTAATCCACAGCCCGCGGTGGTGTTACACTTAGACTGTAAAGGATAAGATTAATAAAGATCGTCAAGCAAATGTTTCTTAATGCTGTGTATATATAGCTATTGGGACATGTTTATATATTCTTTCTTCTTAATACCATTGGTATATATATATATATATATATATATATATATACACACATCTGATTTTATGGATGTTTGTTTTTTAGAAGCATTGTTGAATAAAGTATATATTATATTTTTGCTTGAAGATAATTACAATGCATGTATCGCATAAAATTTATACTTTTTTTTTATAGTTAATTTTCTATAAAAAAAGTATCGAATTTTAATTGCCTTGTAATTGCCTTCAAGCAAAAAATATAATATATTATATATATATATATATTAATAAGTCATCCACAGACACGTGTTTAAGCATTTCATGCCTCTTCAGTGTGGCTAGACACAACTATCCTTGGGTAGAGTCGAACTCAGACTGACCGCATGGTAGTCCGATATCTTATCCCCTCGCCCACTGACAGCTGATGCGGGGACTGGTGTTTTTAAACTATTAAGTACATAGGAATGTATTTTACAGTCACTGAGAGATCAAATTTCCGGAGAAATGATCATTGCTTATTTGCTTAGTAGTGAGAGTTTACTTTCAATTACCAATTAGAGAGCTCATTACCAAATTTATGGGAGCTTTGTGTCAGTTCAGAAACTCCATACAGACACACACACACACACATATATATATGTACGGTGTTCTGCATAGCGAGCCATCCTTTGCGGGATTTACTTGTCAAGATTATTTTCTATAATTATCGAATTTTATGCGATACATGCATTTATAATTGCTTTCAAGCAAAAATATAAATAATAATTTATTCAACATTGCTTCTATAAAAACCAAACATCCAAAAATCTTATTCACTTCGCCGAAGAGCTTACGGCCGGGTTTGTTTACTAAATAAACGTCCACTTGCCTACTATGGCAGGGGCGTGTAATAGTATCTTTGACAAGGTTAATTTCGCAGGGATTGTTCGCTATGTACCGGCGGCCGAACGGATATGGTCTCTGACTATGCCTGTGAAGTCCCGGTTTCGATTCCTGTCGGAGGGGAGTCGTTAGTATACATCGCTGAAGAGACTTAATAAAGTCGAAACAGTCTGTACGGTGTTCTGCATAGTGAGCCATCCTTTGCGGGATTTACTTGTCAAGATTATTTTCTATAATTATCGAATTTTATGCGATACATGCATTTATAATTGCCTTCAAGCAAAAATATAAATAATATATATATATATGGTTAAATGTTCTTGTATGGTGAGAAGCCATTTCTTTTATAGTGGATGTAGAAGGTTTGAGGCAATACAGCTCGACACTCCATCCTTAAGTGGGCTCTGCCAAAGTGGCACAAGACAGACGTCCTGAATACATTTTCTACATTCAAGCCTGAACATATATGTAGTATGTGTGGCAGGCTTGCCTGTCACAGGCTGGTCTCTTGAGTCATATCTGGTCCCATGGTGACAGGCGACCACGTGAATAAAAATGGTTGACTTCTGATTTAGGTCGGAAAATTAAAACGGAATGTTTTTTGGTGGTACCCAATGACAGTTTAACTACAGTCTATGAATTAACATTTTGCGAATTGGGTTACGGTTTTAGGGGATTATGGTTGTTTTTAATTACGTATTGCTTAAAAAAAATAAACAATAAAAAACCCAAATTACTATACATTTAATTAACCATTGAAATTAATTATTGAATCTATTATTGAGACAGTTGTTTGTGTTAGTATTGCAATGTATAATTTCAATTAAACTTAGTTTAAAAAATATTTTTCAACATTAAATGTATAGTAATTTGGGTTTTGTTGGGTTTTTTTTTTAAGCAATACGTAATTAAAAACAACCTTAATCCCCTAAAACCGTAACCCAATTCGCAAAATGTTAATTCAGAGACTGTAGTTAAACTGTCATTTGGTACCACCAAAAAACTTTCCGTTATAATTTTCTTCGCTGTCTGGCTGATACTGACTTTAGGCAACCCCAATGACTTTTAATCTTTCAGTAGCTATTTTCATTAAGTCATCAATAGACAGCACCCTTAGAGATGAATAGTAGTAATTTACTGACTATACAGGTTGATCCCGACTGTTGACTTATGAGCTTCATCTACTCATCATCTTGTGAAATGCATTATTGACCCACTTTTGTGCTCATCTATAACCCCGTCAGCCACTGAGCTAAAGGGCTCACTGAAATCTGAAAATGGTCATCGGATTTTCTCCATCAACCATGGGTTGCAATGACTCTCCACTTGCTAAAAGTCTGGCCAAATGCCCATGTTGTGTTCTAATCTCAAATGACCAGAAATCTCCTGCAGAAATCGACACTTCATGGTTCATCATCATCATCATGTCACACTGTTAGCATGGATATCCATGACAATCTCTCTCCATCTGTCCCTATCGCTCATCATTCTCGGGAGGTCCTCTATGCAGCATCCTGTATCCG
>CM042151.1:85121112-85159758 GCA_023376005.1 Doryteuthis pealeii
TCCATGTTTGCTGTCTTTTATTCTTTCGGTCATTTCCTATAAGTCTAATATAAACAAAAGGGAGCCACTCTTGACTGATGAATTATTTATTGATCTACTAGGAAAAAAAAGATGGGGTTAGTGTTAGGATTAGGGTTTAAGGTTTAGTTTAATGGGAAAATAAATAATTTATCAGTCAAGAGTAGTTCCCCTTTGTTTATGGTAGAGTCATAGGAAATAACCATTCCTTCTTTCTTTTTCTTTTCTTTCCTACTTCTAGATATTTCTTTCTTTGAAATTCCTATGTTTGTTTCATCTTCCGTTTACTCATATTGTGAGGCATCTTTTATCAACATTGCAAAGACAGTATTCAAGTAATGGCACTTTAACAAAGAACTGCTTATACTGGATTTCATAATGCTTGTCTTATTTTGTGTGTGTGTGAGTATGTGTGTATGTATGTGAGTGTGGGTTTTTTGTGCATGGATAATTTAATATCTTTTGTGTTCCAAGTAATGGGTAAGTTTATCAAGAAATTTTAAACAAGTGCTTGTCGCTATAAGTTTTTTTATTGAATCTTTGAAACTTTTACTAAAAATAAAATTTTTTATCATTCTGTTCAATTTTCTATTATCTATAGAAGTCTTTTTTTTTATAATGATCTTAAAAATTTCTTTAAAGAAATCAACAAATATGGTGCCTGACAACTGAAATAATTTAAATGCGATATCAAAGAATACACCCTAAAAGTGCCGCTGACCACATCGTCAGTGATGTTATAATTAGGTATTTTGATTCTTACAACATGATACACCTTCACCTGAGTGACCACCAGTTGGTGTCAATTATGGTTTCCTCCCTCGTCTAGAGAAATTGAAAGCCCTGAGATACACTTTGACACTCAGAATGGATTAACTCACAGGTAAATTCTAATATATATTTTAAAACTATCCAAGAACAGGATATTAACTATTGCATCCCAAATGTTTAAAAAGAGACAAAAAACTTTAGAATTATTTATTATGCTCTAGAAAAAAAGTTGGTACCATTATAGTATGTGACCTACCTTTTGAATGAAATTCTTTTTTAATTATTCTTAATTACTATATAGAGCTTATGACTGAATTGCATTTCTTAAAATAGAATATATGTGAAAAATAATTAGTTTCAATAAATTACCTAGTACTTATATCTATAAATATACTCTTACTGAGGTAGGACACATTAAAACTGGGTAGGCCACATACTATAATGGCACCAAAAAATCTTTGTTTATATATGGATTTGAACTACCTTGGACCATGATGTTGAAATATTACATGGCATGATAGAAAAAAATATTGTTTAAAACAAAAGAATACCCTTGTTGGGTTGTCTGCCTTTTGCCTGGAAGAGTTATCTTCCCTCTGGGTTCCCGTTCTTGACTACCAGGGGTTTGTTGTATTTAAGGCCTGTTTTGAACTCTTTCTCTCTCTTGCTTCTCGGTGCCAATTATGGGTTAGACACTTGCCTACACCCTTCTCGTGTGGGGGCTTCTTCCCCCAACACAACGCTAGTAAGTTCACTTACTTATGGACTCTCCATAACCCCTCATTACTTCTATGTTAGTATATCTACCTTGTATCTTTGTCACGTACATGTTTCTATGTTATAAATGTTTCTCCATGTGCTTATATTAAAGTCCATGTTATGTTTAACACCCCTGTTGGAGTTGTTTCAACAATTATAATTGATATTATAACTTTGAACCTTACACCTTTAATAAAAGCAACATTTACGAAATGCCCTCCCTCCAAAAAACAGTATAAAAGTATCATAAATTAAATAATAAAAGCAACATCTAAAAAAACCCTAAAGTAATATCAAGTCAGCGAGGGAGTCTATCCCCTTTTCAATAGCGCTATAGCATCTGAGGTGGAGCGCCACACCTACCATCACTTAATCCCTGTGCTACTCATAAAGTTGGTTAAATAAAACCCCAAATAATTGTATATGAAGAAAATTGAGGACTATATAGTTTTAAATTTTCTTCAAACACAAGTCTTTGGACCAGAAAATAATTTTCATTCAACAATGGATATTCTACATCACCAATACATTTTTCATGGCTTCTCTTATAGAATAAAAACCTTCAATTTTTTTTTTCTGATGATGATGATCTAAGTTTAAAATTAGTTGAGAACTATCAAAAAATAAATAACATAAAATAAATATTCCTATCTCACTTATAACTTTTGTTCATCTCATACAAATAAAGTTAGGGTAGTGAAGACAAAATCAATGGCACTTGGTAATAGTCAGTTTCTTGGCTATGTGATTTTCAAAAAAGTGCTTTATTATATAACTAGAAGTGGCTACCCAGCGTTGCCTGGGTAGAAGGGGGTAAAATAGGTAGTCTCACAGATCTATTATTGATGAATCGTGAGATGGATCCTCACAGGATGCCCCATTAAAATCCATATGTAAAAAAGACAATCTGAAAAGAAAAATTAATGTCTCCTATTTAAAATACTAAATGCAAAAAATTCCATGCTGTTATATTAAATTTCATTTTTAATTATTTTCACGAATATAAATAAATCTTCATTATTTTTTCTCAAAAACCAAGCCCTGGTGATATTTAATGTGTATATATATTTACTTTGTTGTTAATTGTTTTATTTTCAAAGTTTTCTCCAGATATACAGACACAACTGCCCTTTATATATGTATAGAATATATGCATTATAAAATGATATTGAGCACTTTTTATTTATAAATATAGCAAACTGTATTATCAATATATATATATATATATATATATATATATTAGTGTTTTCCCCACCCTAAAAGATTATGGGTTTATCTGCATATAGATTGAAATGTCTGCCTATGAATGTAGTACCATGCCTATGATAAAAATATAATTTTAGTGCATTTTTGAATGTGTCATTTTTAATTCATTAAAATTGTGGGTTCATGTACTTTACAAGAAAATGGTTTCTATACAATATGTGTTTGCAGATGTTTTTTAAAACTGGAACTCTGTGAGAATGCTAAACCACACATTTCACAATTATAAGGTTTCTCTCCAGTATGTGTTCGCGTGTGTGTTTTCAAATTGGAACTGTGGGAAAATGCTGAACCACACACTTCACAAATGTAAGGCTTTTCTCCAGTGTGCGTTCGCATATGTTTTGTTAACCTAGAATTTTCTGCGAATGCTGATTTACACAGTTGACAAGAATAAGGTTTCTCTCCAGTATGTGTCCGCATATGGTTTTTCAAACTGGAACTCTGTGAAAATGTTGATTCACACACTTCACAAGTATATAGGTTTTCTCTCCAGTATGTGTTTGTATGTGCCCTTTTAAATGTGAATTTCGTGCAAATGCTGATCCACACACTTGACAAGAATATGGTTTTTCTCCAGTGTGTTTCCGCATGTGTATTTTTAATTGTGAACTCTGTGAAAATGCAGTTCCACACACTTCACAAAGATAGGGTTTCTCTCCAGTGTGTGTTCGCATGTGTTTTGTTAAACCAGAACTCTCTGAACATGTTGATCCACACACCTTACAAGTGTAGGATTTCTTTCTTGTATTCATTTGCATGTTTTAATCTGAATATTTTAAATATGTTGATGCACACTCTTTGCACAATTTTTTTTATAGAGTGTGTGCCTGCATCTGTATATTCAAATCAGTAGAGATATTCATCTATAGAACAGCAAGTTTCCAGTGTCTGTACATTAAATTTAAATGTTAATTTCATGAAGATTTAGGTTCAGATATTTCACAAGATTTTTTTTTTCTTTTTAAAAACAAATTATTATTATTATTTTTTTTAGAAATCAAAGGGCTCCTTCCTGTCGCTAACACTTGATTTCTTAATGTACTTACATCATAGGTTGTTTTTAGAATTGTGGTGACTCCTTTTATAGCTGCTATATTTCATAACTTCTTGGTTGACTGATGGTAAAAGAGGAGAGTAATAATCTTCATACAATGACTGCTATTTACACAGTAGCATTGCAACCAACAAAGCCTTCATCAGATGATGACTCTGGGTTCAGGCATGGTTTCGCCCCAGCAGTATCTCACGATACCACCAGACTTTGTCAGTTTGATGTCACAATATAGGACTGCCATATCCACGCTGATGCGGTTAGAGCTTTCTCCTGAATCTTTTTTAAGTATTTCCTCTTGTCTGGTCGAGAAAGTCCAAGTTTAGACAAAAATGTCGAGGTTGAGTTGGTAATAAATCCCAAACTTCAATGGGAAATACATCTGTTATCCATCTGTTTCTGACGCATTGTTCACGTAGGTCTTCATATTTTTCCAACTTCCGCTGATGGGCCCAATCAATTTATAGTGAAACATTTATAGTGATAATACTTAAATGTTAATTATATTCTAATATATCATGTGACATGAAATGCTGAGGGTGTGAAGCCTTCTTGTTTTGTAGATAGGGGACATAACTGGTGCATGTTCTTCTCTCAAGACTAGAAGGTAAAAGAGTTTTTAACTTTGCTGTGTCAAGGTATCATTTTTATGTTTTGTTTGACAAACAAAGTTGTCCCTATCACAATTGGTATAATACAAATTTCTTTCAATGACCAAGTTTTTAGGTCATCCTTAAGGTCCTGGTATTTTGTTATTCATCCGTGTTTGGCTGTATTAAAGCCATAATCATTTATCTCCAGTGTGAGTCACCAAGCACCTTTTCAAATGTTGTTCTGCAAACTTTATAAGTGCAGGGTTTCTCTCTAATATTTGTTGAAATTTACAAGAATATGATTTTTAATTGATGTGAGTTTGCAGCTTTATCTTTAAAGGTAAATTATTGTAATTTATACAATATTTATGGCCATCAGCTGAATCCTTTGTTTCCCACTGCGATTGATATCTGTGAATGAAGAAAAGGCATTATTAAAGAAAATAGTAAAAATCATGTTTTGTTTACAATTATAAAACCTTAAAAATGTCCATGAATTTCTAGCTAAATCTAAACCAAACATTCAGGAATGGTTTAGGGTTTAAATTGAACTTAACAGACCTAAATTCCACCATCGTATGTCACCCCACTGAAAGAAAAAAAATACCAAAAGTCAGGCAATTAACCGAATTTAATGAAATTTTCAGTGTTGATATATTAATGAATAAAAGATATAATGCACCAGTTATTTTATTTAAAATCTTTTACATTTTTTTGAAATCAGTTAACTTTGAACCATGTATCTTTGAGAATCTGCGTTATGCCTTAAAGATATGTGGTTCAAATTTAATGGGAGAAAGGATAGACTAGTAATATGGTCAGTAAATGAATTATAGAAAGTTGAAGACATAATTGTTCAATAAAAAAGAATTAAAAAAGAAAGCAAATGGCTGAAAATTATTTATAACTGTATAGTGAATATAAGTATTACATTCCTATATAATTTGTACATTACCACAGACATTTAATCAGTGTTCTATTCCAAACAAACACCAGTTACACAATAAATGATATGATAAACTAGCACAGCTATCCAGCATTACCCGGTATTTAGAAAGTTAAATAAATTTCTTATCTCAATGTTGAGTTATACCTATTTTTTGAAAATTTAGCAATAAATATTAATTTATGATTAAAGAAAGTTATGGAAGCCTAGAAAAAATAACAAAACAACAAGGATACGTGCACTGAACAGTTGTTCAGACATCTGAGTAAAAACGGATGTTAAAAAAAGGGGGTAATAACTCATATCTCTGTGGTCTTCTGTAAAAAAAAGAAAAAAAAAGAACAATCGTTAGTAATGATTTTTTGAATATATGAAAATCTCAGATGATATGTTGTGCAAAATTGCGCTTTTTTAAAAACTTATATTTTTAGATAGATAGTTAGAGCACTATTTAATCTATGGTGAAAATATTTTGTTCAGCAAAGATGCTTTTTGACATCAATTCAAAGAAAAATATTGTTTTTAAAACTTCAAAAAAAAAAAAAAAAAAAAATCACACACACACACACTATATCAATTATTTTTTGAATTTTAAGAAAATAGCTTTTAAATTTTCAAATCACTTTTTTGGATATTGAATTTTTAAATCTTTTAATATTTTCTCCAGGATTTAATGTTTCTAGAAATGTAAAAACTAAAGACGGGAAAATGTTTTTCCTCAAATGACCAAAGGTCAAAACCCCTCTATACTATGAATTGATCAAAAAAATGTTTTTCAATTATTTAAAAAATAAAATAAGCTATTTATTATGAAATTAAGTCATTAATGAATAAAGTAGTGAAAATTTCATTAAAATTGGACAACTCCCTGATTTTTGGTAATAGTTTGAAAATTTAAAAAATTAAAAATAATTTTTTTATTACCTCCCCTTACGGTGACTGGCCAACGTTACATTTATCAAAACAAAAAAGTGTTTAGAATATTTCCAAATGATTCTTCTTCATGAACAATTGATAAAAAATAAATATTTTTCGGATATTCAAATTATCAAATCTTTTTGATAAGGTAACATAAAATTTTATAATATCACATTATTTTGATTCTTGTGAAAAGCAGTTAAAATAAAATCAATATGAGTACAAAAATAAAAGCTTTAATTTTGTTTTAGATAAACATTTTCACATATTTCGGTTTTGTGACTAGTGAAAAAATATTTTTAGTAAGAGCTTTTTTTATTCAATCCAAGGAAATCTAGTGAACTTTATACTTACTTCTATCTTCCTTTGTCTGATTTGTCTTCTTTTTTTTTTTTTAATGGGGAGAAACTGTAATTTTTAAAATCAAATTTCAAAACAGTCATCATTTGCAATCAATTCAAAATGTTTTCAATAGATCGAAAGTCAAGGGAGATAATTGATACAAATCAAGGGAGATAATTGATAAATTAAGAAAGCTGAATTTTATCTTCTTTTCTTATTCAGCAACATTAAGATTCTTTTTATCTAGTTTATTCAAACACTTGAAGTAACGAGAGTGGGAAATCTCGGTGAAACGAGATATAGCCAATAACGACAGAACAAATATGGCGTATTGAACTGCACAACACATCATTGGTTGTATATTAAATAAAACTGACATATGACCTTTATGTTGTGTGTTAGGGGTTAAGGTTAGGGGTTAGTTTTATAATTAAAAAAAAAACTCTAAAAATCATCTGTTAACAAACAACCAGATTTTGGCGGTGTAAATAAAAAACGTCCTTATGAATCGAGATCGCAAACGGGTGGCTAAAGGTCACATGGTCCAATAAAACCTTAGTTCACCTTTAACCTGGTGTTGTGAATTATTAAACTTTACAATTGTAATTCTTTCATTTATTTTGCTCATATCACCATTCAGAAATAGTTTTACTTTGTTTATCTCAATAAACAATGACGAAAATGGCAAACTTTCTACATATCAATTAATCTTAATGTTAAGTTAATAACTGACCTATTCAATCTTACTTTTTTTCTTTCTGAACTTTTTGTGTGAAGTGACGACCGAACGCAACCATTGTAATCAATTTCCCCAACCACAAAAGTCCACTGAGAAAGTATTTTGCCTGCAACAATATTACAGCAGTTCTCGTTCAATCCACCAAAAGTTCACTTGTTCAATGCATGCCCCTCTTTACATTGGGAAGGTTCTATCAAAATTGGACAATTCCCTGATTTTGGGTAATAGTTTGAAAATTTAAAAAAAAAATGATTACATTCCCTTATGAGAATGCCCATCCCTATGTTTAATAAATCCTACAGATATAGATTATATATAAACCACTAGTCATATAGTTATTTACTAAGCTTAGCTTAGATGTGGCACAAGGCCAGAAGTATGGGGTGCCCAGTGAGAATCAAACTCACTAATAATGGTTTACTAATCGAGCTTGTAGCGGCCGCCCCAACGTGCTGGTCTGGATAAATGTGAAGGCATGACAATTCTTACTGATGTAATTAATTTTATTCAATTAACACCGTGAAACTGTAAGAAAACAAATAGCATTTAATAACAGCGAATACAACAATAAGAACAATCCCAAAGAATCTCAAAATACAGAAACTTCAACAAATAGACATATCAAGAGATAGAAACTCACAGCTTGTTGCCTCATTCCGACCAACCTGGCAGCGCTAATCTAACTAAAGGTCCCCTTTCCACTTTTTGGTTAGGGTTCATAGACCGCAGAAACTAGTGCTCTGCACCAAATGATGTTAACTCTTAAACTACCCTAAATTTAATACTCTTGGTGGTAGTTACTTTATACAAACAAAAATATTCATACAAAAATAAAACATAATTAAACTGGTCAGTTTTTAGCGGCAGCTACAGAGCTTGCTAACCATTACACCACGTGAGGTGCCCATATAAGTCATATAAGATTGTAATCACATGACAATGAATTAAGCCTTTCTTGACCAATTGGAATACACTGCATTTTAAAGCTGTGGATGCTTTTTTAATCCTAGCAAAAGCATTGAAATAACACCTCAATAGGAAGTTCTCATTTTCACATCTATGACCAAGCATGGACAACTCAGGGTAATTTTCACCTTTAGTTGGTTAAATTCCTAGCAAATAAGGCAATTAGAGTAATCTCCCTTGACTTTTACTTTGAAACAAGCCGGTAGCCATTTTGAAAGTCTCCGTGGGAAATAAACAAATCTTAGAAACTTTTTCAAAACAATACAACTGCATACTTTAATACAAAAATATCATAAAATATGTTCTTAATAGCAATTAAGTTCATTTCAGATAATGTGCATGTACAATTTTATGCTAGGAATTTAGCCAACTAAAGGTGAAAATTACCCAACTAAGAATGTATATTTTTGGAACTATGCCATCTTACCTCTCATGCATACAAAGAATAAACCAAAGCAAATTATTTGAAATATAAGGTATAATAGTCATGTTTAATGCCAATTAAATCTTATTCTTGTGCTTTCATACATTATATATATATATATAAATATATAAGAGTAAGTTTTTGGTATGTATGTGTCGATCTATAACAAAGAAAAGAGAAGTCACTCAGATTTGAAATCTTGCATATAGATTAATATCCTTCTAACTAAGAAACACATCAAATTTGGTTATTGATTTTTTACTAATTAAGGGATATAACTCAGTTATCATAGACTGAACATTCAACAACTTACATACTTCATAAGCCATCTGAACTAATGTAAGCAAAAGTAACCTTGTACATTTGTGTATATAAATTTCACCTCATTTTTTTTATTATATTGTAGCTTGTTACCATTTCTTCCACCCTTGCTATCAAGCAGGAAGTAAGTCATTCCTGGGTAGCAAATTGCCCTTCTTCCATTCTCTTTCCTTCCCACCTTCATATTCAATGCATTACCATACACAAATACAACAGATCTTATATTTTTTGCTTTCATTTTTTCATGTTGAAAATAGTGTGTTTGGTCAAGAATTAAATTAGTGGTGAAAGTTTTAATTCTATTTAGCAAAAAAAGAAAAATTAATTTATTATGAATAACAATTCCAAATGATATGGGTTCTTCCAGATATATCTAATACAGATATTACAACTCAATTTTGGTCTATTAACCTTTTGCCTACTTTAAACTACTCACAGTAACTTTCCAGCCACTGCGATGCTATCATAAACCATTGGCATTGGTTCTTTCCATATCACTTGTTTACACTGAAAAATCCCCCCTGCCATCTTTTGTTTTGTCTATGCATCAACCCTGAATCCTTTTGCACTTTTTATGACTAGTTTTACTGTTTTATTGTTAAGTTTTATCAGGAGAGTCTGGGTCGATACAATCTTCGTTATTCCTATTGTTTTACGAATTTATCTTATTGTTATTTTTTATCACAAGTCTCTGCTGTGCCGAAGTAATCTTTATCAATAATGTTATTTTATTTGTAGCCTTACATCATGAGAATTAGTCATATATATATATATATATATATATATATATTATATATATTATATATATAATTTACTTATCTTATTATTTATTATTATTATTATTATTATTATTATTATTATATTATTATTATTATTATTATTTACTTTATTATTATATATTATTACTATATATTATTATTATTATTATTTATTATTTATATTATTATTATTTATTATTATTATTAATAATATTATTATTATTATTATTTACTTTATCTTATTATTAATATTATTATTATTATTATTTACTTTATCTTATTATTAATAATATTATTATTATTATTATTTACTTTATCTTATTATTAATATTATTATTATTATTATTATTATTATTTACTTAATCTTTTTGCAATAGGGAACCAGTTGAATGGGAATCTGGAACCAAAAAACACAAAATAAGACAAATTAAAAATTTATTTATTTTTTGATAATGAATTTTTTTTGTAAAATCCGAGGTCCCACACATAAATGGTGGGTACTGTCTCAATTTTGACTAACAAAATATTATTTTGTGTTTTTGTAAGTTCTATCAGACCAAACATACAAGAATAATTGTTCTCACTTGAATTTGAATGCATCAATTTAGGGTTGAAAGACATTGCACCGGAATAGCTTGTTGGCAAAGAGAGGTAGGTATGTTCCATAACCTTCACATTCACATATTGATTAATATGTGATATCGATTAAATTCATTTTATCCATCTACATTTCTTTTCTTTACTTATTTTTCCTCATATAAGTAGATATATGTGTGTATGCACGAGTGTTCTTATGTAAGTGTATATGTGAGTGTTTGTGTGTATAAACATAAGATAATTATCATGTTGGACAAACAGAAAAAAATGATCTTCCTTCTTTTTAGACATCATCTCCACACTGATTATTTCTTGTGATTTTCTCAAAAGAAAGAAATACGTGCATCTTCCTCTCTGCTTCTCTCAGATTTTGTATTTATAAACGCCGCCATTATTGTTCGAACATACTATCATCTCCCATCCATGAATCAACATACCCAGTGAAAAGGTCAAAATACAAAATGGTCATTTCCTTTTTCCTCGCTTAGTTCACATTCTCATTATTATGGATGCCATTTAAATTCATTCAACAAAAGCCGGACAGGAACCTTCAACAATAGTCGGATGGGAAACATCAGCAAGAATTGGACAAAACATTTTGGCAGCAGTTGGACAAAAACCTTCAGCAACAATTGAATGGGAAACTTTAACAGCTACCAGGATTTACCTGGCTGCAACCTCTAGCAAACTGCCCAGTGCCCCAGGAGTCTGTCTAATATTGATTCTTTGGGGATAGTTGATTGGTGCAAGAAATGCTTATTTGCATAGGAGTCACACTGGTGCACAGGCAGTCTCATTTGTATATGTTGAAATATTTTGGTGATATATATATTTACCTCTGCACAAGCAGGATGTGACACATTGTCAATTTCTTAAGCAGAGTTTAACAGGTTTGAATTCAGAATTTTCCTTCTCCAAGACTGGTTACCTAGCCATGGTTAAAGAATCCAGTCTGCCATGCTATTTACCCATAGCTGGAGGGAGAATTGGATTCATACCTTTCCTAAGAGTATTAGCGCAATGTGAAATGGCAACAGCTTCATCCAGGAATTGAACTCGGGTTGACGAGTCCATTTCCTGCAACTCTAACCATTAGACCATGCACCTCCCCAATATTTTTGGGATATAAGGTGTGCTACAATACACCACCTAAATTTATAGACTAAGCAAGGTCACATGGTTTAAACCTTAGCCAATCAACAGCCCGAATACATGGCTGGTTAACTACTTAATTGCTGATACTGAGAAATGTATATTTGAAATCATTGACGAAGAACCAAAGGATTCTTTACTAAGGATCACGCTCTACTAAACACCAAGGATCTCTGCTAGATAATGCTCATGCTTGAAGCCTAAAAGATGGCCACAAAAATCGTATGCAATGTTATGTGGGCACCACCTTCACACGTTACCTATGGCAACAACAAAGGCAGGTGATTCATGGCGTTTTCCCATTTGCCTTCCCCATGATATCCACATGACCCTCTATAGCCCACCTGTATTAAAGATCTATTTATATCATACTAGAAGCAGCTACCCAGTATTGTCAGGGTAGAGGGGGGATTTTTTAAAAGTTAGTCCTGCAGATCTATTATTACTGAATGGTGAGTAGAATCCTCATAGGATGTCCCATTAAAATCCCTATGTGAAAAAAGATTTTGCATTGATCTAGCTACTTTGTAAACAAACGTTTATGTCTAATATTAACTGCAAAAACGTTAATGTCTAAATATTAACTGCAAAAACATATTCCATGCTGTTATCATTTAAATTTTATTTTTTAACCATCTTCACAAATATAAATCAAATCTTTATTATTTTTGCTCAAAAAGCAAGACCTGGTGATAGTGAATGTGTACCTATATTTACTTTATTGTTAATTATTTTATTTTTGTAGTGTTCTCCGGACATACATACACACATACAACTGCCCTTTATATATGTATAGATAGATACAAGTTTCCTCGGACATACATACACACAACTGCCTTTATATATGTATAGATAGATAGAAGTTTCCTCCGGGACATACCACACAACTGCCCTTTATATATGTATAGATAGATAGAATTTTCCTCTGGACATACATACACACAACTGCCCTTTATATATGTATAGCTGAAAGGCAAATGCTGGTTATAAAGATTAAGAACACTAATGTCCCCTTTGTTGGATGGTTACAATTAGTTCCATTCTTGTGTTACATAATCTATTTGGTGGCATAAGATTATTGTCAATCCCCTGTAATTCTGAGGGGATGGCCCTTTTCATACTTATGTAAGGTAGTATAGAGATATGGTGGCAATCAGTGCAGTTGATGGCCCTGAAAGTGAGTGACGACGTTTGACCTCACTCTCACCTTGCCTTCTGGGGATAAATCGTGGGAACCGGAAGACATAGAAGAACCTGTTTTGGTTTAAGAATAGTAAGAAGCTTTAGTTTAGTTTTGCAGTGGATGTCAGACAGAGCAGTCGGCCATGATGCTCTGTCTAAACTGTAACTCTGCATACGTGTGCTATGTTATGTCTGGGTTGGGGATTTACCGAATAAAGTAACATTAAAAGAAAATCGAAGTCTTGTGTTTATTATCTAAAAACTAACAATGACACAGGGCTTCTGATAACAAGAAATCCCCATAGAAGACCAGACCCGAAGTCCCCAAGAAAGTCCAGACCTTAGAAGATTCCAGACCAAGATATACCAAAGACGATCAGAATAGCAAAGCCGGCCAGAAGAATAGATGTCCAAGATATAGAAGCAAGTAAGAAGTAAAGAAGTAATGAAGGGTATACAACACTTGCATCCCTTGCAGTTTCACATACTGCTGATGTCTGTCCAGAACTTACACTTTACTGGAATACTTTATTGCTGGAGAAAAACAGTGCAGTTGTCATTGTAGTGATTGTCTGCTCCTACTGCGATGGACTTGTGTCCAAAAGGGTTATCTTCCCTTACTGTGAGTGTTTCGCCAATAGGTGACACTACTAGCTGGGTATTTAAACAGCAGCCTTGGAATTTCTCACTTTCTCTTGGTCCAGCATCCACAAAATATGGACTAGACACTTGGTGTCTCTGTCCATTAAGTGGAGGGCTTTGCTACCCATCAAACTATCAGTAAGTAACTCTCATACCACCTTTGAAATAGAGAGTCTCATCTTTCTGGCTTGTAAGACTCTCAAATAAAGAGTCTTATCTTTCAATGGATAAATAGTGTTAACTCCTATCCATGTCCCATAATTGCCACATCTACACTACCTCTTTACATTTTGCATCATATATAGCATCAGGCAAAGTCAATTTCTACAAATGAGGAGAGTGAAATTTGAAAAGAATATATCTTAGTCATATGATTTTTTAATTTTTCAATAAAGATAAAAGTCTGAATAATTATATCAGAAATTTTTAGAAAGTTTTAAATATATATTTTTTGGTAAAATGCTCATGAATTCTGAAATAAAAAGTGCTAAAAAATGCCATAATATTATACATGGAAAACTTTTACTTGTCTTTTTAATTAATATTCTATTGAACTGCTAATAGATTTTTGATTTAGTGCATCCTGACATGCATATAATTGCTTTGTAATAATTGCTTTTATATGCGCGTTTGTTTACGAAAGCCAATGTTCAAAATGAAAGATGTTAAGTGTATAGTGAATGTATATAAAAATTAACGGTTAATGGTTGGTTTGGTTTATTAATTTTAACGGCATATCAACCCGTCCAGGGTTATATCATGCCTAGCGGTTGGGTTGTTATACATATTGTGTATTCATATATATACATTTAGTAATTGGTTTTAACAATGTGTTAGCATTATTGGGAATCATACTCTATGACATTGATTTGTTTCATGTCTATATTCTATGGTATAATTTTATTTCCCTCAAAAAGGAGAAAATATCCTCTATGTTAACATTTTCAAATAGGTCCTTCATATTGTTTGCTTTAAAATAATGTTTTCTGATGTGAGCAAAAAATCTGCATTCCATCATTAAGTGTTTGACTGTCAGGGGTGTTTGACATGTTTCACATTGTGGTTGTTGTTCTTGTTTGAGTATATAAGAGTGTGTTAGTTAACATCATATTCACACATTCACTATACACTTAACATCTTTCATTTTGTCCCTCACATAAACATTACTTAACAGTGTCCTGAAGATGGTACAATATACCGAAATGCTTAAGTATTGACACATAAAATTGTTTCCCCCTAATCATAACATCCTTTGTTTGTTATATTTTTAAAATATTTTCTTCTCATATTGTCGGATTAATTTCCTCACCATATTTCCATATATATATATATATATATATATATATATATATATATCTTATTATAATGGAGATTGTGTGTTTTTTTTGTCTGTAACCGAAACTATATTACTAATCTAGTCACAATTAACATAGTTATTTACATCACATTCTTCATGATTTTATTTATATTCCAACCTCAATTATTAATAAAATTGCTTCACCTTTTTATTAGTGTTGTCAATATCTACATACTAATAACATGCTATTGTATTTATATATACAAAAAATAGCGGTTTGCAGTGTGAACGGGAAGGCTAATTTGCATATTGATATTAAAAATGTGATTTTATTAAATATGTGCTTAGTATTATTGATTTCTAACTGTTTGGTTTTATTTTAATGAATATAAGCAAAAATCTCTCCAATGAATCTTAAATGAAATCCATTAACAAGAAAAAATAAGTGTAATTTTATCCTTTATTTCCTAATTTAACTAAATAGTTAAATAAGTAAAATTCAGCAATGAAAGACGGCAGTGATGGAAGAGTAAGTTTCATTTCTATTTTTCTATTATACCCCCACTCTGTTTCAAATCTTTTTATCTGCATTCTTATTAGACTTTCTAATTTAATACAATATTTCATTACATTAAAACTTAAATACTTGCACCCGGAGGGTGCATATATTTGCTAGTATATATATATATATATATGAAGAAAAGGGGTTGGAATGAATGTCAATACAGATATTTTAGTATCTTTAAGAGAATTTGGAATTGTTATTGTTAAATGACAATGTTTGCTTTCTAGAATGTATGGAAGACTGTTTTATTTCTGTCAACATCAAGAATGTATAAAACAAAAGTTTTATATATTCTTGATGGGTACTCAATCTTTTTAAACACATTTTAAAATTCATTTTGTTGGTTGGTTGGATTTTACAGCAAGTCAACCCATTAGGTCATTTTATGCCAAAGATGTTTTGTTTTACTCATTCTTAATGGGTACTCAATTTAAAAAAAATTTTTTTATTTAAACTCATTTTTTCTATTTACACTATAAATGAGACCCCAACAGGTACTACCACTCCGGGTCAGAGTAGACCTGGGAGTAATGCTGATGAAGGGGTACTCCACATTCCTCAGAATTGAAACCTCACCATCAGATATTTGCCATCATACCCAGGACAATAAGGCCCTCAGCCACCACCTTCTAGCACATATATTATAAAAAGGGTTGGGGATTGCCATAAGGGTTGGGACAATCATATAGCTGCTAGGACTTGACATGACTGGCCTATCAGTTATATAATAGGTACACTTAAAAAATGCTGATCTACGTAATTACCAATATTATAGTTTTTCTCCAATGAGAATTTGAAATTTTTTTTTCAAAATCTTATGAGACATGTTGTATAGCCATCTTATTCTTCTTGACCAGTGGTCATTTTTCTCACCACCATTTTTTCTTACTCCCTCCCACCAGTTGTTCCATGTTTTTCTTTGCTGGAATGAATAACAAAGTCTTCTTTTATGTAAACATTTCTTTAATCATCATAGACGTCTTTTCAACACGTTACAACAACTGGGAATTAGCCGGACCATAGATGGAAATAAAGAACCGCATAAACTAAGCTCTGGAATAACTGATTAAATTTAAAAAAATCTTTTTCTAAACCTTTGGTCACCAGACTGAGATTATCCAATCCAAGCCATGTTTTCGATTGCACTTAAATGTCATTGCTTGTTCATTAAACTTATTTGACAATAACGATTTCTGCTTTTGGAACAAGTGTTTAAATCTTTTTAAGTTAACTACACTACATGCCAAACAAGAGATTCAGTCAATCTATTATTTAACATAATTTCACAGTAAAATAGATGTGTATACATAATTTTACTGTGGAAGGAAATCTATTTTACTGTGGAAGGAAATCTACAAAAACAAAATATTATATATGCAAGCTAAACAGAAATTAAAAGAAGTATTTTTATATGCAAGCTAGATAGAAATTAAAAGAAGTATTTATATATGCAAGCTAAGAAGAAATTACAAGAAGTATTTATATATGCAAGCTAAACAGAAATTAAAAGAAGTATTTATATATGCAAGCTAAACAGAAATTAAAGAAGTATTTATATATGCAAGCTAAACAGAAATTAAAAGAAGTATTTATATATGCAAGCTAAACAGAAATTAAAAGAAGTATTTATATATGCACCACAGATTTTGGTGGAATTTTTGTTTTAAAAAAAAAAGTGTAACCTATTTGCGAGTTATATTAAGCAAAATAATTAGTTGCATTTTTGAAAATCTGAGAATGACTATAAGAATTATAAGTAGATAGTTGTAATTTAGTTAATTTAGCACAGTGAGAATTGAACTTACTAACAATGATCCACTAGTTAGTTTTATTCATTCTAGTTGGGTATTAAATTTTTTTAACACATTTTTTAAAACTTATTTTTTATATATTTAACCAATAAATAAATAGATAGTACCTAACAGGTACTATCACCACGGGTCAGTGGATCTGGGAGTAATGGTGATGAATGCGTACTTCATACTTTCCAGAGCCCTAGAATTGGAACTTCACCACTAGATGCAGTTTTACATCATACTCAGGAAACTAAGACCCCCCCCCCCCGCCGCCACTTTCAAGCATATAAAGAATAATAGCTTGTTAGCTATTATACTACAAGAGGCACTCCAACTTTTATCAGTTATTGGTTATTTTATTTAATGGCATATCAGCCCTTGTGGACTATTTAATGCCAATTATCTTTTTTTGTATTTATGATTTCAAATGGTAGAAATGATTTTTATGTCTAATATGTTCAAATTTATATCCAATGTTGCCCTTTTTCTGTGTCAACTGGTAGATATACTTGTTCCATAACACCTGAGAATACATATTTAAAAATTCTATTCAATATAAACATCCATATTTGGATATATTGAACTTATAAATGATGTTCTATTAAATCCTACACATGGACACACCAGTGTTGGCTGACCAACAAAAACTCACATTCACCAGCTCTCAAGAGAAATTACCACAAGTAATAACTGATAGGGACGGTTGGTGAGAGAAAGTCAAGGAAATCTATGCTGTCAGCCAATAAACACACAGCTATAAAACCTGCTGATGACTTTAATGCAGTGTGCAGCAGAAATACCTCCTACATTTTAAACTGTCACCTGTGTGGCCTTTTATCAGACGACACTTTGCTGAGTAAATATTGATTAAATGCACAATAGAAATGATAATGCAATTTTGACACAAATGAATTTTATGAAATTCTTTTAATATATTTCTGAATGATTCAACATATTTAATATTGAAATATATTTAATATATTCATATATTTAATGAATGATTCCGACCAAGCCAAACAGCAGCAGCAGCAGCAGAAATTTGTCTCCAGTGTGTGTTTATGCTTATATTATTAATCTCGAATTCACTTCAAAATTTCTATCAACACATTTCATGTTTATGGTGATTATTCATTGTTTACTATTAATCCTGAAATCTGTGAATATTCTTTCTATCCAGTGATTGCATAAACATGACAAATGTATGGTTTCTATCTGGGGTGTGTTTTCATGTGTCTTCTTAAATGAGAACTTTCTGAAAAAGTTGATCCACATACTTGACAAATATATGGTCTCTCACCAGTGTGTGTTCGCATATGTCTTTTTAATGTGAACTCCATGAAAAAGCTGATCCACACACTTCACAGATATAGGGTTTCTCACCTGTGTGTATTCGCATGTGTTTTGTTAACTTGGAACTCTCTGAGAATGCTGAGCCACACACTTCACAAGAGTAAGGTTTCTCTCCAGTATGTATTCGCATATGTACTTTTAGAGTGCAACTCTGTGAAAATACTGATCCACAAACATTACAATAAAATGGCTTCTCTCCAGTGTGTGTCTGCATATGCTTTTTTAAACTGGAATTTTGTGAAAATGCAGTTCCACACACTTGACATGTATAAGGTTTTTCTCCAGTGTGTATTTTTATATGTCTTTTTAACCTGAAACTTTGTGAAAATGCTGATCCACATATTTCACAAGCATATGGTTTCTCTCCAGTGTGTTCATGCATATGTCTTTCTAAATTGTACTTCTGTGAAAATACTGAACCACACGTAGCACATGAAAATGGCTTCTCTCTAGTGTGTGTTTGCATGTGTTTTTTTAAATGTGAACTTTCTGAAAATGCTGATTGACATACTTCACAAGTATAAGGTTTCTCTCCAGTGTGCATTCGCATATGTATTTTTAATGCAGTACTCCGTGGAAATCGTGATCCACATACTTCACAGTTATAAGGTCTTTCTCCAGTATGTGTTTGAAGATGTAATTTCAATTCTGAACTCTGAGAAAATACTGAACTACAAACCTTACAGGAAAATGGTTTTTCTCCAGTATGGGTTCTCATATGTATTTTTAAACTGGACCTCTGTGAAAATGCTGATCCACACACTTTACATGAATAGGGCTTCTCTCCAGTATGAGTTCTTATGTGACCTTTTAAATTTGTACTCCGTGAAAATGCTGATCCACATATTTCACAGATATAGGGTTTCTCACCAGTGTGTATTCGCATGTGTTTTGTTAACTTGGAACTCTCTGAGAATGCTGAGCCACACACTTCACAAGAGTAAGGTTTCTCTCCAGTATGTATTCGCATATGTACTTTTAGAGTGCAACTCTGTGAAAATACTGATCCACAAACATTACAATAAAATGGCTTCTCTCCAGTGTGTGTCTGCATATGCTTTTTTAAACTAGAATTCTGTGAAAATGCAGTTCCACACACTTGACATGAATATGGTTTCTCTCCAGTATGTATTTTCATATGTCTTTTTAACCTGAAATTCTTTGAAAATGCTGATCCACATATTTCACAAATATAGGGGCTTTCCCCAGTGTGTGTTTGGGTGTGTCTTTCTAAATCATACTTCTCTAAAAATGCTGATTTGCACACTGCACATGAATATGGATACTCTTCAGTGTGCATTTGCATGTTTCTTTTTGTTTTTCTTCATGTGAACTCTCTGAAAACCCTGATTGACACTGCACAAGTATAGGATTTCTCTCCAATGTGTGTTTGCATGTGTATTTTTATGCAGATCTTGAAAATGAGGATCAACACACTCGGCAACTATAGAGTTTTTCTCGAGCGTGTGTTTGAATGAGTACTTCAATCCCAAACTCTGAAAACCTTATGGGAAAATTATTTCCCTCCAATGTGTGTTTGTAAATGTATTCTTAAACTAGAACTACTTTGCAAGTACAGTGTTTATTTCTAGTGTGTATGGTCAGAAAAGTGAAAGTTTGGAAAATGCTAACTTACACACTTCACAATTATAGGGTTTCTCTTTAATATGTCTTTATGTATCTTTTAAATTATAACTCTGTGAAAAGTTTGACCCACACCCTTTAGAAATATAGTATTTCCCTCCAGTGTGTCCATACATGTCTTTAAGTCAGATATCTATGAAAGTGCTGATCCAAAACACCTGAAAAGTGTAGGGTTTCTCTTCTACATTCGTTTTTTTTTTTTTTAAATCTAAACATTTTAAATATACTGATACATTTTTGCATTTTTTTCTAGAGCATGTCTGCATATGTACATTTAAATGTGCATTCAGTGAAGAAGTTGGTTTACAGGTCTTGCAATAATAATGTTTACATCCAGCATGTGCTTGCTTGAGAAGATATCTGTGAATGAAGAAGTATCATTAAAGTATTAAAGATATTTATTTATATCAATCAGATAATTGGAGATATATCTTAGTAAAGATGAATATGAAAGAATTAATGTTACACTAATGTGTTATTTACAGTAATAAACTTACACTAAATCATTTATCTGAATTTTTGACACAAGGCTTTATAATTTGTATTATTTACATTTTTGGACTGTTGTCCTCGTCTTTATTGTTATATACACAATGTTTTAGCCAATGTGCACTCCGGCCTTCTTCAGGTGTTTCTTGTTGATCTTTGGTACATGTTTGTTGTACTCAGAAGCCTTTGCAGAAATTTGGACCAAATCTTGAAGGCTCCTGATTAGGACATGAAAGCTCCTGAGTTTGACAAAAGATTCATGAGTTTGATGAGAAGATTCCCAGTTTCAACAAGAAACATCTGAAGAAAGCTAGAAGGACCATCAACTGAAACGTTGTGTATATATCAATAAAGATAAGGATAAGAGTCCCAAAAATCTAAATAATTCAAAATATGATAACTCATTTTTGCTTACTACAACTCTAACACATCTCATTTAGTCAAAAACAGAACTGATAATGGTTAGTTTATGGCATATCAACCGTTGTTGGGTTATTTAATACAGAAGTCATTTTTTTAAAGCAATTATATATATTAAAGTAAAGTAAGTAAAGTCATTGGGGTGGCCTAAAGTCGGTATCAGCCAATCAGCAAGGGAGTCTATCCCCTTTTCACTACCAACCAAGGAGATTGTTTTTGAGTCTAAGGTGGAGCGCCACACCTACCATCAGCTCCTTACTTTAGCACACAGATCCCTGTACTATTCATACGCTGAGTTGGCGAGGGCCAGTATCGAACTAGGAACCTTATGGCTTCTAGCCGAATGCTCTACCAACTGAGCTAGTTCCAATTAATTGACAATAATTTGCAAAAAATTATAACTTCAAGTTCTTATTACTGATAATAATTCCAATTTAATAATAATCATTTATTTGCAGGAGTATGGTTTCAAGTATTCCTATCTGTAATCTAGTGGTGAGGTTCCAATTCTGGAACTCTGGGGAGTGAGGATTACCCCTTTATTGCCATTAATCCCAGGTCCACTCTGAATCAAAGTGGTAATATCTGCTAAAGTCCAATATATGGGTTAAAAAGATCAAAAATGAGTTTAAAAAATGTGAATTGAAAAAAATTCAATACCCATCAAGAATGAATGAAACAATGTCTTTAGCATTAAATAACCCAATATAAAATCCCACCAACCAACCAATCAAACCAATCTGTAAGACTTGAAACTGGCAACTAGAGATTGCAAATACTACCCTAGAAAGAAGAATGAAAATTACCATTCATGTGATTAGTAGTATTATTCTAAAATATTGGCCCTTTAAAAAGGTCCAATATTTTAGAATCGGAGTAGATGGAAATACACTTGAATTGTTACACTGGCGATGATAATCAATGAACATGATGGCCCTATCTGATAAACAGTTCAAGGAACTAATAAAAGTACTAAAACATTCAACAAGAGATAATGCAGCCATCCTGGGACCCATGCAAATTTGAAACCTAGGACCTAACTGAAGAATAATTAAAGTTCCAATTACCGTTGAACTGGGAAGACAAGGCAACAAACGATTGTAACTCAAATACAAACCCGAATGCTACAAAGTCCACTGCAAAATGACAAAGTATGTATAAGACTCCACAATGTTATTCAAATCAAGCAGTCAAGCAGCCAATCAGAACTCAAGGAATGGAATCACCCAAATCACCCAGATTCATGGATGGGTCATTCTTGATTCCTATTTATACCAGCTGTCTTGGACACTGCATGAGTTGTACTTAGCTGCTGTTATTAAAACCAACAGTAGACTAACTGACTTCAATACTAACAAAACTACACATCTATGGAATTTTGAAGAATGGCTGGGAAAAAGCTGATTGAAATTCATTGGCATGAATAATGCTTAGAAAACAGCTGTATTTCAATCATGGGCTGAAAGTGAGCTAATGGATTTCATGAAAACTTTTCCAAAAGTCAGTTTTGACACAAATAGCTACAAAAACATCATTGAGAAAACATTAATAACCCTTGCATTGCACGACCGAATGAACATGATGAAATAAAAAGAACTGAGTTGGATGGAATATCTAAACTCACTTGAAAAAAAGTATGTATCATAGATTTCAACATAAGGCCGTATGAACACAAAGACGACATAAAAGATGCAGCTATCTATGGATGCAGGATCAAAAACTTAAATATTAGAAATAATTTTTTCCTCAATTTATTCAGATTAATTTTTCCTTTTTATACTGTCCTTTGATGAAGAAAAAATTTAGCAGCAGTGGAAAATTTATTTCAAATTTAGTAAAGAACCTACAGTTTCTATTAAAAAATAGAAATAAATTAATTTTAGGCTTGTTAATAACAGATAATTCACAAAGAAAACAACATATGTTCCAACCTATTTTAATAAACACAGAAGACAGTCTATCAATTTTTGAATGTTTATAATATGCAGTTAAAAAAGCAATGTAGTATACGAATAACTAGACCTTTGAATTCCATTGACAAGCAAACACACTCTCACTGTTAACTGACTTTTCTCAAAATCTTTCATTAAATATCAAATTAAATAATTTAAGAAAATAAGGTGCTAGACTAAAACCAGAGTTTTATTTTCTGAAACATGAAGTGAGTTCATGTATTTTTTATTTATTATGATTAACTTTTAATTAAAACCAGAAATAAAACTTGGATAAGGTCCTAAAATTATATATATTTAAAATCAGTATGATAAAAGTCTATAGTTGTAAACATGCCAAATCTTCTTTTTTTTTTCGATTTTCTATAAAACATTTTGTACTGAAATTAAACACTTAAAAAAAAGGCCAACTTCTGTGGAGAATTTGACTATTCAGGTGGGTAAAGAAGCATCTACTTACCTTATGTGGTTGAATCTTACTACCAAAAGTCATTATTATTTTTTACTTTCATAGTAAGTAGTCATGTGACAAGTTACAACATAACCCCTGAACTATATATATATATATATATATATATATATAAGTGAGAGGTAATGTATCTGCCTATCTCTTTTCCCTCCCTGTAAAGTGGGGCTGTTGTATACGGCAACTTCACCTTTGTAGAGGGGTAAGACTTCCACAATGGGGCCACTATTGGCTGCTTAAGTATGGAAATCCACTTTGGCCCCTACTTAGTTTAGACAGGCAGTTGGTGAGACCCCTCCAATCAATCGGCTGATCAAATCAAGTCCTATCACCTATATGATTGTCCTGACTAGTGTCCTTACAGTAAACCCCCAACCCATTTTATCATATATGTGCTACAAAGCGGTGGCTGAGGATCTTAGTGTCTTGGGTATGAGGTTAAACTGCATTTAATGGTGAAGTTCCAAATTTGGAGCTTGGGAGTGTCAAGTACCCTTTCATTGCCAGTACTCCCAGGTCCACTTGGATCCTGAGTGGTAGTATCTGCTAGGTTACCATCTAATGGTTGAATAAAAAAATATGAGTTAAAAAAAAAGGTTTTTCAAAAGAATTGAGTAAAAAAAATAAATTTTGAATACCCATAAAAAATAAACAGAACAAAACATCTTTGGCATAAAATAACCCAACAAGGGTTGACATGCTGTAAAACCCCCAACCAACCAACCAACGAACCTATCTCTTTTCAATCAATCAGTTAATGTCATTGTAACAAGATATCAGACGTACACAACCTCACAAAACAAAGGGCTATATTTTTCGCAACTTGAGGTAAATGCTATTGTTTTTTACCCCGATCTGACCAGTCTCATCTTGTTGAAGGGGGTCACTGTATTTTCTCGATATTTCATAATATGCCGATTATAATAATCAATATGATGAATATAATTAATAACGTAATCAAATATAATCACTTGCGTTTAACCACAATAAAGGTGTTTTTTTTTTTTAAGTTAAGGACTATAATTGAGACATCGCCGGTTCAATTTTCCATTTGACACTAATTGAATAAATAAATAAACGTAGATGAGAATTGATAATTCTTCGTAAAGAGATAGATATACAAAAGAAAATTACCCGAAAATAATTCAGTTTTATTGTAATGTAGAGATATATTTCTTTTAATCTTAAAAAAAAGTTTTATACATACTGATTTTGTTTTGCTTTTTGTCAGAGTTGCCAATTATCGGTAAAAAAGGACTATTTGCTTGTAAATTCCTACCATAAAATAAACTGAACCCTCATTTTATGTCCGTGTTTTTGCAATTAATGTTTTATTTTTCTTGCACCCGTTATTTTACAATACTAAGTATATTTCCTTTATTTATTTTAATATTCACTTCAATGTGTATATTCTAAAAGTTTTTATTTTGTGAGAATATTAGTTTTAAAGTGGGGGTTCGTTTTTAACTTCAATTTTTTACTCGTAAATTCCTACCATAAAATGCCCAAGCCTAATTTTATGGCAGGAATTTACGAGTAAAAAGTTGAATATTACCTTTTATTGTTGTTATTTCTTTTCTTTTTGGCTTTGGTACTCTAAAATAAAACGTCAGATTTTAATCATCGTCGACGAAAAAACAAAATTACGGTCATAAAAGGAGGATCCAATTAATGCCTAAATTGTAAAACTTTAAAACTAACCATTCTCACAAAATAAAAACTTTTAGATTATAAATATTGAAGTGAATATTAAAATAAATAAATAAAATATATTTAGTATTAAAATAACGGGTGCATAAAAATAAAACATTTATTGCAAAAACACGGACATAAAATGAGGGTTCAGTTTATTTTATGGTGGGAATTTACGAGCAAATAGTCCTTTTTTACCCAATTATCTTGTAAGTTAAGAAAAGCCAGACAAATGAATAAATGAATAAAAAAATCAGCAAAATGAAATAAAATGGGATGGAAGGAGCAAGTGTTAAAATCATAAGATTAAAAAGAAGTTTTCTAAATAACATTCAATAGTATTTGTATAATTTCAACTAATTCACCACCAATTAAGTCAGAATTCAAGCAAAATTAAATTCTTATAATTTTTGTAAGTATTAAAAACATATCTTCCTTCTTTCTTGTGTGATTATTGATTTTTTTTTGTGTGTGGAGCTAGATGGTCGCAGCTATATCAGGCCAGTTTTAATAGCAAGTAGGTTTCGTGGGGGTAGGTTTTATTAGTCCCTCATGTCCAGGTTTTGTATCCCAGACCTAGCCTACCTACAAGGATAGAGAGCCTAATCTGCACTATTATTTATTCATTTACCCATATCGAATATAGAGAGAGAATAGGTGGATTCATGCCTTTCCCAAAGTTATCTTCTTTCTTATTAATATTTCGTAATCGAAAGTTAAAAATAGTTATAAATGCGTCAGCATTTAACTTTTTTTTTCTGTGAAAAATAAACAACTAAAATTACGATGTAAGCAAGACAAAAAAAAAAAATATCAAAATTTACAATAAAAAAAGTTTTCCTGCAATTTCGTCTTAAAAAAAAATATAATAGAACGTTATACAAATATAATTGCAGTTAATTTTTTTAAATCAATGAAATATTTTTCGTGACTGAATATAATTTTTGAAAAATTCTAATTCATAAACAAAGAAATTAAGTAAAGGTAAACTTACTTCTTTATATTTCCTTTCGTAGTATTTGTCTTCTTTAGGACAAGGGAGTCTGTAGAAATTTAAAATTTACTCAAAATGATTAATTGTGGCACAAGACCTGAAATATAGGTCACTCGGTGAGAATCGAACTCAACAATAATTGTATGCAAGGTGTCCTAATTAAAACCTTAAATAAACTTTAGTTTTCTGGTCACGTTAAACACTGAAGAAGCGTAAAATAAGGGAGATAATTAATATATGAAGAAAGGTCTAAGAATTTTTATACACGCCAAGGAAACATTAAACAATTGAAAATTATTGTTAATTTTGGACCATATGACCGTTAGGCACCCCTTTTTAATCTCGATTAAGAAAGAACATGTTTTTCATTTACAGCGTCAGACGATTTTTAGTTTTAAAAAACAAACAACCGGATATTGACGGTGTAAATGAAAAACATGTCCTTTCTTAATCGAGATCAAAAAGGGGTGCCTAAAGGTAATATTATTTTTTATTTTCAATAAATAAAAATCAAGAAAATGAAAATTTCTTAAAGAAAAAAAAAAAAAATTGTTTGAATTTTTTAGATGAGCTTGATATGTATAATTTTGATTTTTCAAACTATTGTCCTCATCTTTATTGTGGTATGTAAAAACCACGTTTCGGTCGCTATATTCTCCGGCCTTCCTCAGGTGTTCCTGTGTATCCGAGCATAGCAATGACCCAACCTGGGAAATTATTTTGAATAGTTTGACTGCTGATCAAACTAGACATCAAAGAACTTTTTAGGCATGCAAAAACAATGACATCATTATTTGAATGAGATCTTCAAAATTTGTTCGACATGTTGTTTGATCAACAGTCAAACCATTTATATTGATTTTCCATGCTATTTGGAGAGCTGAAAATCGACATAACTCTGATAATTTTTGGAATTGGAAGCTCAAATTTTGAGTCCACACCTGGGAAAAAATTCAAAAAAATTGAAGTGGGTGGATGACAATTTTACTTTTTTTCTGGATGATCTGACATGGAATTACCCAGAACTCAAATTATGGGGTGTCAACTCACCATTCTTGTATAGTTATTTAGCTTAGACTGTCTACATAAAAAGGGTGAATTTGCGGATCTATCTAAAAAGGCAAGTAAATACGCCTAATAGGCACACCTTAAGTAACAGCTATTTATTTCTGTTATTTTGCCAGAGATGTTCGCTTGGCGGGGATATTATGTTTTGCAAAGTACAAGGAAACTTATCTTGTGTTGTATTTGCTGCTTCTGTAATGTCAGTCTGTCGAATTTCTCGTGTGCGTTTCACGGGTGCTTGTCTGTTCTTTGAATTCGCCTGGTCTTATCTCTTAGGTGCCAAAACTGTGATGCTTCAGCTGCTACTAAAAACGGGTCCGACCTCTGTGCCAGCTAGCTCTGTTCTGCTGAATCAGGGTTCTATCTCTACCCCCTATTTGTCCGGACTTCCGGTTGAGGGGGCAGATAACCCAATTTTCAATATATTGTGCATGCATCTGAGCATGACTTGCTGCCATATTCAGTCTTGGTTTGGCAGTTTTTTGAATACAAAAAGCATTAAACCAATTAAAATTCACTGCCAATTAATGGAAGTGTATGGCAAATCATGCATGGATGTCAAAAACGTCTGCAAGTGGTGTAGGGGGGTTATAATGATGACAAAGTTCAACACTTTTTCAATGATATGGGAATATCAAAGATCCCAGAGCGTCTACAAAAATTCTTCAAATGAAATTGTAATAATCTAGAAAAATATGTTCAAAATTTAGAATGATGTAAGCATCATTGACAATGAACAATAAACGTTTCTGTGATTTCTAAATAATTTTGAGACCTTACCTTTGGGCTGGTTTAGCTCAGTCGGTAGAGCATTGACCTAGGGATCACAAGGTTCCTGGTTCGATAGCGGTCCCTGCCAGTTCACCATATGAGTAGCACAGATTGGATAATCTAATATTTGTGGTAAAGTGGAGAGCTTACAGTAGGTGTGGCACTCCACCTCAGATGCGAAAATAACCTCCCTGTGTTGAGTATTATAAGCTTATATTCCTCTTCATAAATATGTTTAATGTAACATCAGCAGGAACTCAAAGCTCCACTTACTTCTGCCCAGCACCCTTTTCACGCTATTTGTAACGGTTCTGTTCAGTTCGTAATAAATCTTTGTTGAATTAACTTTGTGTGTGTCCATCTCATTCGCTTTCTCTTTTACCCATTGTAAATTCTTTTTTCTCACGCAGTTTCCACTATTTCAATATGAATACTCAACCTCAACACCCTGGTCTAGCCCTAGCGAAAAGGAGATAAACTCCTATGCTGTCTGGCTGATACCGACAATAGGCCACTCTACCAACTTTACTTACTTACCTTTGGGATTAGCCCTGCATTATTCAACAATTTTCAGTTATGTATACAATTTCAAATCACAATTTTTGCTCTACTGATTTATACAAATACTTTTTGTTTTCACTGTTTATACTTGTTCCTTATAGTCCAACAAATTATATTGGCAACTTCCGTTTATTAAAGACAATGGCGTAGAGTCCACTTTGAAATTCTTTTTTTTATCTACAGCTACGTGAGTGGCTGAACAGACCAATTTTTGAATGGCAGTCTCTGGTACAGTGATTGCAAATAAAAGGTGATGCTGTTGTCTCTCACTTCTTTTAACCCTTTTTTCTGCGGCGGCTTCTTTCCTCACTTTTCCAACAAATTAGTCACCAGTAACTTCCACTTTCTAATATATCTCTAAACAAACCAACACATATTTTGCATTTATATTGCATTTGACAAAAACAAATTTTACAAATTCAAAAAATATCATATAAATAAAAACTGTATTTCTATTTAAAACACTATTTTTATTTAAATAAATATATCTGTGCAAATCCATGTCAAATCATCCAGAAAAAAGTAAAATTGTCACCCACCTCCTTCAATTTTTAAAAATGTTTGTACTGGTGTGTATTGTGTTAAAGTTAGACTTTCCCCAAAATTTGAGCTTCCAATTCCAAAAAGTGGCGGAGTTATGTTAATTTTTAGCTCTCCAAATATGGTGGGGTTGGCGAAAAATGGCGACGTTTTGTAATCTATTTTTGTCTGTAAAATGAGTTCTAGAGCTTCCCTACAACTAAAAATTGGTTTATAGAAGTATTTTTACCCAAGGAATCCAAACATGCTATCAAAAAAGTCTGAAAATCAACCAATTTTAAGTTATTGATGATTTCTGATTTTTTCATAGAAAACGTGGCACTGAATCTAAGACAATTTTTTTTTTCAATTATTATTTCATTATTTGTACCACAAAGATAGTTTGGTGTTTGCTAAGAACCGAAGCTAAAACATCAGTTAAAATTTTGCAAATCAGAAATCATTAATAACTTAAAATTGGTTTACTTTCAGACTTTTTTGTCACACTTTTGGATTCCTTGGACAAAAATATTTTTATAAACCAATTTTTAGGAGTAGGGAAGCTCTACAATTTACAGACAAAAATAGATTACAAAACTTGCCATTTTTTGTGACCGACCACCCAAATGTGGAAAGTTAAAAATCGACATAATTCCGTCAATTAAAGAAATTGACCTTGTGTCCCATCCTACTCATGCGAAGGGGTTGGTAAATTTATAATTCCGTCAATTTTTGGAATTAGAAGCTTAAATTTTGGGGATTGTCTAACTTTAAGATAGTCCACACCTGTACAAAATTTCAGAAAAATTGAATTAACAAAATGTTGTAGCTTTGGTTCTGAGCAGAAACCAAACTATCCTTTTGGTTCAAATAATGTTCAATAGATATGAAAATAATAATAGAAAAAAAATCTTTGTCATAGATGCATATCGGGATATTGATCTTGCTATGAAAAAATAAAAAATTATCGATTACTTAAAATTGGTTGACTTTCACACTTTTTCAATTGCATTTTTGGATTCCTTGTGTAAAAATGCTTTTATAAACCAATTTGTAGGAGTAAGGAAGCTCTAGAACTCAATTTACAGATAAAAATAGATTACAAAAAGTTGCCATTTTTTGCCAGTCCCACCAATTTTGGAGAGCTAAAAATTGACATAACTCCGACAATTCTTGGAATTGAAAGCTTGAATTTTGGGGATTGTCTAACTTTAACACATTCCACACCAGTACAACATTTCAGAAAGATTGAAGGGCATGGGTGACAATTTTACTTTATTCTGGATGATTTGACATGGAATTGGCCTTATACATTATCTTGTCTTTTCTGGTCTGGTTCTTTTATATATCTTCTTGTGTTATTGCTGGCCTGGTTTCCTCTCTTTGGGGACAGTTTCTTCTTTGAGTAATCATTAAGTTTATATCTCTCTATGTATATAATCTTAGTTTGTTCTTATTAAATTAACATTGAGTTTTCATTTCTTTATTCACCTGAAAACCTAAATTGTGAGGTGAGAATAGGTATTTTATGTGCCTGACCAGTATAATGCTTGGGACTAATCTAACTTTGAATATTTTCACTCAGATTGGGTAGTCACATGACTAAACCAACCAATGAGAGAACTGCTCCCAGGTCAATCAGAGAACAAAGATTTGTCTATCATACTTATTTGAACTTCTTTATGAGGTCTTAAATTTAATGTTACTTTTAAGTTATACAATACATTACAAAATGAGTGGGCCAACTAATTCACTATGTGCTGCTCCGGGTTAGCTCAGTCGATAGAGCGTTCGGCTAGACACCAAATGGTTCCTAGTTCGATTCCGGTCCTCACCAACTCAGCGTATGAGCAGCACAGGGATCTGTGCGGTAAAGTAATGCAAAAAACAATCTCCTTGGTCTAGCGCTATTGAAAAGGGATAGACTCCCTCGCTGATTGGCTGATACCGACTTTAGGCCGCCCCGACGACTTTACTTTTTTTACCTATATATACCCGGGTGGCCTGGATTTTATCTGGGGAATCCACATTTTTAAATCAGAATTGACTATAAAATGTTTTAATGTTATTTAACAATCTGTAAAATGATTAATTTTAACATTTTACATTTGTAGTTATTTTTCAGTCAGTTGCACAGAATGAGGGATCCTAACAATGTGTGTGTGTGGGGGGGGGCAATTTTCTGAACGTTAAGATATCTTCTCTACATTTTGAGTTTACTTTTCAATTAAAGATGAAAGATATACAAATATCCAGATCAATAAAGGATGTTTTCATAATTTTAATTTATTTCTGGTTGGTTGGCTGGCTGGTTGGTTGGTTGGATTTTCTGGCATGTCAACCATTGTTGGGTTATTTCATACCAAAGACATTTTGTTTTATTCATTCTTGACGGGTATTTAAAATTTCTTTAAAACTCAATTATTTTAAAAAAAACATTTTTTTAAACTCATTTTTTCTATTTAACCCATAGATGGGACTCTAACAGGTAATATCAGTCTGGGTAAGAGTGGACCAGGAGTAATGGTGATAAAGAGCTACTCCACACTCCCCAGAGTTCCAAAATTGGAACTTCACCATTAGATGCAGTTTAATGTCATACCAAGGACAGTTTTATTTATTTTTGGCTTTTACTCAGTGTTCATGTTTATCTAAATATGAATAACTTACAAATATATGATTTCTTCCCAGTGTGTTTACATGTTTTTTTTATAATGTAAACTCTTAGAAAATACTGATATACTCACTTGAGATGAAGAGAGTTTTCTCTGGTGTGTGCTTAGATATTTTTCTTCAAAGCAAATCTCTCTAAAGATACCAACAGATTTTGCAGAATATAAATCTTTTATTGTATACATTCATGTGTGAATTCACTGAAAATTCAGATTGATATACTTTACAACAAAATGAATCCTACCCATTGTGAATTTTCATATGTTTTTTTAAACTGGAAGTGTAAGAAAATGCTGATCTACACACTTTACAAATATAGGGCTTATCTCCAGTATGTGTTCGTATGTGAACTTTTAATATAGAACTCTGTGAAAATGCTGTTCCACACAATTCACAAGTAAAGGGCTTCTCTCCCGTGTGTGTCCGAACATGAATTTTTAAATTTGAATTCAGGGAAAATGCCATCCTGCACAATTCACAAGTAAAGGGTTTCTCTCCAGTATGTGTACGCATGTGCCTATTTAAATCTGAACTCTGTAAAAAAGCTGATCCACACACTTCACAAGGGTAAGGTTTGTCTTCAGTATGGATTTGTATGTGTCTTTTTAAACCTGAACTCTTTGAAAATGCTAATCCACACATAGGACAAGAGTAAGGTTTATCACCAGTGTGCGTTTCCATGTGCATTTTTAGAGTACCACTGTGTGAAAATGCTGAGCCACACATTTCACAGGAATAAGGTTTCTCTCCAGTGTGTGTTCGCATGTGTAATTTCAGACCTGAACTCATTGAAAATGCTGTTCCACAAACCGTACAAGAATATGGTTTTTCTCCAGTGTGTGTTCGCATGTGTGTCTTTAAATCAGTACTCTGTGAAAAAGCTGACCCACACACTTTACAAGAGAATGGTTTCTCTCCAGTATGTTTTCGCATGTGTCTTTTTAAATTTGATTTCAGTGTGAACTCATATCCACACGCATCACAAGGGAAAGGTTTCTTTCCAGTGTGTGTTTGCATATGTTTTTTAAAACCAGCACTCTCTGATGATGTGGATCCACATACCTGAAAAGTGTCTGATTTATCTTCAACATGTGTCCACATATTTATTCTATCTGATTTTTCAAATATGCTTATGTACACAGATAAGTTTATTCAATGACCTGTGTTTTTATGAGTACATTTAAATTTGAATTCAGGGAAGATGATGATCTACATGTGACTATTATAATATGGATTTCATGGAAATTCAGATCCAGATAATCCCTAATCCGCACAAAATAATTTTCTGCTTTATGTCTTTAAATGACCCATTTCAACTTCAAAGATTCATTCAAGTGAGTTTTTTTTTATTCTTTAAAAAAGTATGTTCTTTTATAACTCATTTGAGTTTGCATGTTTATCTTTAAATGAAAATTCTTGTTGTCTAATATTTGCGTATGTTCATCATCAGATAAATTCCATTGATATCCACCATAATTGATATCTGTGAATGAAAAAAGAAATATTAAAGATGACAGTAAAACGTATTCTTTACAATCATTAGATTATAATTATATAAGGAAGCGGTCTGCACAGTCACTTGCACAGATGCAGATAATTCATTTATTCATTTTTTTTTGGGGGGGGGGACACTACTCCATCATCCTTAGTGGACAGAAAGGTACCAACAACAGATTATAATAACTTTATAAGAAAATAACTTAAATTTTCAAATACCATTTTTGGGTCTTGAAATTTTTGAATTTTAAAATTTTTTAAAGATTTTTATGATTCAGTTTTCTGAATTTATCTTTCTACATATTATAATAACTTGATTTTCAATCTTAAGTACCCAGATATGTCACCATAGCGACTGTGTTAAAAATTTTACTCAAGGGAGGTAATAAATTTATTTTTTTAGATTTAAAATTTTAAAACAAATACCAAAAATCAGGGAATTGTTCAATTTTAATGAAACTTTATTCATTAATGATTTAATTTTATAACGAATAGCTTATTTAATTTTTTTTAAATTTAGGATTGCAGGGTGGTCAATATTTGCTCATTTATTTTTTTGATACTCATCACCTTAAGAAAATAACTTAAATTTTCAAATACCATTTTTGGGTCTTGAAATTTTTGAATTTAAACATTTTTTAAAGATTTTTATGATTCAGTTTTCTGGATTTATCTTTCTACATATGTAAAAATTAGAAATTTAAAAAAATCAAATGATCAAATATTGACCGCCCTGCAATCCTAAGTTTAAAAAAAATAAAATAAGCTATTCGTTATAAAATTAAGTCATTAATGAATAAAGTTTCATTAAAATTGAACAATTCCCTGATTTTTGGTATTTGTTTTAAAATTTTAAATCTAAAAACATAAATTTATTACCTCCCTTGAGTAAAATTGCAGATATCTACTAATCATCATTACACAAGAGAATGAATAGTTTCCTTAGAAAGAAAAATACTAAATTAAAAACCAAAAAGAAAAAAAAAATCAAATCAAAATTGCCAAAACACCCACCTCTATCTGCTTTGTCATCAAATCATTTACACATCATAATGTGACACATGCATCCTGTTTTTCTGGCTAAATTTGCAAATCGGTCGGAAAATTAGGGTGACCCAGGAAAAAACAGAACCCACAAATTTTGTAATAAACCTGTAAATTTTTACTAGTAAGGTTAGGGTTACTTTAATGGGGAAAATATATAATTTGGATTCTGTTTTTTCTGGGTCACTATGTTATACATTTGCAAGTTTAGCCAATTTTTTTTTATCAATGTCGCTTTATAATGATCTATCCTTAAAAACTGTATTAAGTTTTTAGAAAAAAAGAAAGTGACTTTAATGAGAAAACAGAACTTTTAAACATAATAAAAATTTTGTCCTTTTTAAAAATAAATGCCAATGTTTGAAGATGATCAAGTAAAAGATTTACTCATTGTTCAAATTGTATTTTATTGAAAGATCAAAAGAACATACTCATAATTGATACTAATGAGCTTCCATACATGCTCAATTACTTTTTATTTATTTTTTAAAGTCTGCAGAGTTGTCTATTGTTGGTAACAGCTGAATAGCAAGGGAGTCTATCACCTTTTTGCTAGCATTAGATCAGGGAGATTGTTTTTTCTGAAATGGAGTGCTACACTTACCATCAACTTCCTGATGCTTTATTGCACAGATCAATTGTCCAAGCTGTGCTACTCATGTGCTGAGTTGGAAAGAGTAGTATCAAACCTGGAACCTTGTGATTGCTCTACTTAAGTATTTAAAAAGAAAAAAATATTACAAATTACACTTGGAATAGGTAAGAAGGGAAAAGAGGGCAGGAGCTTTCAAAGTAGTTTTTGACTAATGAATTTAGCATGTATGGAAGCTCATAAGTATCAATTATGAGTATGTTCATTTTGATCTTTCAATTAAATGCAATCTGAACAATGAGATAAATCTTTTACTTGATCACTATTAAATTTTAAACTAAATAAAAATAGACCAACTGAATCAGAGAAAAAAAAAACTTTCCTTGCATCAATTCAAAGAAAAATATTGTTTTATAACTACGAAGAAAAAAACCCAAATATTCTACAAAAATGATCTTTGGGGTTTCAAGAAAAAAACATTTTTGGGCGGCTGATTTTTATTTTATTCTTTTTTTTTTAATGTGGTCTTCAGGATTTGATCTTTTCTAGAAATATAACAATTAGGGATTGGAAATTTTTTTTATTCAAATAACCAAAGGTTGAATTGATAAAAAACAATTTTGAAAATATTTTTTTTTTCATAAAATATACTATTCATTATAAGATTAAGTCATTAATCAATGAAATACTGAAAATTTCATTAAATCAGACAATTCCTTGATTTTGATAATTGTTTTAAAATTAAAAAATGTTATTATCTCCCTTGACTAAAAATGCCCATGTCTACTGTAAAACATTATTTTTACATGTGAGTTTTTAAAAAAATTCCCTTTTCATATACAGCAAGTATTTCATTCATTTTCTCTGAGATTTGTTGAATTTTAATGGAATCGTGTGGAAAGGACAAGCAATTTTAGCCACACCTATCTTTTGCAAAGATTCCCCCCCCCCCCTAAAAACGGTTAGATTCCTCTGTATTTTAGATCAAGCAGAAAATAAATATCTTCACATTTGAAAAATATTTATTTTCATGAAAGAAAAGATAACTGGAGATAGCAATATTGTTAAATACTCAGCAAAATTACCAGCAAATAGTAATTTCAGTTTATTTCCGTAGAGGACTTGATAAGTTTAATGTCAAATCCCTTGAAATGCTGAGATGAAAAAAGTGTAAAAAAGAATCACTACACAACAATTTGAAATCTACACAACATCAATTATTGCTGTGGGTTTTTTAAAACTATAAATGAATTAATAGTTTTTTTAAAGTATCAATCCCAATTTAAAAATATATACATTGGACTTTATTTCATATTCCACGAACATTTATCCGTAGACTATGCTAAAAATGTACGTCCCCGAATTCAGTCTACTAATTGAGGTGTGTCTTATTCTTATCAGTCGTCACATACGGTACGTATTTATTTATGATTCATTGTTGGTAATAAAGGGACTATTGCTCGTAAATTGCTACCATAAAATAAAACTGAACCCCCTTTTATGTCCGTGTTTTTGCAATAAATGTTTTATTTTTCTTGCACCCGTTATTTTTACAATACTAAATATATTTCCTTAGTTTATTTTAATATTCACTTCAATGTGTATATTCTAAAAGCTTTATTTTGTGAGAATGCTTAGTTTTAAAGTGGGGGGTTCGTTTTTACACTTCAACTTTTTACTCGTAAATTCCTATCATAAAATGCCCAAGCCTAATTTTATGGCAGGAATTTACGAGTAAAAAGGTTGAATATTACTTTTTGTTGTTGTTATTTCTTTCTTTTTGGCTTTGGTACTCTAAAATAAAAACGTCAGAATTTAATCATCGTCGACGAAAAAACAAAATTACTGCATACAATATGCCTAAATTGTAAAACGAGCCCCCACTTAAAACTAACCATTCTCACAAAATAAAAACTTTTAGAATATGGCACATTGAAATGAATATTAAAATAAATAAATAAAATATATTTTGTATTGTTAACATAACGGGTGCAAGAAAAATAAACATTTATTCATTGCAAAAACACGGACATAAAATGGGGGTTCAGTTATTTCATGGTAGGAATTCACGAGCAAATAGTGCCTTTATTACCTCATTGTTGTAAAATAAATAAAGTGAATGTTACTACTTCAATTATGTCTTTTAGAGCCGATCAACTTTAGTTTAAAAGTGAGGGGGGGGGCTGTAAAGTTTGAAATATAACCCGATATTTTTGAATGATCAGGTTCATTATGATGTCAAATTGTAAACAGGTATTGCAGGACATCCCTTCTAAAAATGAAAAAGAAGAGACCTGCTTCAAAGCATTTCCCGAAAACTCGATGAAAATTTTCTTGATGGGATTAAAAAAAAGGATTGCCACTTTTATTTGGCGGTGAATCCTGGACACGCGTGGTGTGTAATGTTGTGTTAGCGAAACTAGACACGCAATCCTTTTACTTTGCTGATGGCAATATCCGCCTTCATAATCCAACTTGCGACTTTTGTGTTACATCCTACCCGTGCGCGAACGAATTGGGTAAATGCCAACTATAGAGAGTGATGAGAATAACGACGAATAAATAAACTTTAAAACAGTAGTCATTTAGAATGAAAATATTTTCTTTAAGAACGAATGATCAAGGGAAGATAATTAATAGAAACGTTTTTTGTATTGGAACCGCGGTACATAGGTACCACCAATTTTCTCGGTGAAATTTACCCCCGGGCCTATATTTAACACCTTAAACTTGCATAAAGGTTAATATTATCTTTGAAAATTTTGTCCATTCGAAAGAAGAAATGAAAAAACCGTATAATTGAATTTCTTTTTAAATTCAGCTTACGGAATTATGAAAATTATGATACGAAAATTAATGTTTACAGTTTTACACCGTTAAATTCAATTGAATTTAACGAGCCAAAAACAAGTTATGATAGAGGGCTTTTTTTAACAAATTCATTTTGAAAATCAATTAAAGAGTCCGATTTTCACGAAAATTCCATATTACTCTACCTTTTGATTTGAATATGTTCTGAAGATTGTTTTTTTCATAAAATATTTTGGGGATATATATATATATAATATTTTTACGAGGTCTACCCACCCACCCCTTATTTTATTTTTTGAAATATGAAAAAATGAACTGACCAAAAAACGATTTTTTAACTTTTTTTTCTTATAAATAAGAGTCTGAATAATTATATCAGGAAGACTTTTATAAGTTTCAATTAGCCAGAGTTTTTTGTTTTTTTTGTAAAAGAACCATAAATACAGAATGCAGCTAAAAAATTAATTAATAAAGAAACTGACGTACGTAAAAAAAACGGAATGTTTTACTATTTTTCCTGATAACGGTATTTTTTTTCCCCAATCGGATAATTTGATCTTATTGAATTATCTGGTTTTTCTTTTTGTAACAACTCTTAGATTCATTATTTCTTTTTTGCGAGATTTAAAAAAAGTTCAAAGATATTTACGTTTCTTTCCTTCAATCATGCCTAACTGATCCGTGACGCATTCTGAAGGTAGGGTTAGGGTACATGTATTAGTTTGAAATGTATTCTATATCTGAACAATGTTCTCACTAATTATTAAGTGATCATATATATTTTTCAATAATTCATATTTGTAGTTGTGCCATTTTCCCCCTATTCCTCCATTAGGTGCCATTTTTACCGGTTCCCTAATTACCTAAATTCCTACTAGATATTCAGCTTTTTCCTATTTGTCCCATTGTGCCATTATTACCTAAAACCTACTAGATATATTTGATAACATTCTTTTTCCAATTTTTCTGAATTGTGTCCTTTTTTCAATTGATATCTCTCTTC
>CM042151.1:85159858-85204672 GCA_023376005.1 Doryteuthis pealeii
GGGGTCATTGCTCTTTAGTTGAGAGAGTTCAGTGTGTTCTTAAATTTTTTATATGAAATTTGTGTTAATAGACGTGATTGTTATTAACAGAATATATAGGTCATTATGCTGGGATTAGCATGCTATCGCGTTGTTAAAACCCATGCAGCTGGATTTTATGATCTTTTATTGATAAATACAGTTGGTTTCAAATTTGAGCACACGAATATTACAATTATGAAGGTGATTGGTTTCGTGTTGGGCTGTAATGAAACGTAACGGTCTGCATAGTCTGGAGGTTCTTTGATTGTCGCTTTTATTTGAGCATTTTGTGACGCTGGCGTAGACTGGAGTTCGAATATGCAATTGGAATCTGGCCACTTTGGTTGGAATTGAGAAAAGGACAAAAGAAAACAAAAAAAAAAACGAACAAAAATCAAGGATATTATCCGATTTTAATGAAGTGGTAATGAGAGCACAGGTATTAAAGTGAGGAGCTGATGGTAGGTGTGGCGCTCCAGCACCTAATACTGCTAGAATAACATCCTTGGTCTAGTGCAATGGCTGATCCGACATTAGGCTGGCCCGCGACGAACTTTACTTTTTTAAACTTAAGTCTTAATCATGTCCGTATTTTTTTAGGCTAAATTTAATGCTTAAAATGTATTAAAAATTAATATACATATATAATATTATAGTTTTGTTTATTTATTTATTTCATTATTTACTGATTCATTATGTTACTACTTTTCGACTTGAATAAAAATTTGACCTTAGATAATCGATTTGATTATTTTAATTAGTTTTTAAAAAATGAAATTGATGCAACATTTGGCGGTACCTAACTTTAACGCAACGCTTTACGAGATTGACAGTCTACCTCATGGAACTTCTTTAATGACAGATATAGCTAAAGTGAATAATTAAAAGAAAAACTGTTTATCGGACAAGAATTTCTATATCCAGTACGGCACAGTGAATCAATATCAGGCCTGTTAGTTTTTTCATGTCAGCCGTTCCCTAGAGGATTGTTGGTAAGAGTTGCCTCCCTTTGGCATGATATCCACCGCCATAATGCGGTTACGGTTCTTCTCTTACCAGAGGTGGCCTTTCCCTTACCATCAAAGTTATATTTAGGGTATAAATTTACTATAAATATTATCTGAGGTGTGTGGAGTCGCCTAATTAGTGGCCATGATATGTGGTTTACTCATACCCGGAGCGGTTTTATCTGTTATGAATCAAATGTCATTTTTAAAATTATTGATGTTGATAGAAAACTTATACCCAAATAAGTGACATATTTGTATTAAGAATAGTTACTTGAAGTATTATTGTTTACTACTAAGCATCGTTATTATTAGTTTTTTTTGGACCGATATAACTGTGAAAAACAAACGAATATTATTATAATAAGAAATATGTTACTTTGACTATGTGTATAAATATTTAGTATTACAATTAGGTAGGAGTACTGTAAGCCTTACAATTGCAAATTATTTGTATATGATTAGGAATTACTTGATATCATGATAACTGTTCAACAAATAATTATAGACAAAAAAAAACTAAATTTTTTAAGAATGCATATGGAGATAGTGAACATATATTCATGACTACAATAAAAGTCATTTACAAATGAATTAATTTTTGGGCTTTAATTAACCCAATAATAAGTTGATATGCCAATAAGCAAAATAAAGGGAAAATCAAACTTATTGGCTAGATATAAACTGTTATATCATTTTTAGACAGGTGATTTAAAATAAGAAAATATAAGCAATATTTTAAATTTTGTAATTATCAATTGAAAATAACAAAAATAATATGACCCAATGAAGAAAACAGATTAAAAGAAAAAGAAAATTCAAGGGATGCTCGCAAAAGTAATACCTTTATTTATTTTCATGGAAAATACATTAATGATGGCAGTTCCAATTCAACACAAACACTGTTTTCTACTTAGTCATAACTAATTGGCCACACATTTTTTGGCCTGTGATGAGACAAAGCTAAATACATGCTCTCGTAAAGTTTTCTGCACCAGAAATAAATTATTGAAATAATAATTCCTTCTGCATAAACAAATGAAACAAAATTCAAATTGTCCCACTAACATTTGATTTAATTTCATATTGAGTCTCATAAACAATATAACATTTTTTTAAATTCAAATATTTCATTTAATGGAAATATTGTTATTTTAATAGATTTTAGAATTATAAAGTCTTTTTTGGGCAAAGCCAACTTTCAAATTCATCGATTGTCATGCATAATTTGGGTAATCTGAACATTAGCTGATATAAATGAGAGTACCTCCCTTGTTTCTTTCACTTTGGGAAGCCGTGTGTTTTTGGTCGCCGATTTTTCATTTCACCATAAATCTAACACTGAAAATACGAATTTGTTTTGAAATAAATACAACGCATTTTTAACAACAAACATATCATAAAAAGTGTGTTCTATAATAACAATGTGAAGTTAATTTCAAATGAATGCGCAATGCACAATTAAGAAACACATTTTATGATATTTTCATCATAAACATGCAGTTGTATTGATTCAAAAAAATTTGTATTTTCAAGTGTAGTTACAGTGATAATGAAAATGGCCGACCAAAACCAACGGCTTCCTCAAAGTGAAAGAAACAAGGGGGAGGTTACTCTCATTTATGTTGCTAATGTTCAGATTGCCTGAAATTTTGTTTTTCTTGACTTTTTAGGATAATGTTGAAAATTTCACATTACATTATTTCAATTTAATGGAATCACTATATTCAAAGTGGTTTTACAATTAAAATAATAAATGCTATTAGTAAGCCAATTATAAGTTCATTGAAATATTAAAAATTTGCATCACAATATTTAAATTCAAAAGAAACACTTATTTTAAGTGATGATGACATTATCATCAGAAAATTTCTATCTAGTGCATTTTTTTAAAAAAAGTATTATATCTTTTGTATGGAAGCTTATAAGTATCAATATAAGATAAAAATCAATCTTTTAATTCTGTCATTGTCAATTAAACTAACATGAAAATTTAACCCTGAGGGTAGGGCTTAAGAGAAGACTGTCTTGGGTGTGACATTAACTATATCTGATGTTGAGCTCCAGTTCTGTATATCTGAGACATTCATGTGCTAGTACTCCCAGGTCCACTCTGACTTGGAGTGCTTGTACCTCTTAGTAGTCCCATCTATGAGTAGACCTGTTTAAAAATGATTCATATTTAATTGGAAGAATTTTTAATCATTTTGTGTTTATGTCAGTAGATTATCTAGAAATCACAATCGCATATTAAACTTATGCAAAAACTAATATGGCCAAATATTGATATCTGATTTTTATCATTTTTCTTGAGATAAAAGCAAAATAAAAAGACACCCTCCGGTGTATGTAAAAATAATTTTTTGAAAGATATTGCCTGAGGGATGGGAGCTTAAAATTCAATGTCATAGAGTGTGTATGATAGTATGTAAAATCGTCAAATTTATTAAAGGAGTAAAAAAGAAAGAAAGAAAGACAATTTGAAATGGAAACAGTTCCGATAAATTTAAATATTATATTAGAATAAAACAATCTAGATATAAATATAACGCCAGACATCTATTTATTGAAACATGAGATTGTCTAATGTTGCATGAGTTTTGAATATATTTATTCTATGTTATGACTTTGGATATGTCTTGGGTAATGTGACGTAAGCAGTGACGCAGTTTTTGTTAACAGACAAAAAGAAGAGCGAATCTCCTTATTAATAGATTTAATGATTTTAAATAATGCATGTTTTACCATTTTCTTTGATGCTATTTCTTGTTTTTATTCACAGATATCAGTTGTGGTGGACATCAATGGAATTTATCTGTGATGAACATACACAATATTACACAACAAGAATTTTTATTGAAATGATTATAAAAAAGACATTTGAATGAACCTTTGAAGTTGAAAAGAGTCATTGTGAAGATTTTTTAATTTATTCATATTCAAAAGGACCATGTGCAATGGAAGAGTGTTACTGTTTTGTTTAATAATATCATTTTTTTCATTCACAGATATCAATTGTCACTGAAATCATGTTTATTGAAATGAGTTATAAAAAAAACATTTTAATGAACCTTTTAAACTGAAAAGTGTCATTGGAAGACATAGTTTTTGTGGATATATTTGGATCCGAATTTTCATGAAAATCCATATTGAAATAGTCACGATATAGATCATCATCTTCACTGAAGTTCAAATCAAATGTTACATATAAAACACAGAATTTATCTTTTTCTAAGCAAAGTGTACAGCAACATATTTTTAAAAAAATCAGACATGGAAAGTAAGAGCAAAAGTTCTGGAGAAAAGGCAACACACTTGTCAGGTGGTGTGGAAACATCATCGACAGTTCTGCTTTAAAAAAGTGAGAATACACACTGGTGAAAAGCCCTTTTCTTGTGATCTGTGTGAAGCAGGCTTTTACACAGAAGTTAATTTACAAATACACATGAGAACACATACTGGGAGAGAGACCTTTCTCTTGTGAAAATTTGTAGTAAAGCTTTTCACAGAGTTCAGACTAAATTACACATGCGAATGCACACAGGAGAGAGACCATATGTTTGTGTTGAGTGTGGATCAGCATTTTCACACAGTGGTACTTTAAAACACACATGGAAACACACACTGGAAACAAACCTTATTCTTGTCAATTGTGCGGAGCAGCATTTTCACAGAGATTCAAATTTAAAAAGACATATACGTACACACACTGGAGAGAAACCTTTTACTTGTCAAGTATGTGGAATGTCATTTTCGCTGAGTTCAAATTTTAGAATTCACATTCGAACACACACTGAAGACAAAACCTTTGCTTGTGAAGTATGTGGAAAGGCATTTTCACAGAGTTCAAATCTAAAAGGTCACATGCGAACACATACTAAAGAGAAACCCTTTACTTGTGAAAATATGTGGAACATCATTTTCCCAGAGATGCCAGTTTAAAAAGTTCACACGCGAAAACATACTGGAGAGAAACCCTATAATTGTGAAGTGTGTGAAGCTGCATTTTCCCAAATTTCCAATTTACAAAGACATCTACGAACAAACAGTGTAGATTTTCAAGCAATTCACATGTGAATGTATATGATAAAGATAACTTGTATTCTTCAAAACCTGTTGATATTTTCAGAGTTTTCTTTTGAAGAGGAAAACATGCACAAATACACATAACAAAAAACGTTTCTATATATGTGAGTGTTTCCGTAATTTCCATGAAATTATATTAAGAAAAAATGACACATGTCATCCTGGAAAGAAATCATATTTTTGTGAGATGTTCACATTTAAATAAACTAGCAAAATGAAAAGACGGCTCTGGCAATGTAAAAATAATTTTTGAAATATATTGTCTAAGGGGATGGGAGCTGAAAATTCAATGTCATAGAGTGTGTACCATAAGTATGTAAAATCGTCAATTTATTATAAAGAGTAAAACAAAAGAAAGAAAGACAATTTGAAATGGGAACAGTTAGATAGCTGTAAATATTATATTAGAATAAAGCAATCTATATAAAAATATATAACGCCGGGCATCTATTATTGAACAATGAGGATTGTCTAAATTGCATGCTCACATTTTGAGTATATTTATTCTATGTTATTGACTGGATTAAGTGTTGGGTAATGTGACGTAAGCATGACGTAATTTTGTTACACGACAAAAACCGGAAGCGAATCTCATTATAATAGATACACACTGAGGAAATGCCAAAAATAAATTAAGATTGCTAAAACACATCATATATGTATTTGGATATTTCTATACTTTATATTTAAGGAAGACAAACATACAACCAACGCTTTAGAGAAGATATTTTCTTAACCCCTCAGAATAATGATTTCACTACTGCCTCAGTGTCATGGGCTCCTGACTGAAAATAAGAAATATTGTGATTAATCATTTTAGATGCTGTTAGATATCAGATTACGAAATTTTATAAACAATTTTGATGTTTAAAATTGGATTGTCCCAGTATACCTTTAGTTAACAGTACAAATACCGGCCACTTGCATTCAAAGAGTTAAGAATATTATGCTTGTACTACTGTATACATTTCCTAAAATGTTAATATGAACATGTAAATTTTTTCTAGAGAAAAAAAGGTACTATCATTATTTTTATGAAAAATTGTTGATGGTGTACATATTTGTGGGCAAACCTGTGCATACTTATTATGTATAATGTCTAAACATATCTGTGCAAGTTATGAGTACCTGAATCTATTAAAACAGAATTTTAATTATTATGATAATGAATGATTTTTCATAATGAAGTACTGAATGTATTAAAACAAAATTTATAATTATTATAATAATGAATGATTTATAATATGAAGTACCTGAATGTATTGAAACAAAATTTATAATTATTATAATAATGAATGATTTATAATAATGAAGTACCTGAATGTATTGAAACAAAATTTATAATTATTATAATAATGAATGATTTATAATAATGAAGTACCTGAATGTATTGAAACAAAATTTATAATTATTATAATAATGAATGATTTATAATAATGAAGTACCTGAATGTATTAAAACAAAATTTATAATCATAATAATGAATGATTTGTAATAATGAAGTACCTGAATGTATTAAAACAAAATTTATAATTATCATAATGAATGATTTATGATAATGAAGTACCTGAATGTATTAAAACAAAATTCATAATTATTATAATAATGATAATGAATGATTTATAATAATGACGTACCTGAATGTATTAAAACACAATTTTTCAAAGTAAATCACAAATATCAAACCAGAACTGTGCAAACATCATTTAAATATGGTCAATGTAATATGAATAAATATCACTAAGTCTTTCTGTAAGAGCATCAAAAATATGGAATTAACTAATATGTAGATCTACTTATATATCTTAAGTAATAAATCTGAAGAATTTAATTAAACCAATACTCATAAATGAAAATCAAATAGATATCTGGTAAAAAAAATGAGAAAGAAGTCTGACATCTGAAAGGTCACCCCCCCCCCACTCGAAAAAAGTAAGTTTTGACTGTTTTTATATTGTTACTGAATATCAGTAATTATTTCAGTATTGTTTTTTTAATGGTCAAAGTGAAATACCTCAGAATATTGAAGAAATTTCACATAATAAGGATATGCATACAGAGGAATTAAGAAGAAAAAAGAAAGAAGTAACTTACATTTAAACAAACAAAAAAACAAAAAAATGATTAGCAGTAGGATATTGAGAAAAAAAAAGAAAATTGTTTGGGCAAATTAAGATTTAAAAAAGAAAAAAAACCCACAAAAATGAACTGTATTAACTTTTTTATTTAACGGTGAAAAAAAAAAAAGGAACATGAATGAACTGAAATGAACAGAAAATGTAAAGGAAAAAATGAAACAATTTAAATAAGAGACACTGATACATGATGCATCAAAATTAATTATTTATTATTATTTATTCTTTTTTTAAAATTTTTTTTTGTTGTTGTTGTTTTGTGGATAACTTTGTGTTTTTTATGTATGGTAATAATCCAAATAGAGAAAGATTGAAGGAGAGGAAAAATAAAGCAATAGACAAAGGTCAGTTTAGACTGTTAATAAGGGTTAAGAATACTGAATATCAATAATTATTTCAAAATATATTTTTTTTAATAGTCAAAGAGCAATATCTCAAACGTTGACTTAATCGCTCTTGATGAGAGGTGCAATAATTAATCATATCAACATGGAAGCACTTTGTGTAAACTTTATAATGGATCTTGAAGGTAAAAGCTTTATTTCAGTTATTTCAGATTAGCTTCACCACTATTTATTTCATAATTTAAGGTCATTTCTTTCCTTTATAGAACTTTAAATAAATACCCTTTTTCTCTTTACCATGTGGTAACTATTCAGCAAAAATGTCTGCTCCTTTAAAGTAGTATTTATTTTCATCAGTCGTATTTCTCTTTTATTTCCATAACTATTACTTTATTTGCCCTTTAACTTTGTAAATGTATTTAGGGTCTTAAAGATGATACTGTGTCACACCATTCTTTACAGTACTAGTCTCTGGGCAGCTTCTTTGTGTTAGTTTGTCACTCCCCCTGTCTTTGTTTTACCTAGTTGTAGGTTTCTAAACTCACAACGGCCTAATTTATTTATTTGCTGTATTGTTCCCCTTTGTATCTTATTTGTGAAATATATTTTGTTTTCAGTTTTTATACATTTTTATGGTGAATAAACCTATGGATAATAACAATTGTCTTCTATGTATTTTATTGTAGTATTAACTAACCACAATAAAGACAATTCTGGTGCTTTGAGAAGAATGAGTAAAGTCTATAATGGAGGCATGACAATAAAAACTTCAAGTCCTAAGACTTTATAATTGGCTTTGCTAATTGCATTTATTATTTAATTGTAAAACCACTTTTAAAATAATGTAAAGGGAAATTTCAACATTTTCATAAAAATCAAGATAACAAAATATTCAGGTAATCTGAACATTAGTTACTTAAATTAGAGTAACCTCCCCTTATTTGTTTCACTTTGAGGAAGCCATATATTTTGCATGTTTTAACTTTGTCTATGTATTTAGGGTTTTAAGATGATACTGTGTCACACTATTCTTGTTAAGGTTACTAGCGTCGTCTTACCTAGTTGTAGGTTTCTAAGCTGACAACGGCCTAATTTATTTATTTGTTGTATTGTTTCCTGTTGTACCTTATTTGTGAAATATATTTCTTTGTTTTCAGTTTTTACACTTTTCTACAGTGAATAAACTTGTGGAAAATAACAATTGTCTTCAGAGTCTTTTCCTTTGGGGAAGAGTTTAACTATACATCATAAAGTCAATGCCGACTCTTTGAGGAAGATGCAGTTGTCTATCTGGAGGTGTGAAAGGCACACTGTAGAAAAGACATAGACTTGTACTGTGTGTGAGTAAGTATTTCCATGAAGTTCAACTGTAAAAGTATACATGCATAAATATACTGGAGAAAACCCTTTATATATAAAGTATGCGGATCAGCATTTTTAGAAAAAAAAAATTGAATATGCTAATTTATTTTATTTATTCACTCAATACAAAAGTTGTTTATGCTTTTGTTGTAGGGTGGTTGAAGGTTGTTGGTGGGTATGCCTCTTACCGGGTTCACTCCACCAGTTTTGTCATCTTTAAAATATTTTTAAAACTTGGAGTGGGGCTGTAAAATGTCATTTTCATATCTCATTAAGTTGTTGATAAAACTGCTTTATGGTTTACAACTAGCATGGTTCACTTTTTCAGCAGTCGCCACCTAGCGTATTTTAGAGCAGGAGGCCGGGATGACATCATCCATAAACCACTTAAGTTCAAATTTATGGGTCATATAGAACTGTTCTAAAGTTATTAGTATTGCTTAGAAATATGTGAAATTATGTAACTGCAAGAGAACACATGGTTATTATTTGATAAATTAAAATTAGAATTAAAGATTATTATAAGAAATTAGTGAAATAGATCATTAATTAGGATTGAGCCTATTCTAGTAGTGACCACAACCCAAGCAGTGTTTAACAGGTTTGAATTCAGAGTTTTCCTTCTCCTAGACTGGTTGCCTAACCAAGGTTAAAGAGCCAAGTCTGCCCTACTATTTACCCATAGCTGGAGGGAAAGTAGTTGGTTTCATACTTTTCCTAAGGGTATTAGCGCTATGTGAACTGTAGCTTCGTCCAGGATTTGAACTTGGGTCGACAAGTCCATTTCCTACGACTCTAACCATTAGTCCACATGCGTCCAACTGATATAATTATTATTGTTAGATAGGAATACTTGAAACAATGTAACTGTATGAAAATTATAAGTTAAAATTATTTAGAAAAAGGATTAGCTCAGTCGGTAGAGCATCCATCTAGGAATCACAAGGTTCCTAGTTCAATACTGGCCCTCGCCAACTCAGCATATGAGTAACACAGGGCTCTGTTTAATAAGGTGAGGAGCTGATGGTAGGTGTGACACTCCACTTCAGATTCTAAAACAATCTCCTTGGTCTAGTGCTAGTGAAAAGGGTATAGACTCCCTTGCTGTCTGGCAGATACCAACATTAGGCCACCCTATCAACTTTTTATTTATTACTATAACTTCTCTTCTTCCCCAGTTTAATCCTGGATATGACACTAAACTACATCATGTGTTGAGGTTCTGGTTATGTGGTTCTGGGGAGTATAGAGTCAATTCATTGACATTACATATTACCATTACAAATTACCATTGCAAATTACCATTGCATATTACCATTACATATTACCATTGCATATTACCATTACATATTAACATTACATATTATCATTGCATATTAACATTACATATTACCATTAAAAATTGCATATTACCATTGCATATTGCCATTACATATTACCATTAAAAATTACCATTACATATTAACATTTACATTATTATTACATATTACAATTACCATTAATATTACCATTACATATTACCATTAAAAATTACCATTAAAAAATTACCATTGCATATTACCATTACAAATTACCATCACAAATTACCATTACATATTACGAGCAAATAGTAATTTTCAGTTTATTTCAGTACAGGACTTGATAAGTTTATAATCTCAATTCCCTTAAGATAACAACGCTAAGGTAAAAAAAGAGTATAACTGAATCACTACGCAACAATTTTATCCATACACCATCAATTAATGCTGTTGTTTTTTTTTTTTTCAACTTATAAATGAATTAACGCATAAAGTTATGTTTTCCTTAGAGTTTCATTTTGATTAAAAGTATTAATCCTAGTTCAGAAATTAAAAATTTATACATTGGAAATCATATCATATTCCACTAACATCTGTCCGGTAGAGTATGGTAGAAATTTACACCCCTGAATTCACAGTGTACCATAAATCATTACATAACTGATTGTGTTATTTCTTCAAATGTAACTTTTCCCTTAAAAAAAAATGTTAATGTCAGGATAAATATTTACTAAAGTAAACATTTTATTTCATCATTGTAAAAAAAAATAAATAAATATATTAAATACATCTATTTAGAATTTAGGTACTAATGGCAGAAGTAAAAATGGCACAATGAAACAAATAGAAAAAAATGTTATATCCAATAGGAATTTTGGCAAACATGGCACAATGAGAAAAAGGACACAATTCAGAAAAATTGGAAAAAGAATGTTATCAAATATATCTAGTAGGGTTTTAGGTAATAATGGCACAATGGGACAAATAGGAAAAATGCTAGATATATCTAGTAGGAATTTAGGTAATTAGGGAACTATGGGAGGAAATAGAGGGAAAATGGCACAACTACAATATGATTATTGAAAAATATATATATCAACTTAATAATTATGTGAGAACATTGTTCAGACATAGGAATACAGTTTTAAACTAATACATGTACCCTAACTCTAAATCTGAAACATAAACCTTTACTAGGTACCATCAAAATGCGTCACGTGATCAGTTTAGGTCATATTGAAGGAAGAAATGTAAATATCTTTGAACTTTTTTTAAATCTCGCAAAAAAAAAAAAAATGAACATAAAGAGTTGTTACAAAGAAAAACAGTTAATTCAAAGATCAAATTATCCGATTGGGGAAAAATACCGTTATCAGGAAAAATAAGTAAAACATTCCGTTTTTTTACGATACGGTCAGTTTCTTTATTGATATTTTTTAGCTGAATTCTGTATTTATGGTTCTTTTACTAAAAAAACAAAAAACTCTGGCATTGAAACTTATAAAAGTCTTCTGATATAATTATTCAGACTCTTATCTTTAGAAAAAAAAAGTAAAACTAGTTTTTTGTCGTTTCGTTTTTTGAATATTTCATAAAATAAAATAAGGGGTGGGTGGGTAGACCTCGTAAAAATATATATATATATATCCCCAAATATATTTTAAGAAAAAACAATTTCAGACATATTTTCATCAAAAGGTAAGTAATTATGGAAATTTTCGTGAAAATCCGACCTTTAATTGATTTTTCATAGAATTTGTTAAAAAGCCTCTAGTCATAACTTGTTTTTGGCTACGTTAAATTTCAATTGATTTAACGGTGCAAAACTGTAAACATTAATTTTCGTTCATAATTTTCATTATTTCCGTAAGCTGAATTTTTAAAAAAATCATCATACGGTTTTTCATTTCTTCTTTCGAATGGACAAAAAAATTTCAAGATAATATTAACCTTTATGCAAGTTTTAATGTGTTAAATATAGGCGGGGGGTAAATTTCACCGAGAAAATTGGTGGTACCTATGTACACCGGTTCCAATACAAAAAACGTTTCTATTAATTATCTCCCTTGACATTCGTTCTTAAGAAAATATTTTCATTTTAAATGACTACTGTTTATTATCGTCGTTATTCTCATCACTCTTCTTATAGTTGGCATTTACCCAATTCGTTCGCCACGGGTAGGATGTAACACCAAGTCGCAAGTGTGGATCATGAAGGGCGGATATTGTCATTCAGCAGTAAAGGATCTGCGTGACTAGTTTGTTAACCATTACACTACGACGCGTGTCCAGGATCACCCCCAATAAAAGTGGCAAACCTTTTTTTTATCCATCAAGAAATTTTCATCGATTTTCGGGAAATGATTGAAGCAGACTCTTCTTTTCATTTTAATAGAAAGAAGGGATGTCCTTGCAATACTATTACAATTTGACATCATAAATGAACCTGATCATTAAAAAAACATCGGTTATATTTTCAAACTTTACAGTTTTTCTCCACCCCACTTTTAAACTAAAGTTGAATCGGCTCTAAAAGACATCTTGAAGTAAGTAACATTCACTTTAATTTATTTTACAAACAGTGAGGTAATAAATGACTATTTGCTCGTAAATTCCTACCATGAAATAAACTGAACCCCCATTTTATGTCCGTGTTTTTGCAATGAATAAATGTTTTATTTTTCTTGCACCCGTTATTTTACAATACAAAATATATTTTATTTATTTATCTTAATATTCATTTCAATGTGCATATTCTAAAAGTTTTTATTTTGTGAGAATGGTTAGTTTTAAAGTGGGTGCTCGTTTTACAATTTAGGCATAAATTGGATCATCCTTTTATGACCGTAATTTTGTTTTTTCGGCGACGATGATTAAAATCTGGCGTTTTTATTTTAGAGTACCAAAGCCAAAAAGAAAAGAAATAACAACAACAAAAAGTAATATTCAACTTTTTACTCGTAAATTCCTGCCATAAAATTAGGCTTGGGCATTTTATCGTAGGAATTTACGAGTAAAAAGTTGAAGTGTAAAAACGAACCCCCACTTTAAAACTAAGTATTCTCACAAAATAAAAACTTTTAGAATATACACATTGAAGTGAATATTAAAATAAACAAAGGAAATATATTTAGTATTGTAAAATAACGGTCGCAAGAAAAATAAAACATTTATTGCAAAAACATGGACATAAAATGGGGGTTCAGTTTATTTTATGGTAGGAATTTACGAGCAAATATTCCTTTATTACCAACAATGAATCATAAATAAATACGTACTGTATACGACTGATAAGAATTAGACGCACCTCAATTAGTAGACTGAATTCGGGGACGTACATTTTTAGCATAGTCTACCGGATAAATGTTCGTGGAATATGAAATAAAGTCCAATGTATATATTTTTAATGTCTCAAATGGGATTGACACTTTTAATAAAAAAAAACTATTAATTCATTTATAAGTTTTAAAAAAACCCCACAGCAATAATTGATGTGTAGATTTCAAATTGTTGTGTAGTGATTCAGTTATACACTTTTTTTCATCTCAGCATTTCAAGGGATGTGACTTTAAACTTATCAAGTCCTCTACGGAAATAAACTGAAATTACTATTTACTGCTAATTTTGGTGAGTATTTAACGATATTTCTATTTCAGTTATCTTTTTCTTTCATGAAAATAAAATATTTTTCAAATATGTGAAGATATTTTTATTTCTGCTTGATCCAAAATACAGAGGAATCTAACCATTTTTAGGGGGGGGGGGGATCTTTGCTAAAAGATAGGTGTGGCTAAAATTGCTTGTCCTTTCCGCACGATTCCATTAAAATTCAACAAAACTCAGAGAAAATGAATGAAATACTTGCTGTATTAGGAAAAGGGAATTTTTTTTAAACCCACATGTAAAAATAATGTTTTACAGTAGACATGGGCATTTTTAGTCAAGGGAGATAATAACAATTTTTTAATTTTAAAACAATTATCAAAAATCAAGGAATTGTCTGATTTTAATGAAATTTTCAGTATTTCATTCATTAATGACTTAATCTTATAATGAATAGTATATTTTATGAAAAAAATATTTTCAAAAATTGTTTTTTATCAATTCAACCTTTGGTTATTTGAATAAAAAAAATTTCCAATCCCTAATTGTTATATTTCTAGAAAGATCAAATCCTGAAGACCACATTAAAAAGAATAAAATAAAAATCAGCCGCCCAAAAATGTTTTTTTCTTGAAACCCCAAAGATCATTTTTGTAGAATATTTGGGTTTTTTTTTTCTTTGTAGTTATAAAACAATTTTTTTTCTTTGAATTGATGCAAGGAAAGTTTTTTTTTTCTCTGATTCAGTTGGTCTATTTTTATTTAGTTTAAAATTTAATAGTGATCAAGTAAAAGATTTATCTCATTGTTCAGATTGCATTTAATTGAAAGATCAAAATGAACATACTCATAATTGATACTTATGAGCTTCCATACATGCTCAATTCATTAGTCAAAAACTACTGTGATAGCTCCTCTCCTCTTTTTCCTTCTTTCCTATTTTAAGTGTTATTTGTAATATTTTTCTTTCTTTTTAAATACTTAAGTAGAGCAATCACCTAGGAATCACAAGGTTCCAGGTTTGATACTACTCTTTTCCAACTCAGCACATGAGTAGCACAGCTTGGGAAATCTGATCTATGTGGTAAAGCATCAGGAAGTTGATGGTAAGTGTAGCACTCCATTTCAGGAAAAACAATCTCCCTGATCTAATGCTAGCAAAAAGGTGATAGACTCCCTTGCTATTCAGCTGTTACCAACAATAGACAACTCTGCAGACTTTAAAAAATAAATAAAAAGTAATTGAGCATGTATGGAAGCTCATTAGTATCAATTATGAGTATGTTCCTTTTGATCTTTCAATAAAATACAATTTGAACAATGAGGGAAATCTTTTACTTGATCATCTTCAAACATTGGCATTTATTTTTAAAAAGGACAAAATTTTTATTATGTTTAAAAGTTCTGTTTTCTCATTAAAGTCACCTTTCTTTTTTTCTAAAAACTTAATACAGTTTTTAAGGATAGATTATTATAAAGTAACATTGATCAAAAGAAAAATGGCTAAACTTGCAAATAGGTCAGAAAATTAAAACATATTATAGGGTGACCCAGAAAAAACAGAACCCAAATTATTTATTTTCCCATTAAACTAACCCTAACCATAACCCTAAACTCACCCTAACTCTAAACACCCTAGTTAAAATTAAAAGTTTTATTACAAAATTTGTGGGTTCTGTTTTTTTCTGGGTCACCCTGTATACATAGTGACCCAGAATCCAAATTATTTATTTCCCCATTAAACTAACCCTAACCCTAACACCTCCCCAGTAAAAATTAACAGTTTTATTATAAAATTTGTGGGTTCTGTTTTTTTCTGGGTCACCCTAATTTTCCGACCGATTTGCAAGTTTAGCCAGAAAAACAGGATGCATGTGTCACATTATGATGTGTAAAATGATTTGATGACAAAGCAGATAGAGGTGGGTGTTTTGGCAATTTTGATTTGATTTTTTTTTCTTTATGGTTTTTAATTTAGTATTTTTCTTTCTAAGGAAACCATTCATTATCTTGTGTAATGATGATTAGTAGGTATCTGCAATTTTACTCAAGGGAGGTAATAAATTTATTTTTTTAAATTTTAAATTTTAAAACAAATACCAAAAATCAGGGAATTGTTCAATTTTAATGAAACTTTATTCATTAATGACTTAATTTTATAACGAATAGCTTATTTTATTTTTTTAAATTTAGGATTGCAGGTCGGTCAATATTTGCTCATTTGATTTTTTAAAAATTTCTAATTTTTACATATGTAGAAAGATAAATCCAGAAAACTGAATCATAAAAATCTTTAAAAAATGTTTAAATTCAAAAATTTCAAGACCCAAAAATGGTATTTGAAAATTTAAGTTATTTTCTTAAGGTGATGAGTATCAAAAAAATAAATGAGCAAATATTGACCACCCTGCAATTCTAAATTTAAAAAAAATAAAATAAGCTATTCGTTATAAAATTAAGTCATTAATGAATAAAGTTTCATTAAAATTGAACAATTCCCTGATTTTTGGTATTTGTTTTAAAATTTTCAAATTTTAAATCTAAAAAAATAAATTTATTACCTCCCTTGAGTAAAATTTTTAACACAGTCGCTATGGTGACATATCTGGGTACTTAAGATTGAAAATCAAGTTATTATAATATGTAGAAAGATAAATTCAGAAAACTGAATCATAAAAATCTTTAAAAAATTTTAAAATTCAAAAATTTCAAGACCCAAAAATGGTATTTGAAAATTTAAGTTATTTTCTTAAGTTGATGATACTTTTTAACACTGTCGCTATGGTGACATATCTGGGTACTAAAGATGGAAAATAAAGTTATTATAATCTGTTGTTGGTACCTTTCTGTCTACTAAGGATGATGGAGTAGTGTCCAAAAAAAAAAAAAAATAAAATGAATAAATGAATTATCTGCATCTGTGCAAGTGACTGTGCAGACCACTTCCTTATATAATTATAATCTAATGATTGTAAAGAATACGTTTTACTGTCATCTTTAATATTTCTTTTTTCATTCACAGATATCAATTATGGTGGATATCAATGGAATTTATCTGATGATGAACATACGCAAATATCAGACAACAAGAATTTTCATTTAAAGATAAAAATGCAAACTCGAATGAGTTATAAAAGAACATACTTTTTAAAGAATAAAAAAACCTTACTTGAATGAATCTTTGAAGTTGAAATGGGTCATTTAAAGACATAAAGCAGAAAATTATTTTGTGTGGATTAGGGATTATCTGGATCTGAATTTCCATGAAATCCATATTATAATAGTCACATGTAGATCATCATCTTCTCTGATTCAAATTTAAATGTACGCATAAAAACACAGGTCATTGAATAAACTTATCTGTGTACATAAGCATATTTGAAAAATCAGATAGAATAAATATGTGGACACATGTTGAAGAAAAATCAGACACTTTTCAAGTATGTGGATCCACATCATCAGAGAGTTCTGGTTTTAAAAAACATATGCAAACACACACTGAAAAGAAACCTTTCCCTTGTGATATGTGTGGATATGAGTTCACACTGAAATCAAATTTAAAAAGACACATGCGAAAACATACTGGAGAGAAACCATTCTCTTGTAAAGTGTGTGGGTCAGCTTTTTCACAGAGTACTGATTTAAAGACACACATGCGAACACACACTGGAGAAAAACCATATTCTTGTACGGTTTGTGGAACAGCATTTTCAATGAGTTCAGGTCTGAAATTACACATGCGAACACACACTGGAGAGAAACCTTATTCCTGTGAAGTGTGTGGCTCAGCATTTTCCCACAGTGGTACTCTAAAAATGCACATGGAAACGCACACTGGTGATAAACCTTACTCTTGTCCTATGTGTGGATTAGCATTTTCAAAGAGTTCAGGTTTAAAAAGACACATACAAATCCATACTGAAGACAAACCTTACCCTTGTGAAGTGTGTGGATCAGCTTTTTTACAGAGTTCAGATTTAAATAGGCACATGCGTACACATACTGGAGAGAAACCTTTTACTTGTGAATTGTGCAGGATGGCATTTTCCCTGAATTCAAATTTAAAAATTCATGTTCGAACACACACTGAAGAGAAACCTTACTTCTGTGAAATGTGTGGATCAGCATTTTCACGAAATTCAAATTTGAAAGTACACATGCGTACACACACGGGTGAGAAGCCCTTTACTTGTGAATTGTGTGGAACAGCATTTTCACAGAGTTCTATATTAAAAGTTCACATACGAACACATACTGGAGATAAGCCCTATATTTGTAAAGTGTGTAGATCAGCATTTTCTTACACTTCCAGTTTAAAAAAACATATGAAAATTCACAATGGGTAGGATTCACTTTGTTGTAAAGTATATCAATCTGAATTTTCAGTGAATTCACACATGAATGTATACAATAAAAGATTTATATTCTGCAAAATCTGTTGGTATCTTTAGAGAGATTTGCTTTGAAGAAAAATATCTAAGCACACACCAGAGAAAACTCTCTTCATCTCAAGTGAGTATATCAGTATTTTCTAAGAGTTTACATTATAAAAAAAACATGTAAACACACTGGGAAGAAATCATATATTTGTAAGTTATTCATATTTAAATAAACATGCACACTGAGTAAAAGCCAAAAATAAATAATACTGTCCTTGGTATGACATTAAACTGCATCTAATGGTGAAGTTCCAATTTTGGAACTCTGGGGAGTGTGGAGTACCTCTTTATCACCATTACTCCTGGTCCACTCTTACCCAGACTGATATTACCTGTTAGAGTCCCATCTATGGGTTAAATAGAAAAAATGAGTTTTAAAAAATGTTTTTTAAAAAATAATTGGGTTTTAAAGAAATTTTAAATACCCATCAAGAATGAATAAAACAAAATTTCTTTGGCATGAAATAACCCAACAATGGTTGACATGCCAGAAAATCCAACCAGCCAGCCAACCAACCAGAAATAAATTAAAATTATGAAAACATCCTTTATTGATCTGGATATTTGTATATCTTTCATCTTTAATTGAAAAGTAAACTCAAAATGTAGAGAAGATATCTTAACGTTCAGAAAATTGACCCCCTCACACACACACACTGTTAGGATCCCTCATTCTGTGCAACTGACTGAAAAATAACTACAAATGTAAAATGTTAAAATTAATCATTTTACAGATTGTTAAATAACATTAAAACATTTTATAGTCAATTCTGATTTAAAAATGTGGATTCCCCAGATAAAATCCAGGCCACCCGGGTATATATAGGTAAAAAAAGTAAAGTCGTCGGGGCGGCCTAAAGTCGGTATCAGCCAATCAGCGAGGGAGTCTATCCCCTTTTCAATAGCGCTAGACCAAGGAGATTGTTTTTTGGCATTACTTTACCGCACAGATCCCTGTGCTGCTCATACGCTGAGTTGGTGAGGACCGGAATCGAACTAGGAACCATGTGGTGTCTAGCTGAATGCTCTATCGACTGAGCTAACCCGGAGCAGCACATAGTGAATTAGTTGGCCCACTCATTTTGTAATGTATTGTATAACTTAAAAGTAACATTAAATTTAAGACCTCATAAAGAAGTTCAAATAAGTATGATAGACAAATCTTTGTTCCCTGATTGACCTGGGAGCAGTTCTCTCATTGGTTGGTTTAGTCATGTGACTACCCAATCTGAGTGAAAATATTCAAAGTTAGATTAGTCACTGGTCAGGCACATAAAATGGCTATTCTCACCTCACAATTGAGTCAGGTTTTCAGGTGAATAAAGAAATGAAAACTCAATGTTAATTTAATAAGAACAAACTAAGATTATATACATAGAGAGATATAAACTTAATGATTACTCAAAGAAGAAACTGTATCCCCAAAGAGAGGAAACCAGGCCAGCAATAACACAAGAAGATATATAAAAGAACCAGACCAGAAAAGACAAGATAATGTATAAGGCCAATTCTATGTCAAATTATCCAGCAAAAAGTAAAATTGTTACCCACGCCCTTCAGTCTTTCTGAAATTTTGTACTGGTGTGGACTGTTGTTAAAGTTAGACAATCCCCAAAATTCGAGCTTTCAATTCCAAGAATTGTCAGAGTTATGTCAATTTTTAGCTCTCCAAATTTGGTGGTGTTGGCAAAAAATGGTGACTTTTTGTAATCTATTTTTATCTGTAAATTGAGTTCTAGAGCTTCCTTACTCCTACAATTTGGTTTATAAAAGCATTTTTACACGAGGAATCCAAAAATGCAATTGAAAAAGTGTGAAAGTCAACCAATTTTAAGTAATTGATGATTTTTTATTTTTTCATAGCAAGATCAATATCCCGATATGCATCTATGACAAAGATTTTTTTTTCTATTATTATTTCATATCTATTGAACATTATTTGAACCAAAAGGATAGTTTGGTTTCTGCTCAGAACCAAAGTTACAACATTTTGTTAATTCAATTTTTCTGAAATTTTGTACAGGTGTGGACTATCTTAAAGTTAGACAATCCCCAAAATTTAAGCTTCTAATTCCAAAAATTGATGGAATTATAAATTTAACAACCCCTCCCATGAGTAGGATGTGACACAAGGTCAATTTCTTAATTGATGGAATTATGTCGATTTTTAACTTTCCACATTTGGGTGGTCGGTCACAAAAAATGGCAAGTTTTGTAATCTATTTTTGTCTGTAAATTGTAGAGCTTCCCTACTCCTAAAAATTGGTTTATAAAAATATTTTTGTCCAAGGAATCCAAAAGTGTAACAAAAAAAGTCTGAAAGTAAACCAATTTTAAGTTATTAATGATTTCTGATTTGCAAAATTTTAACTGATGTTTTAGCTTCGGTTCTTAGCAAACACCAAACTATCTTTGTGGTACAAATAATGAAATAATAATTGAAAAAAAAAATTGTCTTAGATTCAGTGCCACGTTTTCTATGAAAAAATCAGAAATCATCAATAACTTAAAATTGGTTGATTTTCAGACTTTTTTGATAGCATGTTTGGATTTCTTGGGTAAAAATACTTCTATAAACCAATTTTTAGTTGTAGGGAAGCTCTAGAACTCATTTTACAGACAAAAATAGATTACAAAACGTCGCCATTTTTCGCCAACCCACCATATTTGGAGAGCTAAAAATTAACATAACTCCGCCACTTTTTGGAATTGGAAGCTCAAAATTTTGGGAAAGTCTAACTTTAACACAATACACACCCAGTACAAACATTTTTTAAAATTGAAGGAGGTGGGTGACAATTTTACTTTTTTCTGGATGATTTGACATGGATTTGCACAGATATATTTATTTAAATAAAAATAGTGTTTTAAATAGAAATACAGTTTTTATTTATATGATATTTTTTGAATTTGTAAAATTTGTTTTTGTCAAATGCAATATAAATGCAAAATATGTGTTGGTTTGTTTAGAGATATATTAGAAAGTGGAAGTTACTGGTGACTAATTTGTTGGAAAAGTGAGGAAAGAAGCCGCCGCAGAAAAAAGGGTTAAAAGAAGTGAGAGACAACAGCATCACCTTTTATTTGCAATCACTGTACCAGAGACTGCCATTCAAAAATTGGTCTGTTCAGCCACTCACGTAGCTGTAGATAAAAAAAAGAATTTCAAAGTGGACTCTACGCCATTGTCTTTAATAAACGGAAGGTTGCCAATATAATTTGTTGGACTATAAGGAACAAGTATAAACAGTGAAAACAAAAAGTATTTGTATAAATCAGTAGAGCAAAAATTGTGATTTGAAATTGTATACATAACCTGAAAATTGTTGAATAATGCAGGGCTAATCCCAAAGGTAAGTAAGTAAAGTTGGTAGAGTGGCCTATTGTCGGTATCAGCCAGACAGCATAGGAGTTTATCTCCTTTTCGCTAGGGCTAGACCAGGGTGTTGAGGTTGAGTATTCATATTGAAATAGTGGAAACTGCGTGAGAAAAAAGAATTTACAATGGGTAAAAGAGAAAGCGAATGAGATGGACACACAAAGTTAATTCAACAAAGATTTATTACGAACTGAACAGAACCGTTACAAATAGCGTGAAAAGGGTGCTGGGCAAAGTAAGTGGAGCTTTGAGTTCCTGCTGATGTTACATTAAACATATTTATGAAGAGGAATATAAGCTTATAATACTCAACACAGGAGGTTATTTTCGCATCTGAGGTGGAGTGCCACACCTACTGTAAGCTCTCCACTTTACCACAAATATTAGATTATCCAATCTGTGCTACTCATATGGTGAACTGGCAGGGACCGCTATCGAACCAGGAACCTTGTGATCCCTAGGTCAATGCTCTACCGACTGAGCTAAACCAGCCCAAAGGTAAGGTCTCAAAATTATTTTAGAATCACAGAAACGTTTATTGTTCATTGTCAATGATGCTTACATCATTCTAAATTTTGAACATATTTTTCTAGATTATTACAATTTCATTTGAAGAATTTTTGTAGACGCTCTGGGATCTTTGATATTCCCATATCATTGAAAAAGTGTTGAACTTTGTCATCATTATAACCCCCCTACACCACTTGCAGACGTTTTTTTTGACATCCATGCATGATTTGCCATACACTTCCATTAATTGGCAGTGAATTTTAATTGGTTTAATGCTTTTTGTATTCAAAAAACTGCCAAACCAAGACTGAATATGGCAGCAAGTCATGCTCAGATGCATGCACAATATATTGAAAATTGGGTTATCTGTCCCCTCAACCGGAAGTCCGGACAAATAGGAGGTAGAGATAGAACCCTGATTCAGCAGAACAGAGCTAGCTGGCAGAGGTCGGACCCGTTTTTAGTAGCAGCTGAAGCATCACAGTTTTTAGCACCTAAGAGATAAGACCAGGCGAATTCAAAGAACAGACAAGCACCCGTGAAACGCACACGAGAAATTCGACAGACTGACATTACAGAAGCAGCAAATACAACACAAGATAAGTTTCCTTGTACTTTGCAAAACATAATATCCCCGCCAAGCGAACATCTCTGGCAAAATAACAGAAATAAATAGCTGTTACTTAAGGTGTGCCTATTAGGCGTATTTACTTGCCTTTTTAGATAGATCCACAAATTCACCCTTTTTATGTAGACAGTCTAAGCTAAATAACTATACAAGAATGGTGAGTTGACGCCCCATATTTGAGTTCTGGGTAATTCCCTGTCAAGATCAATCCAGAAAAAAAGTAAAATTGTCATCCACCTTCAATTTTTTTGAATTTTTAATCCCAGGTGTGGACTTCAAAATTTGAGCTTTCCAATTCAAAAAATTGTCAGAGTTATGTCGATTTTTAGCTCTCCAATAGCATGGAAAATCAATATAAATGGTTTGATGTTGATCAACAACAATGTCGAAAATTTTTGAAGATTCATTCAAATAATTGATGTCATTGTTTTTGCATGCCTAAAAGTTTTTGATGTCTAGTTTTGATCAAGCCGTCAAACTATTCAAAATGATTTCCCAGGTTGGTCATTGCTATGCTCGGAGTACACAGGGACACCTGAGGAAGGCCGGAGAATATAGCGACGAAACGTGGTTTTACATACCACAATAAAGATGAGGACAATGGTCTGAAAAATCAAAATTATAGCATATTAAGCTCATCTCTAAAAAATTCAAACAAATTTTTTTTCTTTAAGAAATTTTCATTTTGCTTGATTTTTATTTATTGAAATAAAGGCCATATTACTTTTATAGGGCACCCTTTTTGATCTGATTAAGAAAGGACATGTTTTTCATTTACACCGTCAATATCCGGTTGTTTTGTTTTTTTAAAACTAAAATTCGTCTGCGCTGTAAATGAAAAACGATGTTCTTTTCTTAATGCGAGATAAAAGGGGTGCCTAACGGTCATATGGTCAAATTAACAATATTTTCAATTGTTTAATGTTTCTTGGCGTATATAAAAATTCCCTTAGACCTTTTCTTCATAATTAATTCTCTCCCTTATTTTACGCTTTCTTCAGTGTTTTTAACGTGACGCCAGAAAATAAATTTATTTAAGGTTTTAAAATTAGGACATCCTTGCATACAATTATTGTTGAGTTCGATTCTCACGCGAAGTGACCTATATTTCAGGTCTTGTGCCACATTAATCATTTTGAGTAAATTTTAAATTTCTCAGACTCCCTTGTCTAAAGAAGAAAATACTACGCCAAGAATATAAAAAGTAAGTTACCTTTACTTAATTTCTTTGTTTAATGAATTAGAATTTTTCAAAATTATATTCAGTCACGACGCGTAGAGTCTTGCGAAAAAATATTTCATTGATTAAAAAATTAACTGCAATTATATTTGTCTAACGTTCTAGTTATATTTTTTTTAAGACGAAATTGCAGGAAAACTTTTTTTATTGTAAAATTTTGATATTTTTTTTTTTTGTCTTGCTTACATCGTAATTTTGGTTGTTTTATTTTCACAGAAAAAAAAAAGAGTTAAATGCTGAACGATTTATAACTATTTTTAACTTTCGATTACGAATATTAATAATAAGAAAGAAGAATAACTTTGGGAAAGGCATTGAATCCACCTATCTCTTCTATATATTCGATATGGTAAATGAATAAATTAATAGTGCAGATTTAAGGCTTTCTCTATCCTTGTAGGTTAGGCCTAGGTCTGGGATACAAAACTTGGACATGAGGGACTAATAAAAACTAGCCCCCAACCGAAACCTACTTGCTATTAAAACTGGCCTGATATAGCTGCGACATGCTAGCTCCACAACACAAAAAAAATCAATAATCAAACAAGAAAGAAGGAGATTGTTTTTAAATACTACAAAAATTATAGAATTTAATTTTGCTTGAATTCTGACGGTTAATTGGGTGGTGAATTAGTGAAATTATACAAATAAAACTATTGAATGTTATTTAGAAAACTTCTTTTTAATCTATGATTTTAAAACAACTTGCTCTTCATCACCATTTTATTTCATTTTGCTGATTTTTTATTCATTTATTCATTTGTCTGGCTTTTTCTTAACTTACCAAGATAATTGGTAAAAAAGGACTATTTGCTCGTAATTCCACCATAAAATAAACTGACCGCTGCATTTTATGTTCGTGTTTTGCACGATAAATGTTTTATTTTTTATGCACCCGTATTTTACAATACTAAATATATTTTATTTATTTATTTTATATTCACTTCAATATATTTTTTTATAATCTAAAAGTTTTTATTTTGTGAGAATGGTTAGTTTTTAAATGTTTACATTTAGGCATCATTGGAATCCTCCTTTTATGACCTAATTTGTTTTTTCGTCGACGATGATTAAATTGACGTTTTTTTATTTTAGAGTTACCAAAGCCAAAAAGAAAAGAAATCCACAACAATAAAAGGTAATATTCAACTTTTTACTCGTAATTCCTGCCATAAAATTTAGGCCTTGGGATATTTATTGGTAGGAATTTACGAGTAAAAAGTTGAAGTTTAAAAACGAACCCCACACTTTAAAAACTTAATATTCTACAAAATAAAACTTTTAGAATAATACACTTGAAGTGAAATATTAAAATAAATAAAGGAAATATACTTAGTATTGTTAACACTAACGGGTGCAAGAAAAAAAACATTAATTGCAAACACGGACATAAAATGAGGGTTCAGTTTATTTTATGGTAGGAATTTACGAGCAAATAGTCCTTTTTTACCCGATAATTGGCACCTCTGAAAAAGAGCAAACAAAATCAGTATGTTATAAACTTTTTTTTTACAGAATTACAAACAATATATCTCTACCATTACAATAAATGAATTATTTTCGGGTAATTTTCTTTGTATATCTATCTTTTACGAAGAATTATCAATTCTCAATCTACGTTTATTTATTTATTCATTAGTGTCAAATGGAAAATTGAATCCGGCGATGTTCAATTATAGTCCTAACTTAAAAAAAAACAAAAACACCTTTTAATTGTGGTTAAACGCAAAGTGATTATATTTTGATTCGTATTAATTATATTCATGCATATTGATCTTTGATAATCGGATATTATGAAATATGATGAAAATACAGTGACCCCCTTCAACAAGATGAGACTGGTCAGATCGGGGTAAAAACAATAGCATTTACTCAAGTTGCGAAAATATAGCCCTTTGTTTTGTGAGGTTGTGTACGTCTGATACTTGTTCAATGACCATTAAACTGATTGATTGAAAAGAGATAGGTTCCGTTTGGTTGGTTGGTTGGTTGGGGGGGTTTTACAGCAATGTCAACCCTTGTTGGGTTTTTTATGACAAAGATGTTTTGTCTGTTTATTTTTTATGGGTAATTCAAATTTATTTTTTTTACTCAATTCTTTTGCAAACACCTTTTTTTTTAAACTATATTTTTCTATCAACCATTAGATGGTAACCTAGCGATATTACACTTCAGGATCCCAGTGGACCTGAAGTACTGGCATGAAGGGTACTTGACACTCCCAAGCTCCAAATTTGGAACTTCACCATTAATGTCAGTTTAACCTCATACACCAAGACACATAAGATCCTCAGCCAAGCTTGTAGACATATATGATAAAATTGGGTTGGGGTTTCTGTAAGGAACACTAGTCAGTGCAAATATATAGGTGTAGGACTTGATTTGATTCAGCCCCCCCGATTGATTGGAGGGGTCCCTCACCAACTGCCTGTCTAAACTAAAGTAGGGCAAACCGTGGTTTCCTACTTAACAGCAATAGGTGGCCCCATTGTGGAAGTCTTACCCCTCTACAAAGGAGAAGTGCCGTATACAACAGCCCCACGTTTACAGGGAGGGAAAAGAGATAGGCAGATACATTACTCCACTTATATAATATATATATATATATATATATAAGTTCGGGGTTATGTTGAACTTGTCACATGACTACTTACTAAATGAAGTAAAAAATAACCTGAACTATATATATATATATTATAATATATATAAGTCGAGTGTTATTGGTATATCTATGCCTATCTCTATTTCTCTCCCAATAGTAAATTTGGGGCTGTTGATATACCGGCAACTTGCACTTTGTTAGAGGGTAACGACTTTCCACATGGGGCCAATGCTATTAGGCTCTGTGGGACCATGATGCTGTTGGAATCCACTTTTTACTTTGGCCCCTAATTAAGTTTAGCAGGCAGTTGGTGAGACCCTCAATCAATCGGTGATCAAAATCAAGTCCTACAGCCTAATATGATGGTCCTGACTGTGTCCTTACAGTAAGACCCCAACCTCATTTTATCATTATATGTGCTACAAAGGGTGGCTGAGGATCTTTTAGTGTCTTGGGGTATGAGTAAAACTGCATTTAATGGTGAAGTTCCAAAATTTGGAAGCTTTGGGAGTGTCGAGTACCCTTTCAATTGGCAGTACTCCCAGGTCCACTTGATCGCGTAGTTCGATGCATCGTGTGAGTGTGATCCTGATACTGTAGTTATCCATCTAATGGTGAACTAGAAAAAATACTGAGTTAAAAAAAAAGGTTTTTCTCAAAAGAATTGAGTAAAAAAATAAATTTTGAATACCCATAAAAATAAACAGAACAAACAATCTTTGCATAAAATACCAACAAGGGTTGACATGTGTAAACCCCCAACCACCAACCAACCACGAACCTATTCTCTTTCAATCATCAGTTATGTCATTGTAACAAGATATCATACGTACACAACTCACAAACAAAAGGGCTATATTTTTTTCGGCAACTTGAGGTAAATGGCTATTGTTTTTTTACCTCCGATCTGACCGAGTCTCCATCTTGTTGAAGGGGGTCACTGTAAGTTTCTCGATATTTCATGAATGATGGCCAGGAATTATAATAAATGCAAGTATGATGAATATCAAAAAATAGATTAAAGTAACCTAAATATAATCACTGTTGCGTTTAAAACACAATAAGAAATGTTTTTCTTTTGTTATAGAGTTATCAAGGACTATACAATGGATAGAATCGACCGGTTCAATTTTCCATTTGACACAATTGAATAAATAAAGTAAACGTAGTTGGAGGAAATTGAATGAATTGCTCGTAAAGAGATAGATATACAATCAAAGAAATTGACCCGAACAAAGATAATATCTGAGTTTATTGGTAATAGATAGAAGGAATATGATTTGCTTTAATCTTAAAAACAGCTTTATCATACCTTAGAAATCTTCTGTATTGCAACTTTGTGTCAGATTTTTGTTGTCAGATTATAGGTAAAAAAAGGACTTATTGCTCGTAAATTCCTACACCCATAAATAAACTGAAACCCTCATTTTACTGTCCCGTGTTTTTTGGCAATTAAAGTTTATTTTTCTTTGCACCCGATTATGTTACAATACTAATAATATGGGGTCGCGTGTTAGTTTATTTAATATTCACTTCACTGTGTATATTCTAAAGTTTTTTATTTTGTGAGAATTTAGTTTTAAAAGTGGGGGTTCGTTTTTTCAACTTCACTTTTTTACTCTAAATTCCTACCATAACATGCCAAGCTAATTTATTATTGGGGTAATTATATCATAAAAGTTGAATATTACCTTTTATTGTTGTTATTTCTTTTCTTTTTGGCTTTGGTACTCTAAAATAAAACGTCAGATTTTAATCATCGTCGACGAAAAAAACAAAATTACGTCATAAAAGGAGGACTCAATTGATGCCTAAATGTAAACTTTAAAACTAACCATTCTCACAAAATAAAAACTTTTAGATTATAAATATTGAAGTGAATATTAAAATATAAATAAAATATATTTAGTATTAGTAAAAATAAACGGGTGCATAAAAATAAAACATTTATTGCAAAACACGGACATAAAATGAGGGTCAGTTTATTTTATGGTGGGAATTTACGAGCAAAGTCCTTTTTTACCCAATTATCTTGTAAGTTAAGAAAGCCAGACAAATGAATAAATGAATAAAAATCAGCAAAATGAAATAAAATGGGATGGAAGGAGCAAGTGTTAAAATCATAAGATATAAAAGAAGTTTTTCTAAATAAACATTCAATAGTATTTGTATAATTTCAACTAATTCACCACCAATTAAGTCAGAATTCAAGCAAAATAAATTCTTATAATTTTTTGTAAGTATTAAAAACATATTTCCTTCTTTCTGTGTGATTATTGATTTTTTTGTGTGTGTGGGAGCTAGATGGTCGCAGCTATATCAGGCCAGTTTTTAATAGCAAGTAGGTTTCGTGGGGGTAGGTTTTATTAGTCCTCAGTCCAGGTTTGTATCCCAGACCTAGCCTACCTACAAGGATAGAGAGCCTAGATCTGCACTATTATTTATTCATTTACCCATATCGAATATAAAGAGAGAATAGGTGGATTCATGCCTTTCCCAAAGTTATCTTCTTTCTTATTATTAATATTTCGTATCGAAAGTTAAAATAGTTATAAATGCGTCAGCATTTAACTTTTTTTTTTTCTGTGAAAAATAAACAACCAAATTACGATGTAAGCAAGACAAAAAAAAATATCATAAAATTTACAATAAAAAAGTTTTCCTGCATTTCGTCTTAAAAAAAAATATAATAAGAACGTTATACAAATATAATTGCAGTTAATTTTTTAAATCAATGAAATATTTTTCGTGACTGAATATAATTATTTGAAAATTCTAATTCATAAACAAAGAAATTAAGTAAAGGTAAACTTACTTCTTTATATTTCCTTTCGTAGTATTTGTCTTCTTTAGGACAAGGGAGTCTGTAGAAATTTTAAATTTACTCAAAATGATTAATTGTGGCACAAGACCTGAAATATAGGTCACTCGGTGAGAATCGAACTCAACAATAATTGTATGCAAGGTGTCCTAATTAACCTTAAATAAACTTTAGTTTTTCTGGTACGTTAAACACTGAAGAAGCGTAAAATAAGGGAGATAATTATATATGAAGAAAGGTCTAAGAATTTTTATATCGCCAAGGAAACATTAACAATTGAAAATTATTGTTAATTTTGGACCATATGACCGTTTAGGCACCCTTTTTAATCTCGATTAAGAAAGAACATGTTTTTCATTTACAGCGTCAGACGATTTTAGTTTTAAAAAAAAAAACAAACACGGATATTGACGGTGTAAATGAAAAACAGTCCTTTCTTAATCGAGATCAAAAGGGTGCCTATAAAGGTAATATGGTCTTTATTTTCAAAATAAAAATAAGAAAATGAAAATTTAAACTTAGAAAAAAAAATTTGTTTGAATTTTTTAGATGAGCTTAATATGTATAATTTTGATTTTTCAGACTATTGTCCTCATCTTATTGTGGTATGTAAAACCACGTTTCGGTCGCTATATTCTCCGCCTTCCTCAGGTGTTCCCTGTGTATCCGAGAGCATAGCAATGACCCAACCTGGGAAATCATTTTGAATAGTTTGACGGCTGATCAAACTAAGACATAAAATCATAGTGGATCAAAAACAATGAACATCATTATTTGAATGAGATCTTCAAATTTGTTCGACATGTTGTTTGATCAACAGTCAAACCATTTATATTGATTTTCCATGCTATTTGGAGAGCTAAAAATCGACATAACTCTGACAATTTTTGGAATTGGAAGCTCAAATTTTGAGATCACACACCTGGGAAAAAAATTCAAAAAATTGAACGTGGTGATGCAATTTACTTTTTTTCTGGATGATCTGACATGAATTACCCAGAACTCAAATTATGGGGCGTCAACTCACCATTCTTTGTATAGTTATTTAGCTTAGACTGTCTACATAAAAAGGTGAATTTGTGATCTATCTAAAAGCAAGTAAATACCAATAGACTTAGTAGCTAATTCTATTTTCTGTTATTTTGCCAGAGATGTTCGCTTGGCGGGATATTATGTTTTGCAAGTGACAAGGAAATTATTGGTGTTATTGCTGCTTCTGTAATGTCAGTCTGTCGAATTTCTCGTGTGCGTTTCACGGGTGCTTGTCTGTTCTTTGAATTCGCCTGGTCTTATCTCTTAGGTGCTAAAAACTGTGATGCTTCAGCTGCTACTAAAAACGGGTCCGACTCTGTGCCAGCTAGCTCTGTTCTGCTGAATCAGGGTTCTATCTCTACTCCTATTTGTCGGACTTCCGGTTGAGGGGACAGATAACCCAATTTCAATATATTGTGCATCATCTGAGCATGACTTGCTGCCATATTCAGTCTTGGTTTGGCAGTTTTTTGAATACAAAAAGCATTAAACCAATTAAAATTCACTGCAATTATGGAAGTGTATGGCAAATCATGCTGGATGCAAAGACGTCTGCAAGTGTGTAGGGGGGTTATAATGATGACAAAGTTCAACACTTTTCAATGATATGGGAATATCAAAGATCCAGAGCGTCTACAAAAATTCTTCAAATGAAATTGTAATAATCTAGAAAATATGTTCAAAATTTAGAATGATGTAAGCATCATTGACAAATGAACAATAAACGTTTCTGTGATTTCTAAATAATTTTGAGACCTTACCTTTTGGGCTGGTTTAGCTCAGTCGGTAGAGCATTGACCTAGGGATCACAAGGTTCCTGGTTCGATAGCGGTCCTGCCAGTTCACCATATGAGTAGCACAGATTGGAATATCTTAATTTTGTTGTGGAGAGCTTACAGTAGGTGTGGCACTCCACCTCAGATGCGAAAATAACCTCCCTGTGTTGAGTATTATAAGCTTATATTCCTCTTCATAAATATGTTTAATGTAACATCAGCAGGAACTCAAAGCTCCACTCTACTTCTGCCAGCACCCTTTTCACGCTATTTGTAACGGTTCTGTTCAGTTGTAATAATCTTTGTTGAATTAACTTTGTGTGTGTCCATCTCATTCGCTTTCTCTTTTACCCATTGTAAATTCTTTTTTCTCACGGCAGTTTCCACTATTTCAATATGAATACTCAACCTCAACACCCTGTCCTAGCCCTACGCGAAAAGGAATAAACTCCTATGCTGTCTGGCTGATACCGACAATAGAGCCACTCTACCAACTTTACTTACTTCCTTTGGGATTAGCCCTGCATTATTCAACAATTTTCAGTTATGTATACAATTTCAAATCACAATTTTTGCTCTACTGATTTATACAAATACTTTTTGTTTCACTGTTATACTTGTTCCTTATAGTCCAACAAATTATTTGGCAACCTTCCGTTTATTAAAGACAATGGCGTAGAGTCCACTTTGAAATTCTTTTTTTATCTACAGCTACGTGAGTGGCTGAACAGAACCAATTTTTGAATGGCAGTCTTGGTACAGTGATTGCAAATAAAAGGTGATGCTGTGTCTCTCACTTCTTTTAACCCTTTTTTTCTGCGGCGGCTTCTTTCCTCACTTTTCCAACAAATTAGTCACCAGTAACTTCCACTTTCTAATATATCTCTAAACAAACCAACACATTATTTTGCATTTATATTGCATTTGACAAAAACAAATTTTACAAATTCAAAAAATATCATATAAATAAAACTGTATTTCTATTTAAAACACTATTTTTTTTAAAAAATATATCTGTGCAAATCCATGTCAAATATCATCAGAAAAAAGTAAAATTGTCACCCACCTCTTCCAATTTTTTAAAAATGTTTGTACTGGTGTGTATTGTGTTAAAGTTAGACTTTCCCCAAAATTTGAGCTTCCAATTCCAAAAAGTGGCGGAGTTATGTTAATTTTTAGCTCTCAAATATGGTGGGGTTGGCGATGTGGACGTAGTTGTAATCTATTTTTGTCTGTAAAATGAGTTCTAGAGCTTCCCTACAACTAAAAATTGGTTTATAGAAGTATTTTTACCCAAGGAAATCCAAACATGCTATATCAAAATCTGAAAATCAACCAATTTTAAGTTAATTGATGATTTCTGATTTTTTCATAGAAAACGTGGCACTGAATCTAAGACAATTTTTTTTTCAAATTATTATTTTCATTATTTGTACCACAAAGATAGTTTGGTGTTTGCTAAGAACCGAAGCTAAAACATCAGTTAAAATTTTGCAAATCAGAAATCATTAAATAACTTAAAATTGGTTTACTTTTCAGACTTTTTTGTTACACTTTTGGATTCCTTGGACAAAAAATATTTTTATAAACCAATTTTTAGGGAGTAGGGAAGCTCTACAATTTACAGACAAAAATAGATTACAAAACTTGCCATTTTTTGTGACCGACCACCCAAATGTGGAAAGTTTTAAAATCGACATAATTCCATCAATTAAGAAATTGACCTTGTGTCACATCCTACTCATGGGGAGGGGTTGTTAAATTTATAATTCCAGTCAATTTTTGGAATTGAAGCTTAAATTTTGGGGATTGTCTAACTTTAAGATAGTCCACACCTGTACAAAATTTCAGAAAAATGAATTAACAAAATGTTGTAACTTTGGTTCTGAGCAAGAACCAAACTATCCTTTTGGTTCAAATAATGTTCAATAGATATGAAATAATAATAGAAAAAAAATCTTTGTCATAGATGCATATCGGATATTGATCTTGCATGAAAAATAAAAAATCATCATTACTTAAAATTGGTTGACTTTCACACTTTTTCAATTGCATTTTTGATTCCTCGTGTAAAAATGCTTTTATAAACCAAATTGTAGGAGTAAGGAAGCTCTAGAACTCAATTTACAGATAAAAATAGATTACAAAAAGTCACCATTTTTTGCCAACACCACCAATTTGGAGAGCTAAAAATTGACATAACTCTGACAATTCTTGGAATTGAAAGCTCGAATTTGCGGGATTGTCTAACTTTAACAACAGTCCACACCAGTAACAATTTCAGAAAGACTGAGGGCGTGGTAACAATTTTACTTTTTGGCTGATAATTGACATAGAATTGGCCTTATACATTATCTTGTCTTTTCTGGTCTGGTTCTTTTAATATCTTCTTGTGTTATTGCTGGCCTGGTTTTCCTCTCTTTGGGAAACAGTTTCTTCTTTGAGTAATCATTAAGTTTATATCTCTCTATGTATATATCTTAGTTTGTTCTTATTAAATTAACATTGAGTTTTCATTTCTTTATTCACCTGAAACTGACTCAATTGTGAGGTGAGAAATAGCCATTTTTATGTGCCTGACCAGTGACTAATCTAACTTTGATATTTCACTCAGATTGGGTAGTCACATGACTAAACCAACCAATGAGAGAACTGCTCCAGGTCAATCAGGGAACAAAGATTTGTCTATCATACTTATTTGAACTTCTTTATGAGGTCTTATAATTAATGTTACTTTTAAGTTATACAATACATTCAAAATGAGTGGGCCAAACTAATTCACTATGTGCTGCTCCGGGTTAGCTCAGTCGATGAGCAGTTCAGCTAAGACACCACATGGTTCCTAGTTCGATTCCGGTCCTCACCAATCTCAGCGTATGAGCAGCACAGGGATCTGTGCGGTAAAGTAATGCCAAAAAACAATCTCCTTGGTCTAGCGCTATTGAAAAGGGGATGACTCCCTCGCTGATTGGCTGATACCGACTTTAAGGCCGCCCGAGACTTTACTTTTTTACCTATATATACCGGGTGGCCTGGATTTATCTGGGGAATCCACATTTTTAAATCAGAATTGACTATAAATGTTTTAATGTTATTTAACAATCTGTAAAATGATTATTTTTAACATTTTACATTTGTAGTTATTTTTCAGTCAGTTGCACAGAATGAGGGATCCTACCAGTGTGTGTGTGTGGAGGGGGTCAATTTTCTGAACGTTAAGATATCTTCTCTACATTTGAGTTTACTTTTCAATTAAAGATGAAAGATATACAAATATCCAGATCAATAAAGGATGTTTCATAATTTTAATTTATTTCTGGTTGGTTGGGCTGGCTGGTTGGAGTTTTTCTGGCATGTCAACCATTGTTGGGTTATTTCATCCAAAGAAATTTTGTTTTATTCATTTCTTGATGGGTATTTAAAATTTCTTTAAAACCCAATTATTTTAAAAACATTTTTTAAAACTCATTTTTTTATTTAACCATAGATGGGACTCTAACAGGTAATATCAGTCTGCGTAAGGATGGACCAGGAGTAATGGTGATAAAGAGGTACTCCACACTCCCCAGAGTTCCAAAATTGGAATTCACCATTAGATGCAGTTTAATGTCATTCCAAGGACAGTATTATTGTATTTTTGGCTTTACTCTAGTGTGCATGTTTATTTAAATATGAAAACTTACAAATATATGATTTCTTCCCAGTGTGTTTACATGTTTTTTTTATAATGTAAACTCTTAGAAAATACTGATATACTCACTTGAGATGAAGAGAGTTTTCTCTGGTGTGTGCTTAGATATTTTTTCAAAGCAAATCTCTCTCAAGATACCAACAGTTTTGCAGAATATAAATTTTTATTGTATACATTCATGTGTGATTCACTGAAATTCAGATTGATATACTTTACAACAAGTGAATCCTACCCATTGTGAATTTTCATATTTTTTTTAAATGGAAGTGTAAGAAAATGCTGATCTACACACTTTACAAATATAGGGCTTATCTCCAGTATGTGTTCGTAGTGAACTTTTAATATAGAATTCTGTGAAAATGCTGTTCCACACAATTCAGTAAAGGGTTCTCCCCGTGTGTGTACGATGTTATTTCAAATTTGAATTCGTGAAAATGCTGATCCACACATTTCACAGAAGAGGTTCTCTTCAGTGTGTGTTCGAACATGAATTTTTAAATTTGAATTCAGGGAAAATGCATCTGCACAATTCACAAGTAAAAGGTTTCTCTCCAGTATGTGTACGCATGTGCCTATTTAAATCTGAATCTGTAAAAAGCTGTATTCCACAACTTCACAAGGTAAGGTTTGTCTTCATATGGATTTGTATGTGTCTTTTAAAACTGAACCTCTTTGAAAAATGCTAATCCACACATAGGACAAGAGTAAGGTTTATCACACAGTGTGCGTTTCCATGTGCATTTTTAGAGTACCATGGTGGGAAAATGCTGAGCCACACACTTCACAGGAATAAGTTTCTCTCCAGTGTGTGTTCGCATGTGTAATTTCAGACCTGAACTCATTGAAAATGCTGTTCCACAACCGTACAAGAATATGGTTTTTCTCCAGTGTGGTGTTCGCATGTGTGTCCTTTAAATCAGTACTCTGTGAAAAAGCTGACCCACACACTTTACAAGAGAATGGTTTCTCTCCAGTATGTTTTCGCATGTGTCTTTTTAAATTTGATTTCAGTGTGAACTCATATCCACATATCACAAGGGAAAGGTTTCTTTCAGTGTGTGTTTGCATATGTTTTTTAAAACCAGAACTCTCTGATGATGTGGATCCACATACTTGAAAAGTGTCTGATTTTTCTTCAACATGTGTCCACATTATTATTCTATCTGATTTTTCAATATGCTTATGTACACAGATAAGTTTATTCAATGACCTGTTGTTTTTATGCGTACATTTAAATTTGAAATCAGAAGAGATGATGACTACATGTGACTATTATAATATGGATTTCATGGAAATTCAGATCAGATAATCCCTAATCCACACAAAATAATTTTCTGCTTTATGTCTTTAAATGACCCATTTCAACTTCAAAGATTCATTCAAGTAAGGTTTTTTTTATTCTTTAAAAAGTATGTTCTTTTTATAACTCATTCGAGTTTGCATTTTTATCTTTAAATGAAAATTCTTGTTGTCTGATATTTGCGTATGTTCATCATCAGATAAATTCCATTGATATCCACCATAATTGATATCTGTGAATGAAAAAAGAAATATTAAAGATGACAGTAAAACGTATTCTTTACAATCATTAGATTATAATTATATAAGGAAGTGGTCTGCACAGTCACTTGCACAGATGCAGATAATTCATTTATTCATTTTATTTTTTTTTTTTTTTGGCACTACTCCATCATCTTAGTAGACAGAAAGGTACCAACAACAGATTATAATAACTTTATTTTCCATCATTAGTACCCGATATGTCACCATAGCGACAGTGTTAAAAGTATCATCACTTAAGAATAACTTAAATTTTCAATACCATTTTTGGGTCTTGAAATTTTTGAATTTTAAAATTTTTTAAAGATTTTATGATTCAGTTTTCTGAATTTTCTTTCTACATATTATAATAACTTGATTTTCAATCTTAAGTACCCAGATATGTCACCATAGCGACTGTGTTAAAAATTTTACTCAAGGGAGGTAATAAATTTATTTTTTTAGTTTAAAATTGTAAAATTTTAAAACAATACCAAAAATCAGGGAATTGTTCAATTTTAATGAAACTTTATTCTTAATGACTTAATTTTATAACGAATAGCTTATTTTATTTTTTTTAAATTTAGATTGCAGGGTGGTCAATATTTGCTCATTTATTTTTTTGATACTCATCACCTTAAGAAAATAACTTAAATTTTCAAATACCATTTTTGGGTCTTGAAATTTTTGAATTTAAACACATTTTTTAAAGATTTTTATGATTCAGTTTTCTGGATTTATCTTTCTACATATGTAAAATTTAGAAATTTTTAAAAAATCAAATGAGCAATTATTGACCGACCTGCAATCCTAAATTTAAAAAAATAAAATAAGCTATTCGTTAATAAATTAAGTCTTAATGAATAAAGTTTCATTAAAATTGAACAATTCCCTGATTTTTGGTATTTGTTTTAAAATTTAAATTTAAAAAAATAAATTATTACCTCCCTTGAGTAAAATTGCAGATACCTACTAATCATCATTACACAAGAAATGAATGGTTTCCTTAGAAAGAAAAATACTAAATTAAAAAACCATAAAGAAAAAAAAATCAAATCAAAATTGCCAAAACACCCACCTCTATCTGCTTTGTCATCAAATCATTTTACACATCATAATGTGACACATGCATCCTGTTTTCTGGCTAAACTTGGCAATGGTCGGAAAATTAGGGTGACCCAGAAAAAAACAGAACAAATTTTATAGTAAATGTTAATTTTTACTGGAGGTGTTAGGTTAGGGTTAGTTTAATGGGAAATAAATTTTGATTCTGGGTCACTATGTATACAGGGTGACCCAGAAAAAAACAGAACCACAAATTTTGTAATAAACTTTTAATTTTAACTAGAGGTGTTTAGAGTTAGGTGAGTTTAGGGTTAAGGTTAGGGTTAGTTTAATGGGAAAATAATAATTTGGGTTCTGTTTTTCTGGGTCACCTATAATTGTTTTAATTTCTTGACCTATTTGCAAGTTTAGCCATTTTTCTTTTGATCAATGTTACTTTATAATATCTATCCTTAAAAACTGTATTAAGTTTTTAGAAAAAAAGAAAGTGACTTTAATGAGAAAACAGAACTTTTAAACATAATATAAAATTTTGTCCTTTTAAAATAAATGCCAATGTTTGAAGATGATCAAGTAAAAGATTTCCCTCATTGTTCAAATTGTATTTATTGAAAGATCAAAAGGAACATACTCATATTGATACTAATGAGCTTCCATACATGCTCAATTACTTTTTTATTTATTTTTTAAAGTCTGCAGAGTTGTCTATTGTTGGTAACAGCTGAATAGCAAGGGAGTCTATCACCTTTTTGCTAGCATTAGATCAGGGAGATTGTTTTTCCTGAAATGGAGTGCTACACTTACCATCAACTTCCTGATGCTTTACCACATAGATCAATTTCCAAGCTGTGCTACTCATGTGCTGAGTTGGAAAAGAGTAGTATCAAACCTGGAACCTTGTGATTCCTAGGTATTGCTCTACTTAAGTATTAAAAAGAAAGAAAATATTACAAATAACACTTAAATGGAAAGAAGGAAAAAGAGGAGAGAGAGCTATCAGTAGTTTTTGACTAATGAATTGGCATGTATGGAAGCTCATAAGTATCAATTATGAGTATGTTCATTTTGATCTTTCAATTAAATGCAATCTGAACAATGAGATAAATCTTTTACTTGATCACTATTAAATTTTAAACTAAATAAAATAGACCAACTGAATCAGAGAAAAAAAAAACTTTCCTTGCATCAATTCAAAGAAAAAAAATTGTTTTATAACTACAAAGAAAAAAAAACCCATATTCTACAAAAATGATCTTTGGGGTTTCAAGAAAAAACCATTTTTGGGCGGCTGATTTTTATTTTTATTCTTTTTAATGTGGTCTTCAGGATTTGATCTTTCTAGAAATATAACATTAGGGATTGGAATTTTTTTTATTCAAATAACCAAAGGTTGAATTGATAAAAAACAATTTTTGAAAATATTTTTTTTCATAAAATATACTATTCATTATAAGATTAAGTCATTAATGAATGAAATACTGAAAATTTAATTAAAATCAGACAATTCCTTGATTTTTGATAATTGTTTTAAAATTAAAAAATTGTTATTAATCTCCCTTGACTAAAAATGCCCATGTCTACTGATAAAACATTATTTTTACATGTGGGTTTAAAAAAATTCCCTTTTCTAATACAGCAAGTATTTCATTCATTTTCTCTGAGTTTTGTTGAATTTTAATGGAATCGTGGAAAGGACAAGCAATTTTAGCCACACCTATCTTTTGCAAAGATCCCCCCCCCCTAAAAATGGTTAGATTCCTCTGTATTTTGGATCAAGCAGAAAATAAAAATATCTTCACATATTTGAAAAATATTTATATTTTCATGAAAGAAAAAGATAACTGAATAGAAATATCGTTAAATACTCACCAAAATTAGCAGTAAATAGTAATTTCAGTTTATTTCCGTAGAGGACTTGATAAGTTTAAGTCAATCCCTTGAAATGCTGAGATGAAAAAAAGTGTATAATGAATCACTACACAACAATTTGAAATCTACACATCAATTATTGCTGTGGGTTTTTTTTAAAACTTATAAATGAATTAATAGTTTTTTTTTAAAGTTCATCATTTGACAATTAAAAATATATACATTGGAACTTTATTTCATATTCCACGAACATTTATGCCGGTAGACTATGCTAAAAATGTACGTCCCGAATTCAGTCTACTAATTGAGGTGTCGTCTAATTCTTATCAGTCGTCATACGAGTACGTATTTATTTATGATTCATTGTTGGTAATAAAGGATATTTGCTCGTAAATTCTACCATAAAATAAACTGAACCCCATTTTATGTCCTGTTTTTGCAATAAATGTTTTATTTTTCTTGCACCGTTATTTTACAATACTAAATATATTTCCTAGTTTATTTTAATATTCACTTCAATGTGTATATTCTAAAGTTTTATTTTGTGAGAATAGCTTAGTTTTAAAGTGGGGGTTTCGTTTTTACACTTCAACTTTTTACTCGTAAATTCCTACATAAAATGCCCAAGCCTAATTTTATGGCAGGAATTACGAGTAAAAAGTTGAATATTACTTTTTGTTGTTGTTATTTCTTTCTTTTTTGCTTTGGTACTCTAAAATAAAAACGCCAGATTTAATCATCGTCGACCGAAAAAACAAAATTACGCCATAAAAGGATGATCCAATATGCCTAAATTGTAAAACGAGCCCCACTTTAAAACTAACCATTCTCAAAAATAAAAACTTTTAGAATATGCACATTGAAATGAATATTAAAATAAATAAATAAAATATATTTTGTATTGTAAACATAACGGGTGCAAGAAAAATAAACATTTATTCATTGCAAAAACACGGACATAAAATGGGGGTTCAGTTTATTTCATGGTAGGAATTTACGAGCAAATAGTCTTTATTACCTCATGTTTGTAAAATAAATTAAAGTGAATGTTACTTACTTCAAATGTCTTTTAGAGCCGATTCAACTTTAGTTTAAAAGTGAGGGTGGAGAACTGTAAAGTTTGAAAATAAACCGATTTTTTTTAATGATCAGGTTCATTTATGATGTCAAATTGTAATAGTATTGCAAGGACATCCCTTCTTCTATTAAAATGAAAAGAAGAGCTGCTTCATCATTTCCCGAAAATCGATGAAAATTCTTGATGGATAAAAAAAGGATTTGCCACTTTTATTTGGGGTGATCCTGGACACGCGTGGTAGTGTAATGGTTAGAAACTAGTCACGCAGATCCTTTACTGCTGAATGACAATATCCGCCCTTCATGATCCACACTTGCGACTTGGTGTTACATCCTACCCGGGCGAACGAATTGGGTAAATGCCAACTATAAGAAGAGTGATGAGAATAACGACGATAATAAACTTACAGTAGTCATTTAAATGAAATATTTTTTAAGAACGAATGTCAAGGGAGATAATTAATAGAAACGTTTTTGTGTATTGGAACCGGTGTACATAGGTACCACCAATTTCTCGGTGAATATTACCCCCCGCCTATATTTAACACATTAAAACTTGCATAAAGGTTAATATTATCTTGAAATTTTTTTGTCCATTCGAAAGAAGAAATGAAAACCGTATGATGATTTTTTTTAAAAATTCAGCTTACGGAAATATGAAAATTATGAACGAAAATTAATGTTTACAGTTTTGCACCGTTAAATCAATTGAAATTTAACGTAGCCAAAACAAGTTATGACTAGAGGCTTTTTAACAAATTCTATGAAAAATCAATTAAAGTCGGCATTTTCACGAAAATTTCCATAATTACTTACCTTTTGATGAAAATATGTCTGAAATTGTTTTTCTTAAAAATATATTTGGGGATATATATATATATATTTTTACGAGGTCTACCCACCCACCCCTTATTTTATTTTTGAATAATTCAAAAAAACGAAACGAAAACTAGTTTTACTTTTTTTTCTAAAATAAAGAGTCTGAATAATTATATCAGAAGACTTTTATAAGTTTCAATGCCGAGTTTTTTGTTTTTTTAGTAAAAGAACCATAAATACAGAATTCAGCTAAAAAATATATAATAAAGAAACTGACCGTATCGTAAAAAAACGGAATGTTTTACTTATTTTTCCTGATAACGGTATTTTTCCCCAATCGGATAATTTTGATCTTTGAATTACTGTTTTTCTTTGTAACAACTCTTTATGTTCATTTTTTTTTTTTTTTGCGAGATTTAAAAAAAGTTCAAAGATATTATATTTCTTCCTTCAATATGACCTAACTGATCACGTGACGCATTTTGATGGTACTAGGTTATCATTTAGAGGGTACATGTATTGTTTAAAACTGTATTCCTATGTCTGAACAATGTTCTCACATAATTATTAAGTTGAATATATATTTCAATAATCTATATTGTAGTTGTGCCATTTTCTTCTATTGATTCTCCGTGTTCCCTATTTACCTAAATTCCTACTAGATATATCTAGCATTTTTCCTATTTGTCCATTGTGCCATTATTACCTAAAACCCTACTAGATATATTTGATAACATTTTTTTTCCAATTTTTCTGAATTGTGTCCTTTTTCTCATTGTGCATGTTTGCCAAAATTCCTATTGGATATAACATTTTTTTCTATTTGTTTCATTGTGCCATTTTTACTTCTGCCATTAGTACCTAATTCTAATGATATTTAATATATTTATTTATTTTTTTTACAATGATGAAATAAAATGTTTACTTTAGTAATATTTATCCTGACATTAACATTTTTTTAAGGGAAAAGTTACATTTGAAGAAATAAACACAATCAGTTATGTAATGATTTATGGTACACTGTGAATTCAGGGTGTAAATTTCTACCATACTCTACCGGACAGAGTTTAGTGGAATATGATATGATTCAATGTATAAATTTTTAATTTCTGAACTAGGATTAATACTTTTAATCAAAATGAAACTCTAAGGAAAACATAACTTTATGCGTTAATTCATTTATATTTGAAAAAAAAAAAAACAACAGCATTAATTGATGGTGTATGGATAAAATTGTTGCGTAGTGATTCAGTTATACTCTTTTTTACCTTAGCGTTTGTTATCTTAAGGGAATGAGATTATAAACTTATCAAGTCCTGTACTGAAATAAACTGAAAATTACTATTTGCTCGTAATATGTATGGTAATTGTGATGGTAATTTGTAATGGTAATATGCAATGGTAATTTGTAATGGTAATTTTTAATGTAATATTAATGGTAATATTACTGGTAATTTGTAATGGTAATATGTAATGGTAATTTGTAATGGTAATATGTAATGTTATAGTAATGGTAATTTTAATGGTAATATGTAATGGCAATATGCAATGGTAATATGCAATGGTAATTTTTAATGGTAATATGTAATGTTAATATGCAATGATAATATGTAATGTTAATATGTATATATCAATGGTAATATGTATGGTAATATGCAATGGTAATTTTGCAATGGTAATTTGAATGGTAATATGTAATGTCAATGAATTGACTCTATACTCCCCAGAACCACATAACCAGAACCTCAACACATGATGTAGTTAGTGTCATATCCAGGATTAAACTGAGGGGAGAAGAGAAGTTATAGTAATAAATAAAAAGTTGACTAGGGTGACCTAATGTTGGTATCTGCCGACAGCAGGGAGTCTATACCCTTTTCACTAGCACTAGACCAAGGAGATTGTTTAGAATCTGAAGTGGAGTGTCACACCTCATCAGCTCCTCACCTTATTAAACAGAGCCCTGTGTTACTCATATGCTGAGTTGGCGAGGGCCAGTATTGAACTAGGAACCTTGTGATTCCTAGATGGTGCTCTACGACTGAGCTAATCTTTTTCTTTCTAAATAATTTTAACTTTATTTTCTATACAGTACATTGTTTCAAGTATTCCTATCTAACAATAATAATTATATCAGTTGGACGCATGTGGACTAATGGTTAGAGTCGTAGGAAATGGACTTGTCGACCCAAGTTCAAATCCTGGACGAAGCTACAGTTCACATAGCGTTCTAATACCCTTAGGAAAAGTATGAAACCAACTACTTTCCCTCCAGCTATGGTAAATAGTAGGGCAGACTTGGCTCTTTAACCTTGGTTAGGCAACCAGTCTAGGAGAAGGAAAACTCTGAATTCAAACCTGTTAAACACTGTTGGTTTGTGGTCACTACTAGAATAGGCTCAATCTAATTAATGATCTATTTCACTAATTTCTTATAATAATCTTTAATTCTAATTTTAATTTATCAAATAACATGTGTTCTCATTTTTTGTTGGCAGTTACATAATTTCACATATTTCTAAGCAATACTAATAATTTAGAACAGTTCTATATGACCATAAATTTGAACTTAAGTGGTTTATGGATGTGTCATCCCGGCCTCCTGCTCTAAAATACGCTAGGTGGCGACTGCTGAAAAGTGAACCATGCTAGTTGTAACCATAAGCAGTTTTATCAACAACTTAATGATATGAAAATGACATTTTACAGCCCCACTCCAAGTTTTAAAAATATTTTAAAGATGAAAACTGGTGGAGTGAACCCGGTAAGAGGCATACCCACAACAACCTTCAACCACCCTACAACAAAACGCATAAACAACTTTTGTATTGAGTGAAAAATAAAATAAATTAGCATATTCATTTTTTTTTTTCTAAAAATGCTGATCCGCAACTTTATATATAAAGGGTTTCTCCAGTATATTTATGCATGTATACTTTTACAGTTGAACTTCATGGAAATACTTACTCACACACAGTACAAGTCTATGTCTTTCTACAGTGTGCCTTTCAACACCTCCAGATAGACAACTGCATCTTCCTCAAAGAGTCGGCATTGACTTTATGATGTATAGTTAAACTCTTCCCCAAAGGAAAAGACTCTGAAGACAATTGTTATTTTCCACAAGTTTATTCACTGTAGAAAAGTTTATAAACTGAAAACAAAGAAATATATTTCACAAATAAGGTACAACAGGAAACAATACAACAAATAAATAAATTAGGCCGTTGTCAGCTTAGAAAACCTACAACTAGGTAAGACGACGCTAGTAACCTTAACAAGAATAGTGTGACACAGTATCATCTTAAAACCCTAAATACATAGACAAAGTTAAAACATGCAAAATATAATGGCTTCCTCAAAAGTGAAACAAATAAGGGGAGGTTACTCTAATTTAAGTAACTAATGTTCAGATTACCTGAATATTTTGTATCTTGTTATTTTATGGAAAATGTTGAAATTTCTTACATA